>JAFBJU010001070.1:3107-480133 GCA_016785305.1 Colistium nudipinnis
TACTGCTGAAAAACACATGCAATCACTCCAAAAGTGTGTCCATTATGATATTTGAGCATTTCTAACATGTTTTGACATGTGAATGTGAAAAACTAAGCCTGCACTAAGAAATGACAGGATGTTTGAAAAAATGCATTCTCTCAGCGAAAAAAGGTGAAAAGTTAGGGTTTCAGAGTTGCTGCTGCAAAACACATGCAATCACACAAAAGTGTGTCCAGAATGATATTTGAGCATTTCTATCATGTTTTGACTTGTGACTATGAACAACTAAGCTTGCACAAAGAAATGACAGATTGTTTGAAAAATTGCATTCTCAGAGCAAGAGAAGCTGAAAAGTGATGTTTTCAGAGTTACTGCTGCAAAATACATGCAATCACTCCAAAAGTGTTTGCATCGTGATATTTGAGCAATTCTAACATGTTTTGACATATGACTATGAAAAACTAAGCTTGCACTAAGAAATGACAGGATGTTTGAAAAAATGCATTCTCTCAGCGAAAAAGGTGAAAAGTTAGGGTTTCAGAGTTGCTGTTGCAAAACACATGCAATCACACAAAAGTGTGTCCAGAATGATATTTGAGCATTTCTATCATGTTTTGACATGTGACTATGAACAGCTAAGCTTGCAATAAGAAATGACAGGTTGTTTGAAAAAATGCGTTCTCTCAAGCGAGATAAGCTCAAAAGTGACGTTTTCAGAGTTACTGCTGCAAAACACCTGCAATCACTCCAAAAGTGTGTCCATATTGATATTTGAGCATTTCTAACATGTTTTGACATGTGACTATGAAAAATTAAGCTAGCACTAAAAAATGACAGGTTGTTTGAAAAAATGCATTCTCTCAGCGAGAGAAGCTCACAACTGACATTTAGTGATGATAAAAACACAAGGAATCACTACAAAAATGTGCAAATAGTGATAATTAAGCATTTCCACCTTGATAAACTTTGTCCTAATTCTGTCTTGGGTTTTAACTGTTTAATAATAAAAAAGGTAACATAAAAAAAAACACTTAAGGTCATGAAAATGTATTGAGATTTAGCAATTCAATGACGCATCCACCTTATTTATAGAAAAGTAGCTGTATCGGTATCGGCGATACCGGCTTGTATTTACTTGGTATCGGATCGATACCAACATATGCAGTATAACACACCACTAATAGAATACACAAGGAATAATTACAAAAGTGTGTAAATATTGATAATTGAGCATTTCCACCTTATTTGGACATACTCCTATGACCAGAAAAACCATTGTCATAACAAATGACATGTTTGTGCAAAAAATGCATTCTGTAAGTGAGATAAGCTCAAAACTGCCATTAAGTTGATGATAAAAAATACAAGGAATCACTACAAAAGTGTGTAAATAATAATAATTGAGCATTTTTACCTTGTTTGGACATATTCTTATGACCATTAAACTTTTCAAAAGATTGTAAATAGTAATTTTTTTAGCATTTTTACCATGTTTGGACATATCCCTATGACCAGAAAAAAAACATTTTTGAAAAGAAATGCTTTCTCTCAATGAGATTAGCTTAAAACTGACATTTAGTGAAAAAACACAATGAATCACTACAAAACTTTGTAAATAATGATAATTCAGCATTTCTACCCTGTATGGACATATTCCTATGGAGAGAAATACTTTTTCACTACAAATGACATGTTTGTGCAAAACCGCATTCTCAGTTATCTAAGCTCCAAACTGACATTTTGTGAGCTGATCATTGAGCATTTCTACCCTGTTTGGACATATTCCTATAACCAAAATAACTTTTTTAGCAAAAAACGCTTTCCCTCAGTGAGATAAGCTCAAAACTGACATTTAGTGAACTGATGATTAAAAACACAAGAAATCACTGCAAAAATGTGTAAATAGTGATGTGTGAAGATTGTTCCCATGTCTGGACATATTCTTTTGACCAGAACATTTTTTTTTTTTGCAAAAAATGCTTCCTCTCAATGAGATAAGCTCAAAACGTATCATAGTATCATAGACGTAGTTATATCCACTGGCTAGATCCCAAGTGGAAAACCAGGCTGTACCTGTGTTTGCTGTTTGTAAAACCAATAGAGCTTTTATTCAGCGTGTTTTGTGGTTGACTTTAGCCCGCCCTGTAAGGCATTACTAAGAAGTCTATGCCTAATAGAGGTTGGGGTTTAATGAACTCTGAATTCTTTATAGTAAATATATCTTATATTATTAATCCCTTCGTCTCCTCCTGCATATTCTTTTTGCTAACCACTTGTTGTGGGTGTAACACTAAGATTTAGTTTTTCAGTGGAAAACATATTATGTTACTCGACAAATAAATGAAAATATTAAACTGTAACTAATACTCATTTGAATGTAAGAATCATTTTATGAACGTGAAAACCTCAATGAGAACCCACGTTCATCTCTATAACATAGTATAAAGTGTCACATTTTAAATGAAATTAGGAATTGGAACATTCAACTTTGTTCACACATTTTATAAAGTACTGTAAACATTTTTAACTCATTCTTCAGAACAGTATGAAATTGCATAAAAGTATCATTACTTATAATTTGAGGGCAATATTGTTAGTCCTCAGGGTTTGTCTCGGGCTTTGTTCTGGTGCATTATGAATCTCGTTCTCTGGCATTATAAGTCCTTCAAGCACAGTCTCAATATCGTTACTAGTACTGGTGCATGCAAAGGCTTGTTTTGAAAAGGGTCAAGCTTTGATGCATTCCACTTTCGTCAATCATTAAGAAAGTATGTGCTTTGTCCCACTTTCTTTATAACTGTTAGAGGTTCTATGAATCTGGATAATCCCTTTTGACATGTTATGGTCTCTTAACACGTACAGCATCATCTACTTGGAACGTGGGTACTTTTGCCCCAGTTTTCTGTCTGTGTATTCTTTGCTTCTAAGTAGCTTGTGTTTGTGTGTCTCTTTTGTGTGAGACAGGAAAAACATGTTTTGTTTGCTACTTTCTACTCCCCAACAACTCAAATGGTTTAGCTCAATAGTTCTGCAAGAACACTGTTAGTGCTCTGTTTTCAAATTCATGGCACGTGAACTGACATTCCTTGTCAGAGACCATGTAGCATTGATTTCCTCGTGACCAAACACTGAAGTCAGAAATCAAACGATCACCTCCGTAGTGACAGTAGAAACAGTTTCCACCTCAGGCCACTTCGTGTAATAATCTATAATAGTGATGGTATCAGAATCAGAATCAGAATTGTTTTTATTTATTTTAATTTTTTATTACTTTTTACATTAAACATTAAATAACAGTATATCCAAGAAATACGTGTATAACTAATGATTGTGGAAGGTTGAGTGAAACAGTGCTAAGTGAAAACAACAAAACTAATAGAATGTCGGCTAGATTAAGCAAATGGAAATTAAAAATTAATATTAAATAACAGTATATAAAAGTAATAGGCTAAGTGAAACAGTGTTAAGTGAAAACAACAGAACTAAGAGAAGAACAGAACTAAGGGAATTTGATTAGTCAAAAACAGATAACAGTACAAATAGTGCAGGTGGCAGTAAAATTACCAATAAAGTGAACTGAGCATCGTGAAAGGGCGTGAATGTAACGCATGAGGACATGAGGGGGTACCTTAATGTAACGCATAATGTTTCAGTTGTAGTGGAGGGTGTGGGGGGTCAGGGGGTAGTTTGACATTGTTCATGAGCAACCATCCTTGCTCTCTCCAGGGTCCTGGAGGTGTACAGGTCCTATAGAGATGGAAGGTTGCAGCCCATGGCCCCTCTGCTGGCAGCAGTGTACCCGACGATGATGGAGGAGTTGAGGATGGAATCGATGATGGCAGTGTAAAAGTGAACCATCATCGTCTTTGGCAGGTTAAACTTTTTCAGCTGTTTCAGGAAATACATCCCCTGTTGGGCCCTTTTCTGATGTTCAGCTCCCAACGGATGTCCTGGGAGATGATGGTGCCCAGGAAGTGTAAGGACTCCACAGTGTTAACTGGGGAGTCGCAAAGGGTGATGGGGGTGGGTGGGGCTGTGCTCTTTCTGAAGTCCACAACTATCTCCACTGTCTTGGAGGCATTGAGCTCCAGGTTGTTCTCGGTGCACCAGGTCACCAGTTGGTTCACACCTGTACACCAACTCATCTCCACCAGAAATGAGGCCGATGAGGATGGTGTCATCCGCAAACTTCAGGAGCTTGACAGACTGATGACTGGAGGTGCAGCTGTTGGTATACAGGGAGAACAGGAGGAGAGAAATAATACAGCCCTAAGGGGAGCTGGTACTGATCATCCTGGAGTCTGAGATTTGTTTTCCCAGCTTCACGTGCTGCTTCCTTTCAGACAGGAAATCTGTAATCCATCTGCAGGTGGTGTCAGGCACGCCAAGCTGGAAGAGCTTTTCCTTCAGAAGAGCTGAGATGAACGAGTTAAATGTAGAACTGAAGTCCACAAACATGATCCTGGCATAGCTGGAGGATGAAGTGCAGTTCAGTGTTGGCTCGGTAGGTGAACTGCAGGGGATCCAGGAGGGGGTCAGTGAGGTTCTTGAGGTGGGAGAGAACGAGGCGCTTCAATGTTTTCATGACCACAGAGGTCAGGGCAACGGGTCTGTAGTCATTTGGTCCAGTAAGCCCTGGTTTCTTGGGGACAGGGATGATGGTGGAGGTTTTGAAGCAGGCTGGCACTGACAGGTCTCCAGTGAAGTGATATTTGTGAACAACGAAGATAGCTGGGCAGCACAGTGCGTCAGGCAGCATGGGGAGATGGAGTCCTGCCCAGCAGCTTTGTGGGGGTTCTGTTGATATCTCTTTCATGTACAGAGAGAGGTGTTGGAGCTGTAGGGGGTCGAGGGGGGCAGCTGTGGAGGTGAGGATTCAGCCCCTGGACTAATGGTGTGAATGGAGGGCTGGGAGTGGTGGGGGCAAGGACGGGAGAAGGTGTCAGGACTGTCCCGTTGTCTGTCAGAGTGACAGTAGAAGTTGTTCAGGTTGTTGGCCAGTCTTCGATCGTTGGCGGACTGTGGGGCTCTTGGCTTGTAGTTGGTGATCTGCCTGAGCCCCTTCAAGACAGAAGCAGAGTTGTTGGAGGAAAACCACTGGTTAAGTTTCTCAGATTACCGGTGCTTAGCTTCTCTCACGGCCTTGCCAAACCGGTATTTGGCCCTCTTGAACTCTGCTCTGTCCCCATTCCGAAACAACTTATCCTTGTCCGACCTCAACTGGCTCAGTCTTGCTGTGAACCAGGGTTTGTCGTTGTAACTCACCCTGGTATGTTTTGAAATACAGCCGTCCTTACAGAAGCTGATGTATGAATGTCACAGCCTCTGTACTCATCCAGACCATTAGTAGCAGTCCTGAAGACATCCCAGTCAGTAGAATCCAAACAAGCCTTCAGTTCCCCAGCAGCCTCACTTGTCCATCTCTTTGATGTCCTCACAACTGGCTTGGAAGTTTTAGTTTCTGCCTGTAGGCAGGAATCAGGTGGAATGTGTCATGGTCAGAGTGTCCCAGTGTGGCGCGGGTTACGGCGTGATACACGTTGCTGTCGGTGGTGTAACAGTGATCCAGGGTGTTCCCCTGTCTGGTGGGGAATTTAATAAATTGTCTGTATCTAGGGAGTTTGTGTGTGAGATTTATTTTGTTAAAATCGCCAAGGACAATAACTAAGGAGTCTGGGTAGGTCTGCTCAACATCCAATATCTGGTCGGTATGTGCATGCTGTTCCTCCTGCACATTGGCCTCCGGTGGAATGTAAACACGACCAGAATGAACGAATCAAACACACGGGGGGGATTAAAATGACTTGCAGTTAATGAATAACGTTTCCAGGGCAGGGAAAAAGTGCGTCGGATCTCTTACACGTCGGTACACCAGTCACTGTTATAAAAACAAATACCTCCACCTTTTGTTTTGCCGGAGAGGTGAGTGTCACAGTCTGCTCTGAGGAGTTGGAATCCGTCCAGGAGCAGCACAGAGTCCAGTGTCGTTCCTCGCACTTTCACCTGTGCTTGGCTCTATAGATGAGGGCACCTTTATCCAGAATATCCACAAAAAAACGGTGTTTCTGCACAAAAACAAGACAGTGTGCATCAACACACCGAGGCTACATTCCGTGCGGCGATCTTTTCGTCTAGCGTATAGCGACAGTCCCATGTAGAAGTATCAAAGGGTCCCGTAATAATAATAATAATAAATCTAGCTTATATAGCGCCTTTCCAGAAGAGCCCATGGACAATAATGACCTATAATGTAAAAATTCACTTTTTCCCATGGTCCACCGGTTAGCTCTATAGGAGTAATTGGTGCAAGTGCAGTTTTTTCTGTTTTATCATTGTACCGACATGACACACAAGAATCAATCACAGTCTGTACATATCTGTCCATTTGTGGCCACAAGTATAGGTCACACAGTCTCTGCATAGTACGCAATATTCCTTGATGTCCCTCATGTACTAAATCCAAAACTCTGAAGTTGGGACGACCACACAATCAGTGCCTCTCATTTCAATTGAGTCATCATCAGCCGGTTTATCTCTTTTAGCAGGAGAAATTGTTCTTGATGCAAATGATACAATTTTCTCTGTATAATTTAAGTGTCGTTGGGTACCACCTCCATAGTCAGAGGCATCAGGATCTCAGGAAAACTGGAATCAGCCACAGCAGTCCACTCGAACTTCATGTCAGAAACATATCACAGTAGGGCACATAGAGGTTCAAAAACAGTAGCAAAATCTGTGAGGAACTTACTGCACCATGACGCAAAGCCCAGAGAATAACAGGGAGGAAGTTTACTGTGGTGCAGATACATCAGCCATTGCCCTGACACATTCTTGGTCAGGGTAAAGTCCATCTTTGGATATTGTGTGGCCCAAAGAAGTCTGATTAAATGTACACTTTTGCATGCTTAGCTTCAGTCCTGCCTCATTAAGGGCATGCAGCACCCTCAGAAGGTTAACCTCACGCTCTAGCTGGTTGTCACCATAGCATGAACTTTGAAATGCTGATGGAGCTGACAGAAGGCCAAATGGAACACTGAAGAAACGGAAGAGTGCATCATCTGTAATGAATGCAGATAAATCATGGCTGTCAGGTTGCAACAGCATCTGTTGATAGGCAGAGCCTTATAGTAGAGAACACTGTAGCCCGTTGCAGGTTTGTGAATAACTAGTCCATATGTGGGAAGGTATGATAGTCACTGGCTGTAGTAACCAAAACCTTTTTTGTTGCTGATAGGCTAGGAGGAGTTATGGCCTTGTACTAGCGTTGCCGGCTCGCTTGCACACACATCAATTGAGATACAAAAGTATGGGAAACAAAACTTCAGCTTCATCAAAGCTTTCCATAATCCATTGTTCCATTTCTCCGTTCAAGTGACACAAAGAACAAAAATATGGGCTTTCCAATCCACCCTCTCCTCGAAACAGACCCCAAAAAACACACCTGTGAGCAGGTGCCTAAATTACCTGTGAATGTCGCCACCTATATGCACATGACCAAGTAACGAAAGTAATCCCCAATCAACAATATACCCAGTAGTGACAAATAATACTGAGAATCCAAACCAAACCTGAAACCAAGACCTGGACATCATTAATATATGCTATTATTTCCTTGGTAATAACTTTGTAATTCAGGCTCCTACACTGACAATTGACTTATCTGGTTCCCTGAGTTCAACACACATACAATGCTTTCCTCCCTCCTTTCTTTGGGTTACGGTAAAGTCAAAGAAGGCAGCGGGTCCTGACGGCATCAGCTCCAGGGTCCTCAAATCTTGTGCAGACTAGCTCTGTGGAATTGTTGAGTACGTATTCGACACCAGCCTGAGACTGGGGGAGGTACCACAGTTGGCACTAACAATGCACCTGAAAAAAAATAAAAATAAAAAAGGCCTGGCTAGCTCAGTTCGGCAGATCATGAAACTCTTAATCTCAGAGTTCTGGGTTTGAGCCCCACATTGGGCATTGGTACTTTTAAGAGGGAGGATAATGCTGAGTTCTTTGATACCACTGGGCCGAAGACGGATCGACGAGGACGGCTTACATTTAAAAAATATATATATATTACAAAAAAAAAAAAAGAATAAAACCCTTAATCAAGGTTTCTCCAGTCACGCAGGAAAAGCAATCAAGCGAAGCACCTCGGAACAAAGAACGACGGTTGTTGTCTCCGTGTGTTAGAGTGGTCATCAACTTTGGCCATGCAGGCTGTAACAACAGAATATGAGTAATGTTATAAAGGCAAGTTATGTCATAATGAGTAGTGTTATAAACCAGTAACTACATACATTCATACATTTCTAATTACATAGATTAATACATTTCCACCCATATACATGCATTTATTTCATTCTAACCTGAGGTGGTGTGGGAGGAGACGTTTGCATTTCCTGGCTCTACCCCACAGTTAGGGGTAGAGGAATTACCTGTGTATTGTTCTGATTCCAACGTGGCAGTGTGAATTTACATATAACTGAACAACAGAACAACAAAATACATGTAAGCATCTATCCATCTTTAAATCTGTTATTTAAATATTCATATTTGTAGGCTTTTGCATCAGCTGAGGGCCTTTCCATGGAGGGGGGGGTCACATATGGCTTAAAATACCCAACAATGGTTTGGATGAAGATACAAGTGTAGTCAGCTCACAGAGATCCATGGAGAGAAACATTCTAAATAATGATCAGGTGTTATGGCTGACTCTGGGAATACTGAACCATGCATTTGTTACACTAGTAGAAAGGAGGGAGATATGTTTTACTCTTTTATGATAGTTATCTTGTCTGTGAAGGTTCTCATTCATCCAGGTCTTGGTAATGTCAGAAGGGATTCTGAGTAAGCAACTGGACTAATTGAAGATTTCATGAGGGTTCTTCAGTTCTAACTTACTCGTAGAACAGTTCAGGTATTTATCCTCTGTGAGCTGAATACCTAATCAGAGGTTGGATTAAACTTGCAGGCCCCTAGCCCTTTGACTTAGATTCAGGTTTTGGATTTCTCCCGAGTCTGGATGAAAATTAGGGTCGATATTTTCCCCTGAGAGTTCCTTTGAATTATTATTCTTATGTAACTTTCTGCAAAGCATGAGCATGAACCCCCATAGCCACTTTCTGAGACATTTATTCTCTGATAGATTACATTTTATATTTAAATTCAGTTACAACATTATCAGATAGGTTCCTATCGCAATAACGTTTTTTCCCATTCTGTGGTTTCCATTATTGTAAATTAAAATGTAATTTAAGAATGGTCAGACAGAGAGCTGATTGTTTTGGGGAAACATTTTCAATGTCCGTGCCACAAGTGAGAACAAGATCGAAGGTGTGATTAAAACAATGAGTGGGTTTTTTATGTGTTGAATGAAGCCAATTGAATCTTCTGATGATTTAAAGGCTGAACCAAGGCTGTCGCATCTACATACATTTTGGAATCATCCACTATAATGATTTGTCTGTTTAAGCACCAGCTCAGATAAGAATAAGTACATTAATACATAAATTCTGAGTAACGTGCAGGTGGGGGATAGACAGTGTTGTGTTCTTTTTTTGGAAGTAGAAACAAGGATGAACCGGAAACTTCTCTCAATTAAAGGTTATTTATCAATAAGCTGTGATATGATCTGGAACACACATACACACTCAGCTGAGGGGTACCCTGTGCTACTGATAAGAAAGAGACAGGCAGTTACTGTCTCCTCCCTAACAGATCCCACAGAATAACACCGTTTCTTTGTGTTACATTGGGTTTTAAGTCTTCCAGGTTGGGGTGTTGGCTGGTTCTTGATTGGAGGTCTTAGTCCATGTCCATGCTCAATGTGGCTTTCTTGTCCTATCATTGTCCAGTGTCCTGTGGACAATGTTTCTCCCAAATAGATGACCTCGGGTCATAGTCCAAAGCTCCTTCCCTTGGCATGTGTAAATCAGTTCCCCATGTATTTGTTTACTTAACTAAGTGGTAACCACTCCGAAACCCACTGCATGAATTATGGCCCCCATAATGCCTGGTTCGTGAGACACCATAAATGTCTCATTGGAATGTGGGCAAGTTGGTGAACACTTCATTGATCATTTAGCAGGAAAACTATATAGTGAGTATCTTAGTGATAGAAAGGTTTAATAAGTATTCAAGATATAAGTATAAACAGTATACAATTATAAAGGTATAAAGGGTTATGCTTATTTGATTATAATAATTCCACAACAGTAACTAAAACAAGCAGCATGTGGACTGATTAATAATCTAGAGAAAAAAATTGCTGCAGCTCCTCCTCCTCTACTTGGGACTGATGAATTATTGACTAAAATAGATTTTGATGACAGTGACATAACATTCATAAATACACGTTTAATTGTTGTGTTCTTGTGATGAAACTTTGAGTTAGTACGAGTATTTTAAT
The DNA here is from genome assembly GCA_016785305.1 of Colistium nudipinnis. Taxonomy (NCBI): domain Eukaryota; kingdom Metazoa; phylum Chordata; class Actinopteri; order Pleuronectiformes; family Rhombosoleidae; genus Colistium; species Colistium nudipinnis. Next base: position 13,489 of record JAFBJU010001070.1, read on the forward strand.
TATGTTATTTCATTTAACACAGGGGTTCCCAACGGGCGGAAGCGCCCCCCAGGGGGGGACTCAGAGTTGGTCAGAGGGCACTGGATGTAATAATTTAGAAAGGAGCAAGTACATCACCATGGTTGTTGTTAGCTTTATAGGATATTATGTTGGTGAAATATACATTTAGATTATGAACTAATGTAATTATACGTGTGTTGAATCAGCGCCATCTGTTTTATGCATCGTAACAGCACAGTTAATTGAAGGAACATTGAATAATCATTAGGCATATATCGTCAAGCATTACATTCTCGAGGTCAGGGTTGCCAACGGTGAGATTTTGATATGCATGCTGGGAACAGTGTGTGGGAGGAGACTTCCCAGCATACCTTTTGACAAAGTTAATGTTGGGATTTGCACCATGTGTAAGAACAAGTGTGCTGTCAAATATTTTGAAGCAAATGTTGCTAAATGTGAGCTTTTGAGAGTCAAAGCTCGGGAATATATGTGGTAGAAGACTTCCCAGTATGCTTTTGGGGGAAGTTACTTTTGGTATTTGCGTTAGATGCACCATGTGTAAGAACAGATATGCTGTTTTTCCTATTATAAATTGTTGCAAATGAGCATATCAGGTAAGCAACCACTATTCCCTTGAGTGTCTCTACCTTGGTTTTAATCTGACTCACATCAATGTTTGTTAATATTGGCTACAGTCTGTGACGCCGATTAAACTTTGAATATGAAACCTCTAAATGTTAATTTTTTTAACACTCCTGAATAATATTTTTATTGGCTTTTTTGGTCCCTGGGTAAAATGTATGAGGGCAATTGCTGGTAAAAACATGATACGTTTATTTTGAATATAGAAAATTAATTCATATTTAGAAAGTAGCGTATAACTCAAATATCAGATAATTTTTATAATACCATTATAGAGCAGCCTAATAATTAGTAAAATAATGAACACATTTAAATGAAAACATAATTAATGAATATGTACTATAAATAGTAAACACTAAGATGAATACAAAAATAGTCTAAATAAAAATCAGAGAAGACATTAATTCCTACATGTATTGGATGGGGGCTGTAAGGGACATGGATAGTGGTTAGGGGGGCACTGGCCCGAAAAAGGTTGAGAAACCCTGATTTAACACATCTTAGTTTTATCTCAGATTGAGTTTGTATAGGTGGTGGGACACACACACACAGTCTCTATGGGGTTATGAAGGGATGACTACTCGAACTGAAGCACAGAGAAGCATGTCAGGCAGCAATTCTGCCTCCTGATCTCTACTCTGGATTGTGATTGTTTTGGTTGTCTTATAAACAGGTTTCCTGAAATGATAGCTGCTCAACCAAAAGTGGGATGATTTTGACCAATTATTTATAATATTTATTATTGTTTTTGGACACCAACTTGACAGCCAGCTGTTAAATGATACATGTCATCACTGGTAAGAACAGACAGAGAACCAGAGACAACTATAGTTCCATATGGCTTTAGCATAAAAATAATAAACACCAAATCAATATTAATGTTTGGACCTCCTATAAGCATAATCGGGTTTACAGCATTACCGCATGCATAAATTGAAGTTAAGTGTAAGTAAAGTGGCTAGGATTAAAACATATGTAACTTACCTACTGATTGTTCCATGAGAAGCTATGAATCAGAGCTTACAAATGACCTATGACCTCTGTAAATGACACCAAGCTTAATAAAAAATAAGATAAGATAAGCCTTTATTGTCCCACAGTTGGGAAATTTGCAGCATTACAACAGCAGCATCATGCAAAAACAGGTATAAATAAGTAAAAAGATACACAATTAACTAGACAGCTAGGAAAAGGAAGTATACATTGGTTAATAAAATCCAGTATATACTTTAAATGTATAGTACATGCATTGAAATATTTTACCTATACAGAGAACAATTGGATGTGGATGACTATGAGCAGAGGTGGTTGTACAGTTTTACAGCAGCAGGAAGGAACAACCTGCGATAACTGTGAAAAACTGTCAAAAATCGCATTAACAGGGTGAAAAAAAAAACAGAAACCTCATGAAGAGCCACACGTGAGGGATCCCTCACCCTCCCTCTCAGCCCTTTTTAAAAGACTATAGATTGCTCCGTTCCACTTCTTGCCCATCCTTGTTCTCCATTTAGTTTTTCTGTTCAAGTAAATGGGCAATTTTGCTTCACAGGATAGAAAAATAAGAAACTTCCACTCCTCCTTCACCATCATCTTCATCCGCTTATCCGGGATCGGGTCGCGGGGGGAACAGATCCAGCAAAGGACGCCAAACGTCCCTTCCTGGGCCACGTCAGCCAACTCTGCATGGGGGATTCCTCACCAGATGCCCGAACCACCTCATCTGGCTTCTTTCGACGCAAAGGAGCAGCGACTACTCCGAGTCTCTCTCGGATGTCTGAGCTTCTCACCCTATCTCTAAGGGACAAGCCAGCCACCCTTCGAAGAAAACCCATTTCTGCCGCTTGTACCCGCGATCTCGTTCTTTCAGTCATGACCCATCGCTCATGACCATAGGTGAGGGTAGGAACAAAGATTGACCGGTAGATCGAGAGCTTTGCCTTCTGGCTCAGCTCTCTTTGATTCGATTATAATAATTCCACAAACCCTGCGACAGACATTCAACCACAAGTAAGAGGCTTGTGTTTGGGCAGAGACTAGATTAGTGTTTAATGCTATCTGTGTTTTCTCTAAATACTCATGTAAATCAGTGTGCCGAGCCGCCATGCTTGTTTAATGTGTGACATTTCCACTGTATTGAGACGTGTTAACTGGTGCGTTCCCAAACCGTGGGTAACCCAGTGTTTGCCGACGCACAGACTCAGTGACTGCATTGTGCCGATCAAAATGAACACCAGATTAAGCGGATAACTGATCCTTTCTCTCGTGTTGTGGCATCAAGAAGGCAGTAATCTTTGAGGTTAAAACTGTGTAAACGTTTTATTTCATTTTTTTTGTGTATGCGCCGGAAGATTGAGTGGATCTTTGTTAAATTAAGTACTGCTGATTGAGAATTAGTTTTTGCATACTTACATACACAATACATTTCTACTCTTGTCAACAGTGTTTGTATTACTGTCTTGTCCATACTCCGAAACTCATACTAGTTCATGACAGCTGGTGCTGGACTTACTCCTTCTAAACACTTTCTAAACTCTCACACCATTAAAGTGTGTTATAATAATTTAATTATAATTTATGTATCAGTCCCTATAAACAGGGTGGTGCCCCGTAGTTAATTAATAATTTGACAAACATTTATTAATAATCATATAATAATTGAATTATTACTTTTAATAATTAATAATAAAAATCGCTTAAATTCGCCCCGCTATGCCCAACATAATTGGTGCCTCGTGTGAGGCTGCCTGATACCAGTTGTTACAGTATGTACAATATCATCTTACATCACTAAGGAAGGAAAGCATCCTTTCCTCCCCTCCCAGGCCGAGAACAAGGTTTGCGAACACGTCAGTTGGAATCTATGGTGAGAGACATTGAACAATTTGATCCCATGAAGAAAGAATCCAACATAGAGGATTCGCTGCGAGAATTGGAACGCTGTCTTTTCGACCTGCCATACGCCTGAGAAACTGAAGCTGATCTGGAAGACAACAACCAGAACCCTCCTGCCCAGAACCATGGACAGCTACTAAGAACTTTGTCACGCCCTGCGGGAGGAATATTCGTTGTATTCAGACCAAGCTTCAGCCACGTTGGGGGCCTTCACCATCATGCAGAGAAAGCATGAGCTGCCAGGGGAATACTACAGGTGCCTGAGAGCAGTCTACTTCCAAGGAAGGAACTCCCCCCGGCTTGGAAGAAGACCAGGCATTCAAGTCATTGTTTCTGCATAACCTGAACGAGTGTGTGTGGTATGATGTCACCATGAACTGCAGGACAAGGAACATGGCCATGCAGGACATCTGGAAATATGCTCAAATAGCATGGGAGACTCGCACGCGTCCCGACAATAAACCAGAAGGGGATGCCAGAGTGCTAGAAATAATAACAGCAGAACCCACGACCCTGTAACTGGAAGGCATCAAGAAGCTGGTATCAAGTAGCCGGCCGGGCAATCGAGCCAAGCAGGCAACATACAAATCACCAATCTTGCCGGTGTTGAAGCCAAACAGAAAATGGCATCTCACCCTTGACTATCGTATCCTGAACAAACAGGTTCCCCTATCCAGATGGCCAGTGATCCACCTGGACCAAGAACTGGCAAAAGTGAAAGAGGCCTGTTATTTCTCGACGGTGGATATAGCTTACGGCTTCTGGACCATGACAGTCGACCAAGTGGATCAGAACAAGCTGGCCTTCTCTTTTGGCAACCGCCAATACACCTGGAATCGGTGTCCCTTTGGATAATTTAAATTCCCCCTCCGAATTCAACATCTTCCTCCCCAAAGCCATGAGTGACGCATCCGCCAGGGGAAATCTCATCTATGTGAAAGATATCCTCATGAGAAGCAAGACCTTTGAGGAGCATTTGACTGACATCCGACATGTGCTCATGACGATGGTGCCCGGACGAAGGTCAAGTACGTGGGCCTGACAGTAAGCCAACATGGAATCAAACCTCAAGCCGAAAGGATTAAAGCCATCCGCAGCCTCAATAGCCCCACCAATATGTCGGAAGTCAGAAGCTTCCTGGGGATCTGCAACTACTCCCGGCAGTTCATAGAAGACTACGCTGAAATAGCCAGACCCCTCACAGACCTATTGCAAGGACCGACCCTTCGAGTGGGGGCCATCCCAAGAGCAATCCCTCATACAGATGAAAACCAAACTCTGTTCAGCACCCTGCCTAGCGTATCCAGACAAGGATAAGGAGTTCTATCTGAAAGCAGGTTTCTCAACCAAGGGCCTCAGTGCTGCCTTGTCCCAGAAGTATGATGTGGAAAATCAAGTTATAGCTTATGCCAGCCAACCACTGAGCAGTGTAGAATTAAAGTTCTCCGACTGCAAAAAAGCCCTTCTCGCCACAGTGTGGGCAGTGGAACACTTCAGGAGCTACATCGGTGGCCAGAAAGTAATTATCGAGACGTGTCACCAACCCGTTACGTTCCTGAACAGCCAACGACTTAGAGTAGGACGAGTATCCAACAGCCGGGTCGCATCCTGGATGGCGGCACTGCAAGGGACTCGCTGAGTGCCAACAATGCGACTGCGATGAAAATCCCAGCTATCCACCGATCCTCATCACCACTCCATCTCTTCCCTCCAACCATCTCTACTACACTGAAAACATCTGTCATGACCTTCCCAACGTGTAGATAGATGGTTGTTCGTTCCACCACGAAAGTCAAATGAGGGGGCCAAGGTTGGCAAAATATGGGTCGGAATCAGTTGGGTCCAAAAACAAGCCAATATGCAGAAATTGCAACAATCCTCATCGCACTACAGCAAGACACAAACAAGAATTGGCAGAGCTAGTAATCTGCTCAGACTCTAACTATGCCAGCCACAGCTTCATCTCACACAGGAAGGTGAATGGTAAGAGAAACCCCAGAAGCAAAGGTGTAAAGCACTCAGAACTTTTCTTGGCATCCAACCACCTCATAACCGAAGAAGGAATGAGGATATACTGGAAGAAAGTGAAAGGTCACTCACAAACTGGCGGGCCTGATAAAGACGGAAATTATGACCGCGTAGCCAAACTAGGAGCAAGATTCAGAGGTGCAGAAGATAAGACGACTGGTTGTAAACCCTGAGCTGCAAGGTACCTCATTGACCCCACAGGGCAAGTCTAAAGAACTACAAGCTCTCCTCCAGGACCTGCCACATCTGAAAATGTACAAAGACTTGTTGATCTATTCCCTGGATTACAAGGGACCAATGCGATGGGTTGTCCCTAGTGACCATCGGAGGGTGATGTCCCACGCTTGCGACTCGCCTGTAGGAGGACATCGGGGTTACAAAGCCACCCTCCCAACCTTACGACAGGTTGCCTACTGGCCCTTCATTACCCGAGACACCAGAGCATACGTCCAGGGTTGCCTGATCTGCTTCCAGTTTCAACAATTCCGACCAGTGGATTTAACTCCACTCCGAAGAAGAGGAGTCACCTTTCCTTGGTTCTACCTCCAAGTGGACTGGATTTAGCCAGTAACGAAGTAAGGAAGAGGCAACAAATACCTTCTGACCGTCATATGTGCTTTCAGAAAATGGGTTAAATGCTTCCCAGCACCCAACAATACAGCAGTCACCACTGCAGTCGTGCTAATGAACCATGTGTTTACTCGTGGAGGTTAGCCAGACCGAGGAACACATTTCATGTCCTGCATGATGACAGCATTGCAAATAAAGTTCCATATCTCACACCATCCCCAATCATCTGGCCAAGTGGAACGGGCCAATCGCACTATTGTCCAGATGTTCAAGAAGTACATCAGCAACAATGGCAAGGATTGGGACGTGAAACTTCCCTTGGTGCTCATGGCCATCCGGTTCACCCCGCACCACTCAACAGGAGTCACACCATTCAAAATGATGACGGGCAGAGACATGACCCTTCCACTGCACCTACTGTACCAACCCGAAGATCTCAGCATGACAACTGCCTATACGGCATACCAGTATGTGTCGGACTTACGAGACCATTTGCGAGCTACATTTACCTGGGCCCAGAAGAACTTGGAAGACAGTGCAAAAGGAGCTAAAACCTTCTACGATAGGAAAACATTACAACACGATTACCAAGAAGGAGACAAAGTATTCTACTTCAGGTACACTCAACCCGTAGGAGTCCCATGTAATTTCCTCCCCAGCTGGTTAGGACCCTTTGAGATTGTAGGAAAACTCTCACCCGTGGCCTACAGAATCAGGATGTCAAACCGAAAGACGAGCACCGGCATACAAACGGGTCCATGTCAACCAAATCAAAGCATATAAAACATCCCCATTCCAAGAAACGGGCACCGCTCCAACACCCGAAAGGGGGGAGACAACTAATGACATAGGAGTAGACACGGATAACAGTAGCTCTCAGGAATAACTGCATGCACTCACAGCTGGCATGCAACAACCTCATTCCTAAACACACAACTCACAACTCCCTCCGAAATTAAAATCTGGTGTGTTTCAGAATCCTCAGCATCCTCCTAAGCCTGACCTCCACTCAGCCCAATAATGTGGTCGAACCTGGCCCACCTACTGGCACTATCCTTCAAGAAATGCCCGGACTCCTTATCACCCGCTGCAGGCTCAACGCCCAGAGAGTGTACATAAATCTAGACCCCTGGAATGTATATCGCAAACACATACTGTACGTATTCCAAAAGGAAATACCGATGGAAGATTAAGCGAGCCCAAACCCGGGACACGGTCGAAAGGGCAAGACATACCGTCTCCCAGATACTTGAAGATATGCAGAAGTTCCTGGTGAAAGAAACTGACCTGAGTGTCAAAAGACCCAAGCGGTTCTGTGGAATTATTATAATCAAATAAGCATAGCCCTTTATACCTTTATAATTGAATACTGTTTATACTTACTGTATTTTCCGCACCATAAGGCGCATCTTGTTATAGGGCGCACCTTCAATGAATGGCCTATTTTAAAACTTTTTTCACATACAAGGCGCACTGCATCATAAGGCACATAGAACAGAAGCTAGTGGCTGGGGTTGCGTTATGCATCCACTAGATCAGACATGGGCAAACTACGGCCCGCGGGCCATATACGGCCAGTTATGCTTTTTAATCCGGCCCGCCGACGTTGTCCAAATTATAGTAAAAATCCATGAATGCGTAAAAACCTCATTCATTTCCCTTTCCCCTGCGATACCCTCGTTTCCCCGATAGATGGCGCACTAGTCTAGACCTTTGTTGGAGTGTAACTTTCCAGCTGCCATTTCCCCCCTTCGGTAAAAATGAGCGGACCAAAGAAAAGAAAAGTGGACACTGAGTGCCGAGTTTTTAAAAAAGAGTGGACAACAAAATATTTTTTTACTGATGTACGATCAACGGCTGTATGTCTGATATGCCAAGTTTTCAAAGAGTACAATATCAGCCGTCACTTTGCCACAAAGCATGCTAACTACGCTAGCAAGCAGTCAACTCAAGAACGGGCGGCTACTGCTCAGAAGTTAGCAGCTAATTTACAGACTCAGCAGAATTTTTTTCACCGACAAACTGCGATTCAAGAGTCAAGTACCAAGGCAAGTTTTTTGCTGGCATTCAAGTTAGCAAAGGCTAGCAAGCCTTTCTCCGAAGGCGAGTTTTTTAAAGAATGTATGGTAGAGACAGCAGATCTCTTGTGTCCGGAAACAAAGTCAAGTTTGAAAAAATCAGTTTATCACGCAGGACAGTGACTCGCCGTGTGGAACTGATTGACGAAGATATAGTCAGCGAGTTAAACAAAAAGGCGGAGTCCTTTAATTTATATTCACTAGCACTGAATGAAAGCAACGACATTAAAGACACTGCTCAGCTCCTAATTTTTATCCGAGGGATAAATGACAGTTTTGAGATAACGGAGGAACTTTTGAGCAAGGAAACGCTGAAGGGGAAAACGCGAGGAGAGGACTTATATGAACAGGTGTCTGCGGTCATCGAGAGAATGAAGCTGCCTTGGAGTAAACTTGCCAGTGTCACCACGGATGGATCGCCAAATTTAACTGGAGAAAACGTCGGGCTGCTGAAAAGAATCCAAGATAAAGTGAAAGAAGAAAACCCTGACCAGGATGTTATTTTTCTTCACTGCATCATTCATCAAGAATCTCTGTGTAAGACTGTATTGCAGCTTAATCATGTCGTGGATCCAGTTGTAAAACTTGTTAACTTCATACGAGCAAGGGGACTTAATCACCGCCAGTTCATTACTTTCCTAGAGGAAACCGATGCGGATCACCAGGACTTACTTTACCACTCTCGTGTCCGCTGGTTAAGTTTGGGGAAAGTGTGCCAACGAGTGTGGGAGCTCAAAGAGGAGATTCGTTCGTTTTTGGAGCTAATGGGGAAATCCGACGAATTCCCTGAGCTAAGCGATGAGGACTGGCTTTGTGACTATGCGTTTGCTGTGGACATATTGTCACACATGAATGAGCTGAACGTTAAGTTGCAGGGGAAAGATCAGTTTGCACACAACATGTACACAAATGTGAGAGCCTTCAAATCCAAGTTGATTTTATTCTCCAGGCAAATGTCAAACAAATCTTTCGACCCCGAAACAGCACCACATGAGCTGCAATTGGAGCTGATCGATCTTCAGTCCGACTCCGTCTCAAAAGAAAAGTTCAAATCTCTTAAACTGAATGACTTTTACGCTTCACTTAACGAAGCCACGTTTCCAAACCTCCGGAGGACGGCACAGAAGATGCTGGCATTGTTTGGCTCGACTTATGTGTGTGAGCAGACTTTCAGCGTCATGAACTTCAACAAAGCCCGTCACAGATCCCGTGACCAACACCTAAGATCTATTTTGAGAATTGCCACCACGAAACTAACTCCAGACTTTGATGCACTGGCAAAAAAGGGAGAACAACAACACTGTTCCCACTGAAATGTGAGTTTCTCTACTGTGTTAAAAATAGCAACTTGCGCATTTACGCACAGCAGCGGTACAGTAGCTTAATTAACATGCCGCACATCACTCTCAATTTAAAGACCCCTTTCTTTCGTTGGGTAATAATATGTTCTTAATGTTGAAAGTGATTCCATTGATCTTTTTCCACTAAATGTTGATTTCTTTAAATTTGCACCTTCAATTTTGTCTGTTTTTCATACATTTCAATCCCCAGATTTGATTAATTACATTGCGTGTCCAAATGCTCCTGGCCCCTGGCCCCTGGTCAAATTTTAGAAGCCATTCTGGCCCGCAAGTCAAAAAGTTTGCCCACCCCTGCACTAGATGGAGCTGCGCTGAAAGGAACGTCAGCAAAACAGTGAGATAAGTCAGTCAAACTTTATTTATAGAACATAAACCACAGTTCTGACAACTCCTTTCACTTCAGCTGTTTTATTGTTTTCCCCGAGGTAAATAGTTTGTGTGCGGATGGAGAGATTGCGTCTCTTCATAAACCGAAAGCACCAAGAAGGACCGCCTCTAAAATCATTAATATTAAGTTCGCCGGTTAGCACGCTAGCCTTCATTCGAATAGTGACTGTAGAGACGCTCCTACTTGCTGCTCTCTGTTCAACAACCCACTGCTCGAGTTTGTCCTCTAACTGTGGCCATCTCGCATTGTTGCCTCCGAAACTCTGTTGGGTCTTCTTAACTTTGCGCAGGTCATCTTGTTGTTTCCTCCACTTCCGTACCATTGATTCGTTAACATTAAATTCTCTCGCTGCTGCTCTATTACCATGATCTACTGCGTCACTGACAGCCTTGAGTTTGAACTCTGCGTCGTAAGCGTGTCTCTTGACAGGAGCCATTTTGGGTCTTTACATACACAAATGGTGTGGGACTGGAATTCCTCTTTATCGTTCTTAGAGCGGTTACTTCGGCGACGCCCCCTGACTACGGTAGCCATGATTTACCATAATAACCATATAAAAGGCGCATCGGATTATAAGGCGCACGGTCGGCTTTTGAGAAAATTTAAGGCTTTTAGGTGCGCCTTATAGTGCAGAAAATATGGTATATCTTGAATACTTCTTAAACATTTCTATCACTAAGATACTCACTATATAGTTTTCCTGCTAAATGATCAATGAAGTATTCACCAACTTGCCCACATTCCAATGAAGGTATTTATGGTGTCTCACGAACCAGACATTATGGGGGCCATAATTTATGCAATAGGTTTCGGGAATGGTTACAACATGGTAAACAAATTCAACGGGAACTGATTTACACATGCCAAGGGAAGGAGCTTTGGACTATGACCTGAGGACATCTATTTTGGAGGAACAGTGTCCACAGGATACTGGACAATGATAGGACAAGAAAGCCACATTGGGCATGGACATGGACTAAGACCTCCAATCAAGAACAAGACAACACCCCAACTGGAAGACTTAAAGTAACTGCCTGTCTCTTTCTTATCAGTTGTACAGGGTACCCCTCAGCTGAGTGTGTGTGTGTGTTACAGATCATATCACATCTTATTGATAAATAACCTTTAATTGAGAGAAGTTTCCGGTTCATCCTTGTTTCGACTCTACTTCCAAAATAAGAACACAACAGTTCCTAAGTGGATTAATTGCAGCAGCATCCGCCATCGGGTCACTCTTCTCAATCGGCCTCTCAGCAACAAACATCAGCACCAACGTGCTTGCCAGAGATGCTAGAGACTCCTCACCTAACAAGAACAGACACAAAATCAATGGAAAACCTCCAAGGCACTGTAATCACTGTAAACCTCCATTTGGCCCTCTTAAACAACACCAGGCATGCCCTAGAGACGTTGTCAGAAGTAATCAGAGAAGACATAACCTATGTGCGTGACATCCTGCATAGTCAGGGACTTAATGCGGGATGTCATAGGAGAAGTTAGTTCCTCAGTTAACAACCTGAGTGGGGGGAAAATTCCAGCCTACCTGGTTTCCCTTGAGTTAGTTAAGCGATCCCTTAAGTCAGCGACTACGATCATTGTTCAACCATCTCAGGTTCACCTGGCATATAGCCTTGGCAGCGAATTTCCCATATCAGTAGATCCTCAAAACCTAGGGATAGGATTCCTATTGAATTTACCAATTATTGAAAACATTTATTGGCTGAATTCGGTACTTAATTTAGGTTTTTGGAGAGACAATCCACACATACACTTCAAAACACCTCCAACACTTGCATATCATGACAATGACCTGTCACTATACCTCGTTTCCAACCTAGGCCTCTGCACGAAAACGAAGGACATCCATTGGGTATGTCCAAACAATCCTTTTATCAGAGATGCCAGTAACTATCTCTGCGGGCTGAAAACCAAGTCCCTAAAGCAGAATTGCCAAGGCAGCATAACTGCAAGGGACGAAGGAATAGAAACCAGGGAAGAACGTGCAGGCCATCGGTGGCTCGTGAGTACAATTGCATCAGATGTACTAATGACGTATGACCGTTATGAAACCACCGCTAAAGTAAAACTACAGAATCAGACAGTGTTTCTTACAGTCCCACAGGGAGCCACCTGATAGGCACAATGTGGACATTGAAATCATGGATGCATTCGAAGGCCACAATCTGACCGTAAATGAGACCCTTTAACGGCAACTTTGGGCCCAAGGAACAAAATTCATCAAATTTAACCTTAAGCCAACAGGGCTCACAATGACGTTCCCTTGATTGACGAACAATCATTCTGGTATCAAGAACATCACTTCAGTATGGCTGCCCTAGCACTCCTTCTAAGTGGGTGGATCGCCTTCGCAATAGTGGCATACGTAATGGCCAAATACATCCAGAAGTTACAGGCTAGATTAGATTCACTTACACTGGTGACACCACGGTTGACAAATAAAACTGGGAGCGACCAGTAACAAACCCGGTCCTCACGCACTAACAAGCAAACAACAAACAGCATTAAGACTCCAGAGGACAGAAGTCTCACGTCTGTTTTCAGCGTCGCAAGAGCTGCCCTCACTGACTGTCTCTCCTCGAAAAGGTGCTGTAACATGAGGAAGGTGCTGTTCCAGTGTGTGTCCACCTCCTGAATAAGCTTCATCACTGGACGCTTCATCTGCTCATGCACTTCTCTGAGCTTCTCTTTTGCTGTTGTGCTGGTTTTGAAGAAAGTCACAACTTTTCGTGCCCTTGTGCGTTGGTCTTCTAGGCCAGGAGTTACATCAAGTGACTTCTTCACCACTAAATTTAGTGAATGAGCAAAGCAAAGTGCATGTCTGAGATTCGAACATCTGACAGAGGCTACCATTTTAGCTCCTGCATCTGTTACAATCAAGGTCACTTTACCTTCAATGCCCCATTCCTCCATGAGAGACCTCATTGCAGCAGTGATGTTAACAGCTGTATGAGCTTCAGGGAAAGGCTTCTCCTCCTCGTATCTCTGGAGCACCATGTTCTGTAGAGCCCGTCTGGATGGAAGAGTGTATGTGGAATCAAGCAATGACACAAACTCCTGGAAGCCACAGTCATCCACGATGGAAAAAGGCTGCGAGTCTTTCACGACCATTTTCACAAGAGCGTCATCTAGCTTTGGCTTCCGGTCCACTAAGACAAATAATTAAAGACACAAAGAAATAAAAAGAAAATGCAGTAGGGGGACACTATGGAGAGGTACATAAAAGACTCCCTGGCTGCGGGTCTCATTCGTCCTTCTTCGTAGGATCAGGATTATTTTTTGTTTCCAAGAAAGACAAGAGCCTCAGACCCTGTATTGATTACAGAGGTCTCAATAACATAACTGTAAAAAAAACAAATACCCGTTGCCATTAATTGCCTCCGCATTTGATCCCCTACAGGGCGCAAAGATCTTTACAAAATTAGATCTGCCTAATGCATACCATCTCATCAGAGTAAGGGAGGGAGATGAGTGGAAGACCGCGTTCAATACCCCACTAGGACACTTTGAGTACTTGTTCATGCCCTTTGGTCTTACCAACGCGGCAGCGGTTTGTGAATGATGTTTTGAGGGACTTCATTCATCTTTTTGCTTTTGTTTACCTCGATGACATCCTATTTTTTTTTGTAAAAATGAGTCCAAACATTCCGCCCATGTACTCCAAGTGCTTCAAAGACAAGAGAATTGCCTTTTTATCAAGGCTGAAAAGTGTGACATCCATGCCAAATCAATCAGTTTCCTTGGCTACATTATTGAGAGTTGGCAGGTGAGGACAGATCCTGGGAAGATCAGCGCAGTGGTTCAGTGACCCAACCCAATTACCCTCAAGCAGCTTCAACGCTTCCTGGGTTTTGCCAACTTTTACCACTGCTTCATCAAGGACTACAGCCATTCCGTTCGCCTGGGCCCCTGAAGCACAGTCTGCTTTTTCAAAATTAAAGGAACTTTTCACCTCTGCTCCCATTTTGTCCCAACCAGATTCCTCACGCCAATTTGTGGTTGAGGTAAACGCCCCGAAGTGCGTGTGGGTGCTGTCCTTTCACAGAGAGCCGAGTTAGATCAGAAACTGCACCCTTGTGCTTTTTTTCCCGTCGCCTTTACCCCGCTGAACAAAACTATGACGTCAGTGTTTTTTGGACGTTTTGATTTTAACCTCACCTTTTGTCCTGCCTCCCGCAACATTAAACCAGATGCCCTCTCCTGCCTGTTCTGTGTCAAAGATGTTCCCTCTAACCCTGATCCCATTCTCCCCGTTTCCTGTGTCGTGGCTGCAATCTCTTGGGAGATTGAATCGGTGGTCAAAAATGCTCAGCACGCTAAATCGCAACCCATTGACTATCCTCCTAACCGCCTGTTTGTTCCTGACCCTGCTCGTTCCAACGTCCTGCAGTGGACTCACATTTCCCGGTTCTCCTGTCATCCAGGCATCCACCGCACCATGGCCCTGCTACGACGTCACTTCTGGTCAACATCTCTGGAAGCAGACACCCGGGAGTTCGTATTGGCCTGCCCGGTGTGCACCCGGGGCAAATCCTCCCACCGTCCACCAGCTTGACTTCTCCAACCGCTCCCAGTGCCTGGCCGTCCCTGGTCCCATATCCCCATGGATTTCATTAACGTTTTCTGAAGGTAATACAGCCATCCTAACAATTATTGACCGCTTTTCCAAAACAGCGCATTTTGTGGCCCTACCAAAGCTGCCCTCGGCCCACGAGACTGCGGAACTCCTGGTGCAAAACATCTTCCGGATCCATCAGATACCTCTGGACATAGTTTAAGACCGAGGACCCCAGTTCATCTCCCAGGTCTGGAGGTCATTTTGCCAGGCACTGGGGGCAACAGTCAGAAAGACCTCTGGGTTTCATCCCCATCCAACGGGCAAACAGAAAGACTCAATCAGGAGCTGGAGGCTGCCCTTCACTGTATAACTGCCACAAACCCTTCATCTTGGAGCTCCCAGCTACCCTGGATTGAGTACGCCCACAACTCCCTCACCAGTGCTGCAACTGGCCTGTCGCCATTTGAGGTAAGCCTCGGCTACCAGCCTCCCTTGTTCCCCTCTGAAGAGGAAGCAATTTCTGTCCCCTCCGTACAACACCATCTCTGCCGCTGCAGCCGTGTCCAACCCCCCCCCCCCCCCCCCCCCCCCCCCCCCCCCCCCCCCCCCCCCCCCCCGCGGCCCGGCCCACCCCCCCCCCCCCCCCCCCTGCAGCCGGCGCTCTAACCACACTCTAACCATGTCCTAGATCAGGAGTTCTCAACAGGGGCGCCAGCGCCTCCCCAGGGGCGTTCCGAGCGGGTCAGGGGTCGCTGGAAGCATTATATTTGTAAGGGGCATTAATGTATTTTTGGTGTAGCAGCGTTGGTTTTATAGGCTATGCTTTGATGGGTAATCCAAGTTTTATAGCATGCAAGGTTATTTCCACGTATTGAACCAGTGAGACCTGCGATTTACATTAAAACAGTGCATCTGAATGACAGTTGCTGGAATAAGTATAAAGCATATATCAAGCAATACATGCTCTAGGTCAGGGTTGTCAACTCTGAGATTTTGATATGCATTCTGGGAACTGTGTGTGGGCGGGGACTTCGCAGCATGCCTTTTGGGGTTTTTTGGTTTGGGTTGGGAAGTTAATTTTGGGATTTGCGTTAGATGTGCACCATCTGTAAGAAGAGATGCGCAAATCTATTTCCTATTAGAAATTGTGGCAAAGGCATGAAAAGAAAAACATTACCGCTGTTCTGTTATGTGTCTCAATCTTGGGATAATGCCTACCCCACACCAATGCACAACTTCCAATGTGGTCAATGAGTGAAAAAGTGTATCTGCATCAGGACTCTTTCTTCTTGCTTCATGAAGCAAGCTATCCACCTGTGTCTGTCAACTCGCTTAACTGTCCTCGAATCGGAGCTGACATCTTCGAAGATATGTTTCTTCTGGACTGTCTCCAAACACCATAATTCATTTGACTTAATTCTAGCTGGTACACCGCAGTAGCTGCAATGCTTACGCCAGTCCTAGTGTACAGATTGCAAAGTTCACTTTTAGCACTCCAGCTAAATGGACTTAGCTGCCCAAAGACCAGGGCAATTCCATGCACCTGTGCTCCTGTGGGAATAAGATTTCAAGCATGGACACAATCCAGGTCTGCTCTGCATGTCTGAGGGACTTGTGGGTTCACTGCCCTAGCTTCACAGCAAAGAGTCTCCGCCGAAGATTAGCCCACCGGGCTAGCCTCTCCGAGAAAAACGAGCCAGTCCTCTTAGGTACCGCACCCGGGGAACACCAACCTGTCGCGGCCGTTTTAGTAACCAGCTGATGCTTTTCAGATGAGAGGAATTCACTTATCTCCCTTCGTAGTTCAAAAACACAATTTCGGCACAGCACCATGTGAAAGCCTGCACACGTTGGAGTTGAGAAGTAACCCTTCGAAATGTGCACCCATCTCGTTACACAAAGTAGCAGTCTGTTTTAAGGGCTTGGCTTATATGAAATTCACTACTTGTATAACCAGGGGTGCATATAACTGAAATGCAGGTACGCTTGCGCTGCAAAAATCTGGAATGCATACTGTCACTTGGGTCACAGCGCCTTTGCGTACCTTATAGTGCCATTTTGGAAAACCCTGTGTTAGAGTATGTATTTGTGTGTTTATGGAGCTAAAATCATGCCAAAATGACAAATAAGCATGTTTTACAGATATCATTTACTTGAAAACACAATGCGAAGAAAACAAATGAATATGCTTACTTTTTCCACCTTTCCTTCTGACTGTGCAAAAGCTGTATGTCATTCACAGCAGCATGTTTGATATGGTGTTTCCTGTGTATGTTTTCTAACAGTCCATTACTCCTGTTGTCAATAAGTACACACAAACACACACATACTGTAATTAGCACACATATGTATATGATTTTATTTTTGTATTAACATAATGAAAGTTAGTACACATTGAATAGACATAAACCATTTAGAGGTGCATCTCAATGCATTAAAATATTGAGGAAGAGTTCATTTATTTCTGTAATTCAATTCATAAAGTAAAACACATTTATTATATCGATTCACTGGGCACAGAGTAAAATATTCCAACCCTATTATTTTGACTTTATCTATTTTGATTATGGCGTTCAGCTAATAAAAACACAAAATTAAGGTTCTCAGAAAGTTAAAATAGTATATAAAAGCAATTAAAAACTAAAACCAAGATTTTTAATACAGATATTTCGGCCTACAGAAAAGTGTGTTAATGTGTGTGTCCCTTGGCAAAAATAACTGCATCAATGCAGCGGGGCATGGAGTTGATCAGCCTGTTCCACTGCTGAGGTTTTATGGAAGACAAGTCCGACTGGAAAAGAAAATCAGCATCTCCATAAAGCATGTCAGCAGAAGGAAGCCTGACGTGCTGTAAAATGTCCTAGTAGATGGTTGGGCTGACACACAGTGGACCAACACCAGCTGATGCTATGGCTACCCAAATCATCACTGACTGTGGAAACGTCACATTGGTCTTCAGGAGAATCTCCAGAATGTTGGATCTCCAATGTCTTGACTCAAATGTCATCTTAAGAACCACAGAAACGTGTTGAGATTTTAGTAATGAAGCCAGAAACATTGAGATATTTTAACAAATATACCCACAGAAGTGTTTATTTTGTAATAAGAGGGCATGATCATCAAAATACCTATTTACTGCCTTTCCTGCATCCTCTTTATTTATTTGTCAATGACTCAAAATTAAAACAATATGTGACAGTAAATGACATTTGTAAGAAATTTGCTTATTGTCAATATTATTATTTCTTTCCCCTTTTATGCAGATTTGTTTTTGACAGAAAATTCTAAACATTTTGCTGAATTGCACCAAAAATCTCAAAACAATAATAAAACACAATAATGGCCTGTAAAAACATTGATTGACATTTGAAAACATTGGCTCAGCTTTTACATGTAAGGTTAAGAAGAGGATAAGTCATTGACATAAGTAGATGGGCAAACACATCTGAATGAGGTGATATGTCACCCCAACCCAAGATCTTCCATCAACAGCCCACCATAATGAGCAGCTGATCAATCCTCTTGATGAGACCTGATCCAGCACCTCTACTGGTCCTGTGATTGATCAATACAAGTTTGGGATACGAGGGGGGTGGATGGAGCAGCTTGAGTGAGAGACTGTCAAAGACAAAGACAGAAAGTCAGCACTTGGAGGACGAGGGTGGTGTCTGATCAGGGGCATATTTCCAATGAGTGAGTTGTGCTGATATCATAAGTCAATGCTAATAGGGGCGGAAACTGTTAGGATCTGCAGTCTTCCATCTTCCATTGACATTGTAAGATGGATGTACAGCTAATTATAGGAAAAGTATACATTGCCCAACAAATAAATATTAATTCATCATTCACATATCATGAATATTGGTTTTATTAGGTAGTTTTATTTAAAAGCATATTACATACTCTCCAAGCAGCAACTCCCCACGCATAGTTTTGCCAATATAACCAGGCATTGCGAGTGTGTCCATAGCGCCTATGTCATTTGGTTCATAGCGTGTAAGTCTCCACATGTGGAAGTGATGATCATAAAAGATGTAGTGCATAAAGGGAATATATAAGCATTGACGGTGGGTTTGTCTGTCTCTTTTGTTGCAAAAGTTACATGATTTATTTTATTATTTTTGAGTAAAATGTTATTAGAATAAAGCAGATGAGCAGCTTAAATGATAATACAATAAAACAGGGGTACCGCCTCTTTTAAAACATTTTGGTAGTATTTTCTCACTGAATGAAGCAAATCCTGGATGCTACGAAGTCAGAGAATGGCAGCATTGGCACCTATATCCTGATCTCTATTGGATTCTGTTTTAAAGTGGCGGGGCAAACTTCTATAATAAGGTTATTGGGAGAATACAACTTTTTTTATAAATGGTCATGCAAAAGCGAATAAGCTCTTCCCTGTAAACAAGAGCAATGCTGATGCCTTATTTCCACATCCAGTTAATGAATGAATATCTTAATTTTTTTATCTAGCACATGCAAACTAGCTTGAACTTAAATTTTATTTATTTTATTTACATTTTAATGCATATTTAAGAGACTACTGTAGGATAATTTTTATTCATTGTTTGCACATGTTTAAATCAAGCTCTCTAAAGCTGACAAGGCTGTCATAAATGTGGAATATTTCTTGTAAATTTCGCAAAGAACCTTTTCAGGGTAATACACGTCTAATAATGTCAGTAGTGACACATAAAGTGTTAGTCATAAAAATGTGAATACTGATAACAGAAAAACTGCGGCTCTGTCTGAAAAGATAATAAAAGTACCGTATTTTCCGCACCATAAGGCGCATCTTGTTTTAGGGCGCACCTTCAATGAATGGCCTATTTTAAAACTTTTTTCCCATACAAGGCGCACTGCATCATAAGGCGCATAGAACAGAAGCTACAGAACAGAAGCTAGTGGTTGGGGTTGCGTTATGCATCCACTAGATGGAGCTGCGCTGAAAGGAACGTCAACAAAACAGTGAGATAAGTCAGTCAAACTTTATTTATAGAACAAAAACCAGCGTTCTGACAACTCCTTTCACTTCAGCTGTTATTGTTTTCCCCGAGGTAATGTCAGTGACGTAGAATTCTCGCGACACAGTATAACAGGTAGTGCAACTTTGTTCATCACGTAGTGGAGGGGAACTTTTCCTCGATTCAGTAAACACGTAAAATAAATAGTCTGATACCATTACGGTAAATCAAACGTTAGTGCAATCACAAAACAGTAGTTCGTGTGTGGATGGAGAGATTGCGTCTCTTCATAAACCGAAAGCACCAAGAAGGACCGCCTCTAAAATCATTAATATTAAGTTCGCCGGTTAGCACGCTAGCCTTCATTCGGATAGTGACTGTAGAGACGCTCCTACTTGCTGCTTTCTGTTCAACAACCCACTGCTCGAGTTTGTCCTCTAACTGTGGCCGTCTCGCATTGTTGCCTCGAAAACTCTGTTGGATCTTCTTAACTTTGCGCAGGTCTTGTTGTTTCCTCCACTTCCGTACCATTGATTCGTTAACATTAAATTCTCTCGCTGCTGGTCTATTACCATGATCTACTGCGTGACTGACAGCCTTGAGTTTGAACTCTGCGTCGCAAGCGTGTCTCTTGACAGGAGCCATTTTGGGTCTTTACATACACAAATGGTGTGGGACTGGAATTCCTCTTTATCGTTCTTAGAGCTGTTACTTCGGCGACGCACCCTGACTATGGTAGCCTTGATTTACCATAATAACCAAATAAAAGGCGCACCGGATTATAAGGCGAGATTATAAGGCGCGCGGTCGGCTTTTGAGAAAATTTAAGGCTTTTAGGTGCGCCTTATAGTGCAGAAAATACGGTAATCGTTGCTAATTAAAGAATGCTTTTTTTGTGTCTTACTGTATATTGTCCAAAGCTGTGTCTCTGTCTGAGGAGAAGGAAGCACAGAATGGTAGAGACAGCTGTTTGGGCTAGAGTGAAGAGAAGAAGGGACGACTTTACTCCCCTGCTCAGCTTCTGTTGTAAAGGACACACAGCAGTTACATTAGCATCTGTAATTGCAACAGATACACAAACGCACACGCATGTATTCATAGATTCCACTTAAAAATGAACATTGACATGTGGCATTATCAGTGTTAATCATAGACTGTATATAAGAGCCAGTCCCCCTGAAGCAAGAAGCGGAGTCTTAAACAGCCCTCAGGTCACCTTTTCAACACTTACACACCCACTGACAAACCAACTCTGATCTTTGATAGATTCATTGTATGAAATATGAAGTTAGCCACACCAGCGACCTAGTTGAACATATTCTTGGGGATAATGCAATGAATGTTGATGTCGACGGGGGATGCTACCCTCATTTGTCACCGTGGTTTACTACTAACAAGGAAGATAATCACTGGAAATATAATAACATCAAACAATCTATAAGAAAGCCCTCTGCAATGCTAGGGCTTTTCTTCTTACTATTCTTACTATTCACTATTAATATAAGCAAATAACAATAACCCCAGAAAACTACTATTGATACAAATGCACTATCCCTAGTCAGCCATAACACCTATTATCATTATTTACAAGGCTTTTATCCCATATCACAGCTCTTTGTGAGATGAGTACATACAATACAACTGTATTTTCATCCAAACCCTCCACTAGTCTTTTAGACCATATTCTTGCTGGACTATTTAAGGATGACCTACCCTAAATTAATAGGCATATATTAAACCTGGTTTATATTTAGTTAGCCTGTAACTAAATATAAATCAGGTTTAATATATGCCTCCTTCACACTCCAAAGACATTCATGGTTGGAGTAATAAAACTGCTGCAAAGCTAACTCTGACCCAGCTAACTTATACAATCACAGATGCAGATCAAACTTCTCCTTCATTTCTAGATTGCTTGAAAACGCTGTTGCTAAACAATTATGTGACAACCAATCTCAATTTAAAGTACAGTGTTAAGGTTTCAAACAACCTTCTTATAGCCCGAGACAAGGGATTAGTGTCCTTACGTTTCCTGTTATAACTTATTGCTGCATTGCTGTATTTTAGATAGATCACAATATTTTATTACAAAGATTGGAACATTTACATGGGATTAGAGGATCTGCACTAAAATAGTTTAAGTCCTATTAATCACATACTGTAGATTCTAGTTTGTTCATCTAAATAATGTATCTTCCATACATACAAAACTAATCATTGAGGTCAAAAGGTTCTGTTCTTCGACCAATACTCTGCACTCTGTCTGTGAAGGTTCTCAGTCATGCAGGTCATGGTAATATCAAGAGCGATTTGAAGTAGGCAACTGGACTGGTTGAAGATTGCTTGAAGACGTTTCACCTCTCATCTGAGAGGCTTCTTCAGCTCTAACTTGCTGCTAGAAATCTTCAGGTATTTATCCACTGTGAGATGAATAGCTAATCCAAGGATGAGTACCTAATTAGAGGACCATTGTATTAAACTTGCAGGTCGTCCGTCATCTGGCCCAGATTCAGGTTTCGCCTGAGTCTGGGTGTAAGCGAGCGTCATTACCTTCACCTAAGAGTTTCTTTGAGTTGTTATTATTGTCTACCTTTTCTGGGGAGAGAGTGAAGAACAGCATTGTAGGTGGCTGAAAGATTGTGTCATAAGCCTCCACCTCTGTTAGGTGATGTTTTTTCTGTTTTAGCAAAGACGGCTTATTTTACTCCTCTTTCAAACCATCTGTCTTCTCTGGCCAGAATGTGAATGTTTTCATCCTCAAATGAGTGTCCACTGTCTTTCAGATGTAGATGAATGGCTGAGTCCTGGCCAGAGGAGGTTGCTCTTCGGTGTTGTGCCATGCGTTTGTGCAATGGCTGTTTGGTATCTCCTATGTATACATCAGTACAATCCTCAGTGCATTGGGCTGCATACACCACATTGCTCTGTTTGTGTCTGGGACGCTTGTCCTTCGGGTGGACGTAAACCGGGATGTCATATTTGTTGAAAATTCTCTGGATTTTCTCAGAGACTCCAGCAATATACGGAATAACCATGTTTTTCCGTTCATTGCTGTTTTCCTCTCTGACAGTTTCCTTTTGTCTGGGGGTTTTACAACGGCCGAGTTTGGGTAGCCACAGGTTTTGAGGGCTGCCTTGACATGGTTCCGTTCCTTCTGTTTACCTTTAGTGTTTGGTGGTGGCTCTATGATTTAGAGTCCTTATGACTCCCAGTTTGTGTTCCAGGCAGTGTGTGTGTGTGTGTTTCCTGTAGACTCCGTTGTTGAGGCTTCTGTCTTCTTCAATGTGTATCGCACAGTTCAAGAAGGCCAGGCTGTTTCCGCTGTTGGGCATGGCTTATGGCAGATTTGATTGTACGTGCTCTTTATCAACTTGTATCAAGACTATCAAAAATAATAATATAAATCAATATATATTTATATTGATTAATAGAATTTGACCTTAGTCAGCATTCTACCCTGGGGCACCACCGCTTATTAAGCGAAAATTATTATTTGATCAATTATCAGTCTCATTCTTGAAGGATTTAGGAGTTCTTTGCATAGCAGAGGTGGGGAATACTCGTTCTTGTGCAATATCAATATTAATCAGAAATCAGATTGCATAAGATGTTTTAATCTAACCTAATGTTTCATGCCTAAGCATGAGTGTATGTGTGTGTGTGTGTGTGTGTGTGTGTGTGCTAACACTACTTTGTCGAACATTACCTATCTGCGTGTCAAACACACTGGATTATTTATTTTATTTTATTTTAATTTTAATACTCAATATACTACCTAGAAATATAATTTTCAAATGTTACAAAAACATCCATCCAAAATGGTGTGGGTGTGTGTGGATTGTCCGGTGGTCAGAGGCCTTGAAGAGCTG
The DNA here is from genome assembly GCA_016785305.1 of Colistium nudipinnis. Taxonomy (NCBI): domain Eukaryota; kingdom Metazoa; phylum Chordata; class Actinopteri; order Pleuronectiformes; family Rhombosoleidae; genus Colistium; species Colistium nudipinnis. The sequence continues at coordinate 36,857 of JAFBJU010001070.1, forward strand.
AGCTCGCTGCGGCACGTCTTGTGTGGATGGCCTGGAAGGCGAGGGATCTTGGAGGAGAGGACTTGCAGGCCTATGCCTGCAGCTGATCCTGAGAGGATGTTCAGAGGAGAGTTTGTGGGGAAGAGAGAGAGGATGAAGAAGCCTTAGCTTTTTATCACCTGAGTGATGTCACAGACACTTCACTGGGGCTGGGGGCCTGGTGTTTCATCTAATGGAAGCTCAGTGTCATTCTTTCAAAACCTGCCTTCTAGAAATGGTGGACTTGAAGGCATGTCCTCTGTCACTAGATGCCCCACTTATCTTTGATCCTTGTTTTCACCATGCGGAGTAGCTCCCCAAATTTTGTTGTGTGTGTAACATACAAAGACAATAAAGTCTATTTCTATTTCTATTTCTATTTCTATTATCACACACTGTCTTCCTGGGGGACTGACCCCCACCTCTGGAAGTCAGGGGGTGTGAAGAACTTTTATGATGCAGAGTGAGATAGTCCTGCTTCTCCAGTCAAATATAATTATCATGTGAACACAGATCCCAGCACCGCTCACATCTTCATGAGTGAACTTGATGTTGTTCACATTGTTTGACCCAGGTGTCATCCATGCCCCTGAACCAGTGGGTGGGAGCAAGTCCTGTCAACGAGGTCAGGGCTCTGCTTTCCAATTTTCTCCATGTAGAGGTTAGCCACTAAGGGGGAAACTGGTGAGCCCTTGGCGCATCCATGTTTTTGTCTGTAAAAGCATTCGCAACGGGGTGAGTTTTGTTCTGTCGAGAAGGGTGGTGTCCTGTAGAAGTCTTTCCTTGGTCATGCTCACTTTTTCGGTGGTGGGAATGCATGTGAACAGAGAAGTAACATTGTAGGATACCATTGTTTTGTCTGAGTCTAATTTTAGATCCTTTGTTTTGTCGTGTGGTGATCCGTGTTACCAACCAGAGTGGCAAGGTGTTTTTTGTAGGTAACAAAATTGATGGTGCTGATGATCGGTCTGAGTGGGGCTCCTTGCTTGTGAATCTTAGGAAGTCCATAGATGCATAGAATGGTGTCCCCTGGGTAAAGTCTGTAATACTGTTGTCAGCCTATAACATGGTCTTCCTCTAGCTGTTGCAGACAGGTGATAACTTTTTTTTTTAAGCCGCTGGTGGGGTCTCTGTTCACGGTCTCATATGTGACTGTGTCACTCAGAAGGCCACTCACCTTGGCATGGTAGTGTGGTGTCTTCAATACCACTGTAAATCTTCCTTTGTCGGCAAGCAAGATGGTCATATTCTGGTCTTTCTGAAGCGATGTAAGTGCTCTGCTCTCCTGTGTGGTGAGGTTGGAAGGCGGAGGTTGGAAGGCAGAGGTATAGCGCCGGCCAGGGTGGCTGACACTTTTAGCCTCAGGTGTTCTGCTTCGGAGCTGCTTAGAGCAGTTGTTCCGGATGACTGATTCTGTGGCTGGGATGAGGTCCACTACTGGTATCTGTTTTGGCGTGACTGCAAAATTGAGTCTGGCTAGGACCCCTGATTCTGGTGGGGTGAGCATCCTGACAAATTCTTTACCCATTTCTCAGAAAACATTACTACCAACTATTGATTATGCAAATAAAATTGGTTGCGATGTGTGAATTTAAGGGTTTACACATGTATTCAGAAACCTTCCACCACACCACATTACACTTGTTTTTTGATGACAGCATAGTGACATGATATGAAGATTGACACCAACCGTGGTAAAGTGTTTCTCGTTGCAACGGTCATGTAGCTTATTGCAGGGCGCCTCAGGATTCTTGTCCATGTCCACAGAGTAGATGACAACAGCCACCAATGACAGCACAGTGGACACCAAACTCACCAGCAGACACAAATGCAGCTGATGAAACAAATAAAACATTTTATCTTTTCAACATTTGAAAGATGCAGAGGAGAAGCAGCAGTAACGTGAACATTAGATGTGGTAGTTCATTCTGTGCATTTAACTAACTCACTGGCAGCTGTTCTTCTGCAAAGCCAGAGTGTATCTTTGTTCCCAGAAACTATCAGAGAAGTAATTTGCTTAGTCATACACTCAAGGGGTGCTGTGGTGACATGTGTTTCCACATTGAGATCTGAATCATCTGGCCAGTTAGTGTCACACCCTCCTCTCCTTTGCACAGGACCACAAAAACACCAAATAATGATTTGTTATAAAGTAAAATGCATATTAATTTCACATTATACGTTTTTTGTATTTTTATTGTTATTATCAATATGTTCTATATATAGAGTCAGCAATTGCCAGATACTAATTTCTTGTTTGTGTGCACATACTTGGCCATTACACATTTCTGATTCCATTTGGATAATAGTATGGCTACATTCAGATGAATAAAGTTTAATTCTAAAAGGCTGTTTTGACACAACTACAATTAACTAAACTAAAACTAAAGCAGTCCTTACTAAGTATCTGTTTTAGGGCTTCATAAACTCCACAAAAAAGTTTTGGTTGCATTTTATTTGGTAATGCATTTCCAAGCCATTCATATAAGTGAATATGTAGCCTGTGTTTATGTACAAGCATGCATGTTTGATGTATTGACTCACAATCTTCATGTTGCAGTGTTTGTCCAAGATGACAGTAACCACCCCTGCTGTTATGAACTGGGAGCATAATCCCCAGGGAGACAATATGACAATTATTATGAAGATATCAATTTTATAAACATCAACATTAATAATAATTTTCTCTTTAACCTTACGTCCTGTGTTCATTTGTGAAGTTATTCTGATTCTGATATAGCACTCATATGAAAACTTGTGTGTTTATACTTGTTTTACATTGTATTGTATACTTGCACTGACATAACATTTGCACACCTCTTTCCAAAACCACAAACATAACAATATATTGCCTTATCCTAACCTCTACCCTAACCACAACCTGAATATAACCCAAAACCAAGTTCTAACTCTCAAAACGTTCTTTGAAAATGTCCTCACAACAATGTTTTCAAAACTAAATTTTCTCTCACAACCTAATAAAGACATGCACCTGCTTAAACACTCACCACCAAGCCACTCCACCATGGAACTCCCAGGTTGACAACCTCAGTAAGCTCAGTGAAGAGCAGAGGAATGGAGTAGGACATAACCATCAGACCTAGCATCACCTGACTCACCTGATAACACAAATACAGACACACAAAAGCACATACAGAGTGAGAGATTTGACTTTAGATTACATGGATTCACATTGATTTCCTGGAGATGTATCCAATCCCTAACCTCTGCCAAAATCTTACCCTAAACTAAAAAAGTATATTATTTAAATATTTCCTGTAATTAATCCATGATTGATATTGAGATGTGATCAGGGATGCTACAATAATACTAATAATACTACACTGGAAGTTGGAAGTGTCACGTGACATGGGGCTTGATTAAATATACTTTCCTCTGGGAATTACTGAGTGAGTAACTTGTTTGTGATTGGGTAGTGAGCTCAGTCCCAGAACATGTACAAAATCAATCTCTTTGTGTGCACACGGTTTGGCATTGTATTGCATCTCCTTACATTTTATTCCATGGGTGGTGGATGTGGAGTACTTGAAAAAGTTATCAGCATGGCTCAAATTAAGCAGAGAAAATTGAATCAGGAGTTGAAATTTAACTGCCCCACTGATTGTGATTTGCAAGAGGCAAAATTGCCCCCAAAATCTAAATTATCAAACATTATCACATCATTCCCATGGCTATGTGTACTGTCTTTTTGGTAAATCAACTAAAAATATAGTTTTAGACTCACCCCCAGGCATTTTGGCTCTCCTTTGTGGATGGCTGCTTGCAGAGCCTGCTGTTTGTCAGTTAGCTTGACATAATTCACATCCTCCAATACTTGCACAGTCAGATTCCTGGAGACTGCCACCGCCATGATCTTTGGACAACAGCAAAAGATGACTTGCAGGGTCAAAGAGCTCTATGACATATCCATAGCTCTAGCTATGGATATTTTCACAGTGGTGTCGCTAAAATGACTCAGATTCAGTTATTTTCGGTTATCCAAGTAAGCTAACTCAGATTTAAAATAGCATTACCCTTTGCAGTTTACTCTACAATGGTTGGGGTAGTAACAAAGTGCTATGTGTCAGCAGCGGAATGTAAAAAAAACTGTTGGAATAGCTGGCAAAGTAATCTCTGAAAAACTTTGAAAAAAACGTTTTTTTAATCAGGGGTTATTATTTGCTAGTTCTTTGTTTGGAAAGTTGCAAGACATAGGGATAAAGTCAACAAGTTGGCATCACAGCGTCCTCCTGTTCATGTTAGTGCTGCAACAGTCTTAGGTCCCACCCTCCAAAAGGCCTCATTGGATGAGACGCATAATGATGTCCACCCCAAGCCAGTACTGATCAACATACCGCCCCTCCTGTGACCCATGCTTCGTCTGTATGTGTGAATGTTTATTGAGCCATTGAGAGACGGAACCACAAATCACTTTTCCCACATACCCTCAGCCCATTAATGTGAGAAGTGGCACCTTTGGTCTGTTGCCAGGACTTTCAACTTTGGCACAAAAGGTGTGCTAGCCAGGCAGAGACACTGATGCAAGTGTTCGTTGGGGACTCGGATGCGGTACTTGTTCTTCACTATGTTCAATGTTGAGAATGCAGACACAGCTGTAGGTTTAGCCAAACAGTGTGGGAATGTGAAGTGCCAGCTTATGCGGGAGAGGGAAATTAGCTGCAGTAACCATCTTTGTCCAGAAGGTGGGAAGGTCACAGTCAGCCTCTTTCAGTGCAAGTTTTTTTTTAACTCTGTTGCTTTCAGTCGAGAAAGCGGAGAACTTTGAATCGATGGTGTCTCTTGGTTGATTCATTTTCTTAAATTGACTGCTAGCTAAGCTACCTAGAAGAAGCTGCGCTATCGCTAATCTTCACTGTCAGCTGTATGTACCACTGTGTAAATAAAGTTAAAACAAATAAAAAGAAATCCGTTGTCATGGCGATGGCATGGCGCTGTATGTGATTGTGTGAGCGCTGCTTGCTGAGGAGAAAGCAGATCATGGGGACACATTGCGTTGCAGCGATGTCTTGCAGATACTATATATATTACATATCAAAAGTATATATTTGCTCTGGGTCCGGAGACAGTTGTGGTTCGATCCGGATCGGAGTCTGGAGTTTAAGGATCCCTGCACTACGTTATACTGTTGCGAATTACAGGTTAAGCAGAATCATGAAGAGTCAGAATTAAGATTGAACATGTGCACTCCCAAGATTAAGGGGGGCCTAGAATCCCATAACTAGGATTATACACAGGGGTGCAAATCACTTTCTTTGTAAATTACTCAGATGAGTGTAAAGGGTAATTATTTTGGGTAACATTCATGTACTTTCAACTTTAATACACTGAATCCCTGGAAAGGTGTGGAACACATGTCAGATAGCATTTTTAGTTTTCTGTATGTATGTCTCTTTATCTGTCCCAAAACATGGAACGGGGTCTTTGGCTGAGCAGACAAAACCTGGAGACCACAGCATGTTGAGATGGATCCAAGGGTTGTGCCACTTTGCAGTTTCCCGTTTGAACCTAGGCTTTGACTTGTGTATAAATTCGAGCAAACAACACTGTTCTTGGTCAGATACTCTTTATCTTGCCCGGGTGAAAATTTCTGTCCCTCAGGTTTACTACGACTCTGTTTTTCTCTGTTTGATTTGGATTGACCCGGGTTGACTCAAGATTGTGATTGCACCTGGCTCATATTGCAAATTCTTCTTATAATATTGTATAAATAATATTAATATTATAATATATATATGATATATATATACTGTATATACAAAACAAAAATAACTGGAGTAACGATAGTTATTGATCCAATAATCCAGGGGTTGTGTGCATCTGGTGAATCAAACATTCAGTGAAGCGCACTAAAGATTAATACAGAAGGCAAAGAAAAATAATTAGAGAATGGGCAACGGTCACAGTAAAAAGGGGGAAAAGCTTCAAATATGACACAGACACAGTCACCTTTGCTTGAATTTATGTCTGAACATTATCCAGACAGATTAAACCAAATTCAAAAATGATTTGAAATAGGCTTTCCTGCAATGGAAGTTTAAGGAAAAGACGATTTATATTATTGAAGGGTAAACTGAGGGAATTAGGAAAGAGTAGTGCAGCTCAACATGCAACCCTGTCCAAAATAGTATACAGTTTCATCTCAATAACTATAATAATAAATAAAAATAAATAATATTGAGGAAAAGTTCATTTATTTCTGTAATTCAAAAAGTGAAACTCATATGTTGTATAGATCCATTACACACATAGTAGATGTTCAGAAGACAGTCATTGGCATTCTCCACAAGCAGGTAAACCACAAGAAGCTAGAAAGTTGAGTTGAAGAAATAATTATGGTCGAAAAAGGTGCACAACCATCATGGATAACTGTAGCCTTGAGAGGATTGTGAGGCAAAGTGCATTCAACAATTTGGGGGAGACCCACAAGGAGTGGACCGGGGCTGGAATCAGTGCATCAAGAGCCCCCACACACCGATGTACCCAAGACACAGGCTCTCAAGCCACTCCTGAACCAGAGACAACAAGTCCTTCTCAGATGGGAGTACATTTTGCATTTCATTTGGAAATCAAGGCTCCAAGAGTCTGGAGGAAGAGTGGACAGGCACAGAATCCAAGTTGGTTGAAGTCCAGTGTGAAGTTTCCAGTCAGTGATGATTTGGGTAGCCATGACATTTGTTGGTGTTGGTACACTGTTTTTTTTTGCTGACACGGTTTATGGAGATGCTGTTTCAAGTTTGCAGCAGGACCTCGCACCTCCCAACACTGCCAAAAGTACCAATACCTGATTTAATGACCATGGGATTCCTGTGCTTGATTAGCCAGAAAATCACTTGACCTTAACCCCATACAGGATCTATTTGTTAATGTCAAGAGGAAGATAGACACCGGGCCCAACAATAAAGATGAGCTGAAGGCCGCTATTAAAGCAACCTTGACTTCCATGACCTCAGCAATGTCACAGGCTGATTGCTTCCATGCCACGCCGCATTGATGCAAAATGAAATTAATGCAAAAGGAGTATGTAAGTATTTAGTGCATTCCTGGATCAAAATGTGTTTTAATTGGTCTTTAAAATAAAAAGAAAACAAGGCTTGAAATAATTCAGTATGTGTGTAATGAATCTATATAACATATGAGCTTCACTGTTTCAATTGAATTCCAGAAATAAATGAACTTCTAGTGATTATGCCAATTCATTGGGTCAGAGAAAAGGGAAACACATAGGTAAGAAGCATATGTAGTGTCTGAATCATTTGCATTATATATACATATGAACTTATAATGACCTTGGTGCAGTGTCATCATTTGAAACATGGTCGAAAGTCAAAGGAACAGCAGTGGAGTGTAGCTTGGGGCCCGCCATTACTCAGAAAGATAACATGATCGAAGGTTAAAGGGACAACAGTGGAATGTAGCTTGGGGCCCCCCATTACTTAGAAAGATCAAAGTTTCAGCAGATGGGAAACCATATATATAACCGTGTGACTTTATGGAGGGACACAATTCGGCTTCACGTCCTCCAGGCTATCCATGGCAAGCCTGGATGAAGCTGTTACTTCGTTATAAGTAACGTAATTGCTTGTATTCAGACACTGGTCAGATGCAGATGTAAATGAAGCCATGAATCATGTCTGCAATTTTTTTTTTGGTTTTATACGATATATTTGAGCCTTTTTGGTATATCCTTTTGTACTTAGATATACTTACGTATATCCTGTTCTCAGTGTCTTTTTTCCTTATCTGTCTTAGATAGGTTTGCGAGCCAGGCACTGGATGGCACCGTTAATCCCTTGGGCTGGGGGTCAAGTTACGTTTACCACACATAGATTTTAAAGAACCACTAAAAAACATCTGTGTTGTCCCATGTTTGTGTATTAGAATAATTATGTTAAACATCTTGCTAGGCCTGCCCTGATCTGGAGTTAAAAGAGGGAGCGCCCCTCTATTCTTCAGTCTGAAGGTGGATCTCGAGAGAGAAGCTTTCTGATTCTAGATCCAATTGTATCTGTGCATTCCTGACTTAAATGAAATCAACTTTAACTGAGAACAATCTTCTCTTCGTAATTCTTCTCTCCATCCACGATCAACGAGCCAGAATAACGAGAAATCCTAACACAATCCTAAAGTCATTCTTGCTAAATGGGAAGCTGACCTCATGCAGCTTGTCAGAGAATACAAACCCACCATGACTAAACTGCGACGCCTGATGTGGAAGTCTTTGAAATATGACTTTCACAAAATTCAAGGTGTTTACCCCTGCAAGAATTACTTTTAGTTTGAAGGATCTATACTATTAACGCAGTGACAACTTGAACTTTAGAAATACTGTACATGTCCTCATTATTGCAGTAAAAGAGAAACTACAACCAGAATGCATCTCTCTTGCATCATGCAAGCGCCACAGGAGTCATGTAGTTCATTCCTGGTGACCTTGACACACACAGTGGCCTCAAGCGAACAGACCAAAGCCTCTACACAGCCTCTTCAGCCATATGAAGTCCATCTAAAAAAAACTCTACATAAGCAGAATAAGTCCCCTGAAATTGATGGTGAAGAAACATTGCATGACTTGGGAAAGCTTAACCATATTACAACATGCTTAACAGGCCCAAAAAGAAATATGCACAAAAGAAGAACATAAGCGACTAAGCAAAGAAGAGAAAATTGAAAACGCTCAATTGAAAACGTTCATCAGAGTGGTAAATCCAGCGACCAATCCTTCCCCAGGTCAACCGGGGGGCTGTGGTCGTAGCAGAGGTCTTGGCAGAAGACCTCTGCCAAAAGAGGTCGCTGTTGCTGTTCTGTCTGTCTGTCTCTCTATGCCCCTCAGGAAAAGATGTTCCTTGAGTTTATCCCACAAGTGTCACTGTCTAAACCAGGGGTCTCCAACCTTTCTTCATTTGAGAGCTAATTCGAAAAAAGTTAAGTGGCAATGACCTACTTGCATATTATCGCTTACATTTATTCACAAGCTTCTTAAAACTTAACATCAACACTTAGTAATTATAAACACTTAGCCGTCACAGTTTGAACCACACCAGAAAAACACTGAAAACAAGAATCATTTTGGGGAACTTCCTTTCCTTAACTATCTGCAGCCATTACTTAACTGTATCTCACACAGAAGAAAGAGTGTGTGTGTGTGTGTTAACACTACTTTGTCGAACACTGCATTATTCAGCATTCAAATTATAATACTGAATATACTGCCTAGAAATATAATTTTCAAGTCTTACAAAAACAAGAAGCATCCAAAACTCTTTGAACATTTGCGTTTTTGATTACAATATTATTAGTAAATCATGAAATATAATAAATAAAACAAGGTAGTAAAACATGGACTTTTCTCTTAAGCCAGGCTGATTTTTTTCAAAATATATATCACATATTATTTTTGTCCACATAGTTATTACACCACCAGACTTGGAAGTGATGGCGCTCCACGTTACATCTTTTGCCAACTGAAACACTGGCCCTGCAGATAAGGCACACACTTGTCGCAAACTTTCTTTCCCACTCCATGTTCTGGACCAAACGCCTCACAACTCAGCTAGCATAGCTAGCGCCAATGTCCATTGCTGCTATGCTGCGTTGATTGGTATGGTTCAGAGTAACGTTGTCAAGAGGTGCAATCAATGTCATCGGATTATTATTATTGAAAAAACAAATGTTTTTTGGGAATGACGTCATACTGTAAGCAATGGATAACAAACTACTCAGAAAGAGAGGCATCACTCTCATTCATGGCCCATGATGATGAATATAATCAAACTTTAGCCCCAACCTTAAATGTCTGTTGGATGTAGCCTGTTATTACAGATACACTGATAAAGTTTAATACAAGAGTAGAATATACTTAAATAGGCTGGTAAGAATAGTGTGTACAAGTCAAATGGAGGCCACCACAGTAATGATTAAGTTAGCTCTAAAAAGGGGACAACAATTGTTTTGCCCTCTTGTCCAAGTTGTAAATAATTTGACAATACAGCTACCAAAGTTCACAACTAGATTAGTTACTTGAGGTTCTTCCTTGACATGAAGTGCAGCATAGTAACAGGGTTAGTGTTACCACCAATTTAAACAAAAAGTCAGTCTGTAATTAGCATTTTGCATGACTTAACTAGCATCATTCACTTAGGATGTTTTGGCTCACTTTCGTCCCTCCCACAACATTATTCCTCCCTCCTGCAGCATTCCATAACTTTTATGATAAATATGTAGTGTATTTGTTGGTAAAGTGTTTTTCAAATGTGCAAATAAAATGCATTTTTTTGTTAATAATGTTGTGAATGTGAATTTTCTTTTTCGACTTTTAATTTTATTTTTCTAAACTCAAAATATGCACTATGGACCCCAAGTACTCCGTGACCATCATCATTTTTAGCTGTTTTTGACATGTTTTGGACCATGTCTGTGGAGCCATGGTCCAATTGTTTACACCAAGGATCAGATGATTTCCCGATATTCCCCGCGAGCTGAGGCATGAGAGGGACTATCGCCGCTGCAGCATCATGGTGCTTACGGAGACATGGTTAACTACGGCAGCTCCGGAAACAGTCCGCCACGCTGGACAGATTCCAGCTGATTCGGGTGGACACGATAAACCTTTGGTACACAGGCAACCAGCTGTGACCCGCACAGCGAAGAGATGATGTAAAGAGTCTGAAGAGGCTCTGAGGGACTGTTTTGAGACAACTGTGTGGGAAGAACTGTACAGTAGCCATGGGGAGGATATTGACAGCCTCACACACTGAATTATGGATTATATCAACTTCTGTGTAGAGAACACTGTACCTACCAGGACTGTACGGTGCTTCTCCAACAACAAACCATGGATTAATCCAGACATTAAGGCACTCCTCAAGTAAAAGAAGAGGGCCTATAAGTCCGGGAACAAGGAGGAGCTGAAAACTGTAGAGAAGGAGATGAAGAGGAAGATAAGAGCTGGAAAGGATGGCCACAGGAGGAAGATGGAGGAACAGCTGCAGCAGCAGAACGTCATCGGGGTCTGGAGAGGCCTGAAAACCATCTCTGGGCACAAGGAGCCTGACTCCCAGGCTGTAGGGGACCCAAGGGTGGGTCAAGGATCTGAATCTGTTCTTCAACAAGTTTGATCAAACATCTACCCTTACCCCTGCTGCAACCCCCATCTTCTGCATCGACAGTACACTGTCTTATCTCCTCCCTCTGCTCCCCTCCCACAGAAATCAGCTGACAGTCAACCACCACTGTTGTTCACACCCTCTCAACCAACCCAACCCACCCAGGAACCACACAACCCCTGCTCCAATCTGTCCCTAACTACCGATCAAGTGAGAAATGAGCTAAGGAAGATTAAGGCAAAGAAGGGAGCGGGTCCTGACGGCATCAGCTCCAGGCCCTCTAAATCCTGTGCAGACCAGCTGTGCGTAATGGTGGAGTATGTCTTCAACACTAGCCTGAGACTGGGGAAGGTACCACAACTATGGAAGACATCATGTGTGGTACAAGTTGCAAATACAACGCACCCAAAAGAACTCAGTAAGTACAGGCCGGTGGCACTAGAAGACCCTGGAGCGTCTTGCCCTGGTTCACCGCTGCCCTCTGGTGAGACAAGCGATGGAGCCCCTGCAGTTTGCCTATCAGTCTGGCATCGGGGTGGATGACACCCTCATCTACCTCCAGCACAAACCTCTCTTTCACCTGGAGAAGCCAGGGAGCACTGTGTTCATGTGTTCACTGTGTTCATGTTCTTTTTATTTCTTCAGTGCCTTCAACACGATCCGGCCTGGACTTCTGGGGGGCAAACTGGCCGGTGTTAACATTTTCCTCACATCCTGGATCTCGGACTACTTAACCAACCGATCCCACTATGTGAGGACCCAGGACTTTTTCTCAGACAAAGTTGTCTGCAGCACAGGGGCACCACAGGGAACAGTCCTGGTTTCTCTTCACTCTCTACATTGCAGACTTATGTCACAACACACCCTCCTGTCACCTGCAGAAGTTCTCTGACGACTCAGCACTGGTCGGCCTCATCGCCTTCTATGACTCTGTGGTGGCATCAGCCATCTTTTTTGAAGTGGTCTGCTGGGGCAGCATCATCACAGCAGCGGATAGGAAGACAGTGAACAGGCTTATTAAGAAACCCAGTTTGTTTCTGGGACAACCCCTTGACCCAGTGGAGGTGGTGGGAGAGAGGAGAATTATGGCGAAGCTATCATCTCATCTGGACAATCTGTCCCACCCCCTGCAGGACACAAACGCAACACTGGTCAATTCTTTCAGTGCAAGACTCATTCACCCAAAGTGTCTCCAGGAGAGGTATCGCATGTCCATCCTTCCTGCCGCTGTAAGACTTTACAATCAACACTGTTCACAGTCACAGTCGACCACTGAAATACAAATGTAATATAATACAGCCCTGTGCCATACCTCTGTATTCTGTATAGTGCAATATTGTCCTAACAGTGCAATACTCTGCGATGGTTAATTACTATTATTATACTTAGTGTAAATTTCAATCTACTTACTCTGTACGGTTAATTAATCAAATCAGCACTGGAAATCTAAAACTGCATATATTTTTATTAATTACATTGTTACTTAAATTGCATGTTTAATTGTTTATTGTGAATTTCATTATTCTACATAATATAGATTCAATTCAAATGTAATTATTGTATCCTGTGAATTTCAATATTGTGAATTTCGTTATTTGGTATGGTTAGATTATTCCATTTGCACTTTAAAGTTAAAATTGCATATTGTTTTCTTTTTTAACTTATAACATAATGTGCATTCAATTTAACTAATTTAATTATTGTATCCTGTGAATTTCAATAATCATAAACTTGTCACTCACATGATTAGGTTTGTTGAATACCAATACAATTCCCTCTTATCATTAATGCATTTTGTCTGCTGTATACAGTATAATAGACAAAATACAATGTCGGAATACCAAGGCTATTTCTCTGACGCTCACAAGAAGCTTTTCGGCTATGGTAGAAAATAAAAATGTCTTGTTCCTACCTTTTTTCACTCCGAAAAAGTACAAAATGTGTCTTCCTCTGTACGCTCCCACTTGTGATTTTTAACACAGTTCCCTGCTTTCTTTGCATTAGTGAGAGAGGCAGAGAAAGAGAGGGAAAGGGAGAGATTGTTTTCTGTCTCTGGATGAGATCCAGCAGAGCTCCTCCTTCGCTTCCTCCACTGGTTTGGTGCATTCCAGATGTTGTACTTCTGTCAGATTTTCAACCATAGAAGTCCATTGTGAGGACCTTGGAGCAAAGCTGTTTTGTTTTCGTATCATCAACGTACTTGCAAAGCTTTAGTCGAGGTAAGAAACACACTGCTGTTTATGACACTGTTGTAAATTTGTTTGTGTAGAAATGCTGGAAGTTTTTAAGTTGGACAGTGGCACACTTTCTAACTTTTAGTCATTGACTGGAGTACTGAGTGGGGTACAACTGGGGGAGAGGTGGCCTAGTGGCGAGGGAGACATGCATCAGACCAGAGAGTTGCCGGTTCGAGGCCCAGTCGAAACAAACAAAACAACAAAAGAGACTCCACCTCTAATGCCCTTGAGCAAGGCACTTACCCCATATGCTCCCTGGACTCTCTCAGCTCTCCACTGCTCTGTGGCCTTGGATGCGCCACTGATGGGTTACATGCAGAGAACAAATTTTCCCCCGACTTTTGTGTTTGTATGTCCATGTTTGTGTGGGACGATGTGCACAATTATAATGCTAATTCTAAACTGTGCAGTTTGCATCAGTTAAAAATAAAAAATAAAGTGAATAGATATAAAGTTAAATGTTTGAGGAGAAAGAATTTGCCTTTGCTTAGAAAAGTATTTGTATTTTATTAGAAATGTGCACAGTTCCAACACTGTAATGCTTAAGTTTCAAGAACAGATTTTAATTTACCCCAAATCTGATTAGACATTGAAAATCAATACACCCAAAGTGTTCCAGTTAGAGGGCAGATGGTTCCATTTACATTTAAATTTTGTGAATTCTCCACATATTTTTTTATTTACTTGTTGCTTAAAATTGATTGTCTTTCACATAGGTTTCTGCGATGTTCATGTTCTTTATTTTTGTGTAGCCTCACCACTGATAATATTTCTATACTTTCATTTTTCTGAGTATGTACAAAGTTGGATATCTTACTAAGTTTTATGTTAGAGTTTAAATTATTTATAAAAACGACTTACTACCAAAAAAGATCTGTAGATACACAAACAAAAGCCATAAATAAAAAATATCCCTGAATATATCAATGACATTTACAAATAAATGAAAGCATTTAATATCCATTCATATTTATTTTATTGGTGGTTCTTGTTTGTGTATTTGCAGATATTTGTTATATATGAAGTGATTTTCAAGTGTACAATATTTTGTAGTAGTGTGTGGGTGGTGTTCTGTTTTACAGATAACACATTTCACACAGATTGGTAATCTGTTCACGCAAATACTTTCCAGACATATCTATCCCCACAATATACCCTCTGTCTGTATCTGCATGTACCCAGTCTAATACAGTACATCTGACGATATTTTGTAAAATAAATACAATAATTGAATGTCAGGTCTCATTATTGCTTGACCCCACTCACTTTTTTGCCTCCCAATGGAGTAGTTACATAATGTCTTAAATTTTTTGAAGTCTCATGGACGATATAGTGAAAATCCAATCGGTTGAGAGAAATGATTTTAAACAACATTTGCGTACATTACATACACTAAACATAATCATTTCAAATCTCTAGTTAACAGTCATCGTGTCACTAAACTTTGGTGCCCCATTGATAAGATTTACATAACAATTACAATTTACATTAAAATGGTATAGACATAGAAAATATAATTTATTGGTAATGTAGCAAACCAATAATCATGATAAATCATGGTTTGCGGTGTGATCCTCTTCTCATATAAGTGTACTTTCATATAAACAATTATGATGTCATTATATTATTTTAGTTGAGAGCACTGACAATCTCACTATTGAATTAAACACTTGAGGGTTACAGTGGACAAGTATACGCATGAGCCAACGTAATTGGTGAATGCTTTTACATGTAGATTGTAGATTTTTTGCAAATTCTGCTACAGCCGTAAAAGCACATAACCAAATAAAAGCAATGTTGATGTAGCCTTAGTTTTAGTCTAGTACAAACTAGGAAAATGTTCTACTCACTTCCACTGGGTCTTGGGAGTTGTTGATTTTATACTCCGACTGACCCCCCCAACCCCCCACCACCACCACTCTTCTCCATTCCTTTCTTACTCTGCCTGCCCTCTTCCTCCTCCTTCTTCTATCAACATCTGCTTCTCATCCTGCAGCATTCCTGTTTTTCTTAAGGGATCTATGACATGTGGTTTTCATGAGCCAACTTACACCCTTTCTTTCCCTCTCTGTTTCCTTTTTCTCTTTTTTACGACATCATTGTGTTCATTATTTCTCAATCCACAGCAGAAACACACATGGATGCATTTGCACAAAAAACATGCATGCTACTTAGTTTTACTACCAATTCCTGTTGTTCTTTGGGTGTATTCCTGTCTTTTTCTCTTACAGTTTTGTCCTCATGGTCTCTCTCATTATGGTTTACAAAACGGGAAAGCATAGTGTGATTTGTGCCTCGGAATGAGCCAGTACGGAGACCCTAAAGGGACATTGGCAAGAAAAAGAGAAACCATCTGTTTCGCATGAGAAAAAAAGTTTTTGTTATGCCTATGTCCCTGTTGGGGCTCTGTAAGCCAAAAACCAGAGCTCGGTTAAAATTTGCAAAATGAGTGGGGTATTAAAACGGAGTGAATAAATTATAAGCAAATGGAACAGAGACCTGTAGAGACAATAATTTAAAAAATACCAGTTTCGTCTCTGTGAATCCAACAGATTCAGACATTAGAGTGAGAATCCTTAAGAGGCTACAAAGTGACCTCTGTAGTACGTGGCACTTGAAACAAAATAGGTAAGACTAAAATAGTCAATGGGACCTAGACATTTCAAGGTGAAACATTTATAGGGACAGCATATAAGAATGTTACAACCCTGGTGTGGTCTGAACACTTTAGTTAGGCTGAGCATGCGTTCAGCACAGTAAGCAATCAGGTCATCTAGGTACACATTGCAGAACAATATTCACCGAACGCTGAAAAGTAGTGGGCACTTTGCACAAACCGAAAGCCAATACAGTGTACTCATCAGGTGTAACAAAGGCAGAGTTTTCAGATGCACACTCAGTCAGGGGTACCTGCCAGTAACTTTTTAATAAATATAACTTGCAAACAAAGTTGTAAGAACCTAAATTGTCCACACAGTCCTACATACGTGTCAAGATGGCGTAGTTGATGGGGAAATCAACATCTCTGAATTTGGTAACCGTGCACTCTGCCGGGAGGTATAAAGCGCGACCAGACCATCCCCATCACCAGGACAGTTAGAACTACCACAGATCAACCACTTATTGGACGGGCTTCACGCATTGAAGTTGCAGTTAGAAAATACCTTACAATACAAAAGGTACAAAACACCAACACTTGGTCGCCCAACTAAAAATGTCTCAACTTTTTCTCTGAGGACAACTCAGCCGAAGAAAACTGTCCTTGAGATAATTTAATGGGTCGTGTACAGCATGGCCAAATCCCAAAGATTCCTGAACTGACTCACAGGCGGCGAGCAAGGGAATGCCATCATCCCAGCTTTTTCCTGCCTCCAAACAGTATTTGCGCATGTGGACTTTTATGCTTGATGCCACCGCTCTAGATCATCCTGTGACTCCCAGATGATAAGAACTGGAAACCACATGCCTTATTCCTAGATTATAGTTAACGAATGTTTGCGGTAAATGGCAGGTATAACAATTAAGTGAACACAACAGTCAGACCCAGTAGTTATTGTCGGTTACCATTTACACATTAGAATATGATTGTCCACAACATAATTGGCATCAATATCAGACAAGTTATTACTGACCATACCAAAACACTTTAATAAACGTTTGTCTGTGCAGCAATGAGCAAAATCTGTTCAGTCAATATCATCCACTTTCCACTCTTGTCACAGCTTCTGCAACACATTTTTTCTATCTCTCTGCGAGTAATTACGCATAAAGGAGCAACCCTGGCACTGCCAAATCGCTACTGCTATCAGAGAGTGTCAGAACCACAGGGAATGTGGACACAGTGTCTAATACTTCAAGTGTAGGAGTTACTTTATCTCCTGCAATATCATTCCCCATCCACATGACAATGCCACGGTTCCGCAAAGCTAGCGGTTAGCCACAGGAAAGAAACCAGTTACCAGTGAAGAATGCATGTGTACCCGATGAACTGACCGAGGGACGCACCCCAACTCAACGCCACTGTGTGCTGCACTATAGCCAAAAGTAAATTGATCCAAACGCCAACACTTTGGCATAGGGGTCTTCAAAAATGTTCAGGCCAGGGTCTCCCGACTATATATATTGTATAAAATTGTGTTTTTTATATTAAACTGGGCATTATGCAATGAATAGACATATGTATAATAATGTGTTGGATTTATGTTCAAAGACATTCATGAAAATAACGATTTGGTTGTAAAATATATATATATATATATCCCATCCTCAAAGTTTCCCATCCCTGCCTATGGCCCTCTGGCACTAGCTCATAGGGCAAGGAATGGTGTCGTATTTCCTACTTTCCTCTAGAGGGAGTGCTGACACTTCCTTTTGGGCTTTCCCATGTACTTTACATTGCAATAGTGAGGACCAGACATTAGAAGGTCACTTAAGAGCCATAGCAATGCACTCCAAGGCGCTGAAATATGAATTCACTTCAGTCTCTCAAAAGTTCGGCAATATGTTTACCTACTTTAAAGGATGGAGGTTGAAAACTAGCAGAACTTAAAAGTGTGCTTGCAAATGAAAACGTTGCTTCTACAGAAAGAGAGTCTCCAAGCTCAAGCTGTCTTTGCTTCACGGGTTTGTCAGCGTCTATTCCAGATTTTTGGCTTGCATGCCGAAGTCAAGATCTGCTCGATGTTCTTGAGACTGTTTTGGTGCCTCTAACTGGAGACAAGCCAGGCGTACTCTCAATCAGGCCTCATTTCCAGACGCTGAAGAAGCGGAAGATAATGTGTTGAAACGATTAAATGGAATCAGGCCCCTCCGCCTCGAAAGCAATACCCGGGGCTCCTTTCCCCTTTCGCTCTGCCTCGGCAACAAGGAGGTTGTCACTCAGGTTGACAGCTTCCCTCTGCCAGAGTGCTGTCATCCACAACAATAGAATGTGTAGTGTGCACATAAGCAGTACAACAGGTACACATGACCCTATACACAAAAATCTGGAATGTATAATGTCACTTGTGTCACTAGGCTCCTTTGCGTACCTGAGCATTGTACCGTGTACCAGTATTAATTGCATGGATTCTGTTTCCGTTTAAGACGTTTTATTGACCCAATATTTACAAATAATTTGTCTGTACCCTTTTAAAAGGTAGAAGAATCATAGACACCTCATGAGAGGCACAAGTAAGGAAACCTCTTCCAGAATGGACAGAAATACAATAGATGCTGGATGTACTGAGATATATAAATATAATAATATATATATATATATATATATTTATATATATACATAGAAGACACGGGTGTAAAATTATCATTAACTAAATGTAGTCATCATCGAATACCTTCCAGCAATCTAGGCCTATAGCAGCATAGCTCAGGGGTAGTTTATGACTTGCATGAGTCAGCCCTAAATATAAGTGGAACATTTTAGGTTAAACTTTAATAAAAAGAGTGTTGTATGTTGTACGCCCGTAAAGATATCAATGAGGTAATTAACAATTGTAGGACAAAAGTCTTCCGTATTGACATAAGTCAGCAAAGAAAATGAAAATGGAACTCTTTCTTTAAATTTAGTTATAGTATTTTCGGATGGATCAACAGAAATGGAACTTCTTACCAAGTGATAAGTAGTTCATTATGGTTATTATGAAAAAAGTTACAAAAAAAAAGGTTAAGATAAAATAAATGTATTTAAATGTTTCTATGACAAAACAAGATCAAGGATGTGGTTGAATCACTGGGTAGGTTCACTTACATGCTGAAAAAACCCACTGACTCTAAAAGAGATTTAAATACAGTACTGTTGCTGTCAATATCAACATGTATATTGAAATCATGCACTATAATAATGTTATGCATGGTAACAATGAGTTAAGACAGAGGCCTTCATCTGCCCACACTTTCTCTCTCTCACTTGCCACCTCCACATGTGGACACATGGCCCAGGCTTTGTCTGTGCTCCATTTGCTTGAAATTGAGCATTGTTCTCAATAAACATCAAGCTGGTTTTCATTTACCCTTTGTCTATCTCCTCACTATGTTATCAAGTGCGATTCAAGTAGGCAACTGGACTGGTTGAAAATTTCTTGAAGACGTTTCACCTCTCATCCGAGAGGCTTCTTCACTTCTAACTAGCTGCTGGAAAAGTTCAGGTATTTATCCTCTGCGAGATTAATAGCTAATCAGAGGATGAGTACCTAATTAGAGGACCATTGTGTCAAACTTGCAAGTCGTTGGCCATCTGGCCCAGATTCGGGTTGTGGGTTTCGCCTGAGTCTAGGTGTTAAATGAGGGTCGTTGGTTTCACCTGAGCTATCCTTTGAGTTATTGTTCTTGTTTACCTTCCTAGGGAGAGAGTGAAGGACAGCATTGTAAGTGGCTGAGAGATGGTGTCTTAAACCTCCACCTCTGTTCAGTTACGGTTTCTCTGTTCTAGCAAAGATGGCTTCTTTTACTCCTCTTTCTAACCATCTGTCTTCTCTGGCCAGAATGTGAAAGTTTTCATACTCAAATGAGTGTCCACTGTCCTTCAGATGTAGATGAATGGCTGAGTCCTGGCCAGAGGAGGTTGCTCTTCGGTGTTGTGACATGCGTTTGTACAATGGTTGTTTTGTTTCTCCTATGTATAAATCAGAACAGTCCTCGGTGCATTGGACTGCATAAACCACATTGCTCTGTTTGTGTCTAGGAAGCTTGTCCTTAGGGTGGACCAGCTTCTGCCTCAGGGTGTTGGTGGGTTTGAAATAAACCAGGATGTCGTGTTTGTTGAAGATTCTACAGATTTTTTCAGAGACTCCAGCAACATACGGAATAACCGTGTTTTTCCGCTGGCTGCTGTTTTCTTCTACGTTCGCCCTCTTGCCTGGTAGTTTTAACAAAAGCCCAGTTTGGGTAGCCACAGGTTTTGAGGGCTGCCTTGACATGGTTCTGTTCCTTCTGTTTGCCCTTCGTGTTTGTTGGTATTGTTGTGGCTCTGTGATTTAGAGTCCTGATGACTCCCAGTTTGTGCTCCAGGGGGTGGTGGGAATCAAAAAGTAGATATTGGTCTGTGTGTGTGGGTTTTCTGTAGACACCGATGTTGAGGCTTCTGTCTTCTTCGATCTTCACAGGTGAACTTGATGTTTTTGTCCTCACTATGTTGCATCTCACTATGTTGCACCTCAGAGCCAGGTCGTAACATAATGGGGGCTCGTCCAAGGCTCTTTGAAGATGGTGAGATCCTGTTTTTTTTTTGTCCTTTCTGCACCCCTATATTTTGGCTTCAATTTATGTAGCAGGTTATTGTGAAAATGTTAAGATAGATTTAGTTCTTCTTCAGTTTGAACTTGCCTGTTTTATTTAGCTTCCGGGCGCTGGAGAGACCAGCACCACTTTTTTGGTTTCTGAACGAAGATCATTTGAGCTTAAGAAAGAACAAATGCAGTTCTCACTCTATTGTTGTACACACACACTTGTATACAAATACATTTATTTTGTAGTGGTGTAGAGGGGAGAGATGTTAGGGTGGGGTGGTTGCCGCACAGAGAACAACGCCAGGGAACAGATCGGGGCACCTAGGCAGTTTCCCAGAGATGATATTGGCACCTCTCGAGTAACCAGCATCATGACCTTTTTCTCTCCAATGTTGGTCAGGGTGGGATTCTAACCGGTTCAAAATCGTGTGCCCAATAGTCTACGCCACTGCCGTCTGTAAAAGTGAGATAGAAGTGTATCTTTATTTTGTTTATATAGACTGTGAGGAAGCAGGCAAGCTTTTAGCAGAAAAATATTTTTTTGAATGTTGATGGCATGTGGTGATTTGTGGAGGTTGAGAGCAGTTTGGTGTATTTCAAGGGCGAAAGAAAAAGGACCACCTTTATTAGTCCCAACATTTAGTAGTCCTGTGTTATGCTAAACTAACTCCATGTGACTGTGTGAATGGTTTAGCAAATGTTTGTGTGGGCTATGTGTTTGTGGACACACTAGGCTCAGAAGCTACATTTTGAGTACTCAGTAGAGGACTTTGAAAGGCTTTGACTGAGTTGTGGTGGCTCATTTTGTTATCAATAGTGCTGATGCTACTCATTGTGTTGCTACGCCAACAGTCTGTGCTTGTTTATGCTTGTGTGCCATAGGATGACATCAGTGTGATTGGCATCTTAAGGGAGGGGGTGTTTTGTGTCAGTTTGTTTTGTACGTTGTGTTTCTTTAAGTCTGTCTGTTCTGTTTGTTCTATTTATAGGTCTTCCTGATTTTCTACGCATGGCACCTGTGTGGGTTGCGTCTAAAAAAGAGGCCTCTCTCTCTCGCTCTAAGCAAATGGTGGAGTGAGTGCAGTGCTGACAGCCTGGACTGTTTGTACGATCTAATTATTTTTTCTACTTTCTTTCTTCTTGGTCAATGTGTTGTTTTATGTTGTGTTAGTTAATACATTGTTTGTTGTGCGGTTTGTGTAGTGGTTTGTGTGTGTGTGTGTATGTGTGCCATCATGTTTTGTTTGACACGATGCCGGAGGTGGAGGTGGTCTTGCCACAGAGAGAGCAGGCCTGCTTTCAGCTGCGTTCAGCAGTGGTGGGACTTTGGCAAAGCCCAAATCAAAAAGCTTTGCCAACAGTTCACTCGCAATGTCACTTAAGACATAACGTGGTCCATGAGAGATCTGGAGAGTCTGCAAACTCCCTCAAATCCAGGAAATCGGTTATAGCCAACCTGCTGGGCGTAACAGCGCAGGGAGCTCTGGTCAGGTCTCGCTCTATGAACATCCTGCAGATGGATGCCCCCTCTCACTTTTTCTTTGGGGGGACATTCCTTCTGAGATTGGGAAGTTTGCTGCCGGTTTCTATAGAGAACTCTTTAAGAGTGAATGGTCAGATAATCCAGATGTGCACAACAGCTGCCCCATAGGTCGACCCTGAAGAGAACTGGCAGCTGACATCACGCTGCAGGAGCTCCTCACTGCCACCATGAGCCTGCAGAGCTCTGGGGATAGACGGCCTTCCTGTTGACTTAAGTAAAGTCCTTTTGGTCTGACCTTGGAGAAGACCTGCTCGAGGTGATAAAAAACAGTCTCCAAACAGGACGACTGCCTCTGAGCTGCAGGAGGGCGGTCATCACCCTGCTCCCAAAAAAGGGCAACCTGCAAGATGTGAAAAACTGGAGGCCGCTGTCCCTGTTGTGCATGGATTATAAAATCCTGTCTAAAGCTCTGGCCCTGAGAATGAGAGAGGCTATGGCTTCCGTCATCCATCCTGACCAGACTTACTGCATGCCCGGTAGGCTCATCAGTGACAATCTCACCTTAATTCGAGATGTTTTGGACCGCTCCAGTTCATTGGCTATAGATACTGGTCTTAATTCCATAGACCTGGAAAAGGCTTTTGACCAGGTTGAACACAAGTACTTTCGGCGCGCCTTGTCGGCCTTTGGGTTCAACCCAGGTTTTATAGCCATGATCCGAGCGCTATATAGTGACATTGCGAGGGGTAAGGAAGGGCTTCTCTCTCTCTGGCATGCTGTACTGTGTAGCCATCGAGCCTCTGCTCCACAAACACAGGAACAACCCGAGTGGTGTGAACTTCCCCCAGTGCCCTGTGTCTTTTAAATTATCTGTTTAGGCGGATGACCTCATTGTATTAGTAAACCATCAAAAAGACATTGACTTTTTAACTGAAACTGTAAAGCTTTTTGGTTTTATTTCATCAACCAAGGTGAACTGGAGGAAGAGTGAGGCTGTGATGGTGAGAGAGAGGCTGGGGAGTCTGCTCAGGCTGCCTGGAGCCTTAATCTCAAATACATTGGAGTCTTCTTGGGTGACAAGCCCTCCCAACAGAAAAACTGGGAAGGCCTATTGGAAAAGGTTGAAGGCTGCCGTAACAGGTGGAAATGGCATTTGCCAAAAATGTCGTACAGAGGCCGCACACTGATTGTGAACAACCTGGTTTCTTCTGCCATGTGGCACCAGCTGACCTGTGTTGACCTTTCTCCTTTTCTCCTATCCCAGATACAGAGAGTTTTAATTGATTTATTTTGGGACAGGCTGCACTGGGTCCTGCAGAGTGTCCTTTTCCTTCCTGAGGAGGGAGGACAAGGCCTGGTCCATCTAGCCAGCAGAGGCGCAACCTTCCGCCTTCAATTTATCCAAAGGTTGACCCTTATCGCGCCTCGTCCTGCAGCGTTTTAACATCCTGGGAATGGATTTGAACCTGTTTTTAACACAGCCAGCATGAGCACATCGGCTCCGGCAGGTTTTTATAAGAGTGCTTTTATTGTGTGGAACATTTTTTTTAAAAGTCAGGAACAGGCGGATTCACTCCACTGGCTCCTGCGGGAGCCTGTTGTGTGGGGGACCTCCTTGGACTATCCCAGCTGGAGAGGACAGCTGCAGAATACAGGGGTCTGCACGCTGAGGCAGGAGGTGGAGCTAGCTGGACCCAGACTCGAGAACCCCACCAGAATGGCCACTCACATTAGTCTTCGGTCTATGAGGACCACACAAAATCTTCTTGACCATTGGAGAAAAAAACTCACAGGACATGAATGCCTGCTTTTAGCAGGTTTAAAAAACAAACCTATTACCGAGAAAATAGAGGACTTCTTTACTGCCATTTTCCTGGCACCGGACTACAAAGACTGCAGCAGTCCTCTACTGGAACCTTTTCAAACTTTAACTCTACGGAAGATGCGATCACAGAGCCTCAGCCAGCCTCTCAGCACATCTTAAAGCAGCTGGTCAGCTCTCACGGCCTGGTGGACCCAGGCTGCAGACACTACACCTGGTCCCACCTCAGAGAGAACAGTGTCTCCTTAGGCCGCATTTATTGTTTTAAACATAATTTTAATGTTTTTAAGCGCTTCGCCATCACGCCCAGTGGTTTTAGTGATCATTCCCTGGTTTTAGCTCGTGTGTATTTGAGATGTTTTGCCAAAAAGTGCATATTGGCATTTTAATTCTGTTTTAACATCGGTTAAGAGTTTTAAACATTTTTTTTTTTTTTGTTCTTTCAGACGGACGAAGGGTGATTTTATCAGTCTTAGGCAGTGGTGGGACCACGGTAAGACACAAATAAGGGTCTTGTTTCAGCAGCACACCCTCAATGTCACAAGAGACATCACCAGATCGATGAAAGACCTAGAGACCAATATAGTGGAACTAGAACATTTAAGTGAGTCCACCGGAAATGGAGGTAACATTGAAAGCCTCAAAATAAAAAAGATGGCATTAGCCGACCTGCTGGACAAGAAAGTACAGGGTGCACTGGTCAGGTCCCGGTTTCAGAACATCAGAGAGATGGATGCTCCCTATAGCTACTTCTTCAGCTTGGAGAAAAAGAACAGGCAGGGGAAAGTGATCCACACACTGCTTTCAGACCCAGGGCAAGAACTCATGGAACCAAGCCAGGGGGGAGGGCTGTGAGTTTTTACTGTGAACTCTTTAGAAGTGAGCACAAAGAGGAACAGGTGTTCCTTGAGGGGTTCTGTGATGCACTGCCTCGAGTCTCCGAGGAGACAAACTTGCAGCTAGAGGCCCCTCTCCTCCACAAATTACGTTTTAGCCTTCAAGGTTTTGTTTTACCTGGTTTTAATAAAAGAATAACTGCCTACGCAGACGATCTTGTTTTTATTGAGAATCAGGTGGATGTAAGCCTTTTAACAAGCATTATAAAGTGCAAGTACAAAGCTCAGTGTCAGCAGTGAGAGTAAACTAGAAAAAAAGTGAAGCTCTCGCTGTTGGCAAGTGGTGTGACAGTCGCCCGGTTCTCCCCCAAAACCTGAAGGGTTTGTAGGGGTGTTTTTGGGGTCAGATAACATAATGAATAAGAACTGGGAGACTGTCCGAGAAAAAATGGAAGGCAAACTTTTAAAATGGAAATGGATCCTCCCTCAAATGTCTCTACAAGGGAGAGTACTGGTTTTAAACAACCTTGTTGCATCCCAACTGTGGCTCTGTTTAACCTGTGTGGACCCCCTTCCGGCTTACTGGCAAACATCCAAAGAAAAATGGTGGATTTCTTTTGGGACGGTCTACATTGGGTGCCAGAGGGGGTGTTGTTTTTAGCCCGAGATGAGGGGGGACAGGGCCTCGTCCACTTGGCTAGCCGGACTGTCACCTTCAGGTTTCAGTTTTTACAAAAATATCTTACAGGTCCGGCAGATCTAGTGTGGAGAGGTGACTCTCTTTACTGGTTATTGAGAGATATTGATTGGTGGTGCCAGACTCGATGTCAGCAATGTTTCAACCCCTGGC
Organism: Colistium nudipinnis; assembly: GCA_016785305.1. Taxonomy (NCBI): domain Eukaryota; kingdom Metazoa; phylum Chordata; class Actinopteri; order Pleuronectiformes; family Rhombosoleidae; genus Colistium; species Colistium nudipinnis. Next base: position 62,449 of record JAFBJU010001070.1, read on the forward strand.
CTGAGGGAGGCGCTGACTCGGTCTGGGACCCTGACTCTACAGCGGCTGGTGAATGCCGTGGGGCCGGCACTGGACAACCCCCAGGCTTTGGGCTCTCTGCTGGGACTGCAGTCGATCCAGGTTGCTCAGAGGGTCCTGGAACTCTGGACCCGGAGGCTCTCAGGAAAGGACAAAGCCATACTAAAGAGCCACGAGGAAAGACGTACCCGACCTGATCCTGCAGACCCCTACCCCGAGATTATCCTGAACCCGAACCAGGGAGAAAAGACTGGCCCCCTACTTGCAATAACACACTGACACTCAACAAAGCAGACAAACACACAATTTACCGCAATTTGTGTGAAAAGCATCCACCAGACTGAACAGGCCTCCATCTGTGTGGTCACAAGACTTGGAAAGAATGTATGTGGCCCACAGTGGAGAGTCCTGTACAAACTCCCCTCAACTAGCGAATAGGTGACCTCCAATGGAGGATTTTACATGGCACCATTGCCTCCAATGCTTTTATTTCTGTTTTTCCAGCAGTTTTTAGCAAATTTCCTTTTGTGACGCGCGAGAGACTGCGTTCCATGTTTTTACTGAGTTTAAGAGACTGACCAGTTTCTTCATTCTTTTAACAATGTTTTTTAGTGTCTTTGATGTTGTTTTTACTGAGAAGGTTTTTATAACGGGGGCTGGCTACTTAAAGCAAGAAAAACAGAGATGGCAGCTACTCAACTTTGTCTCAGGTGAAGCAAAATTATTCATTTACATAAGCAGGAAAACAAAAGAAGGAACGGAAGCGCAAGAAGTATGGAAGACAAACGTTAAGGCGAGAATCTGGTTGGATTTCAGTTTTACAAACATGTTGGTGATTCTTGATTCTTTTAAAAAAAGCATTTGTTCTGTGGAAAATGACCAACTGACTTTTGCAAATGTCTTAAAATGAAAAAATAGATATAATAATATTAATAATGCACTTTTAAACGGTTTTTCACCTGTTAAATGTATCTTACCCTGTAGTGTTATTTTAAATATGTAAATAAAATAAAAATCAAAACTAAATATCTGTTTCTCTCTCTCTTGCCACCTCCACATGCGGACACAAGGCCCAGGCTTTGTGTGTGCTCCATTTGCTTGAAAAACAGTGTTCTCAATAAACATCAAGCTGGTTTTCACTTACCCTTTGTCTAGCTCCTCATTATGTTGCGCCTTAGAGCTGGGTCGCAACAATTGTGTGATCAAGCCGTCACTGCAGTATGACACGAATATTCATATTATACACTGTATGTCCACAGTGTTATATATTTGTATACGTCTTCTGAACATCAGTTGGTGCCATCACTCCAAATGATCTTAAATCTTTTTTTCAACTGAGACTCTCCTTGCAATTAACTAGTTATGTTCATTATTATACTTATTTTATAGTAAAATGTATGGTACTTTTTTCTGTTAAATTAACCAAGGCTTCAGCTGTCAACAAAATATCTTCATCCTAAATGGCCTCTTGGCTGAGTGGGTCTTGAATATTGCGAAAATTCTCTTGTTTGAGTCTTCTCTAAGATTTTCTGTTGTGTCTGATTTCAGTTTTCTATTTTGTAGTAACATGCCTTCTGAAGGGGCAGTGCCAGCAGTTGAACCCAGGTTGCATCTTCTCACCACTTGGTTTGACCCTGAAACTGCTGGGGTATGATCAGGACACTACTAAGTCTGGATTGAGTCAATGTCATTCCAGTTTAAATTCTAACCACCAAAACATATTATTGAAAAGTGTATAACTCCAGATCTCTTTGTCTATAGGTGGTGACCATCCTCTTTGGGCTGTTTCAGGTAGTGCTGTCTGTCCCACTTGCTTATACTGAACAAACTCTGCCGAAACTCTACATACTGCCACTTGTCTCAGGAGCTCTAGTATGTAACTCATTATTCTTGTTCTTATTATGTTCTGACTGTTGGTAGTATCAAGAGCTTAAACTTTAGTTTTCATTAAATGCATAAAATAACTGAGGTGGAACCTAATATACACTGGTGGGTATATTGCACTTTATCCAATCAATGCAGTTTGTTTCAACTGAACTTCATTGATGTTTGGGAAACACCTCAAAGATGAATACAGAAAAAGGATATAGTTGGAAACTGCCAAGGATCTGAATATTTTCTTCAACAAAACTAAGTTAATCTGATTAAAGCATCTTCAGCTTCCCAGTTAACAGTCTAGTACTGTGTGTGTGTCTTGCAGATTGTGACCGGAGGGTCATTCACAATGGCCAATGAGAAAAACCCGACCAGACAACTAGTAAGTAAAAATCATAAGGTGATCGAGTTTGGGAATTGAGAATTACTCGGCCAAAAATGCCAAAAAATGTGCATGTATCACATAGCGAAAAACATACAGTACATACAAGAGATCATACCTTTCTAATTCATGCCAAATGTCTCCCATGATCGGGGGCATTAAAATGACAGCAACAGTTAACGTCTCAACTGCACACCGACAAACAGGGCTTCAAGGGCCCAGTCAAGACAGCTTGAAGCTTGATTATTATTAATAGTAATAGTAGTAGTATTAAATACTACTACTGCTACTACTACTAATTATGAAGCACTTTGTAACATTATTAATTGCAATTTAAATAAATGAATATTGTTATTATTATTTTACATTCAACTCCTACAAAATAATTTAAAACATGATGAAAATAATCTGTTTCTAAAATATTAGGGAAACATGTGTCTGAGCTAGTTAATGCTTATGATTTTAAGTACAGTATTGGGTGCCTGTTACAAGGTTAGTTCAATAACTTCCACTCACAATGTATGTGTGAAACCCATTGCAGCCTATTCAACACCATCACTTTAATAGTGTTTAATGGTAATAGGTTTTGATCTTCAAATACAGTACTAAGCTTAAACCGATTTCAATCATTGTACTGTCAACACCTGCTCATTCAGCACATCTATGTTTGCATTCAGCATATTCAGCAACGTGTTAGCAAAGTTATTATTATTGTTTGACTGTTGCTAGGGCAGAACACTATAGGTTTTGTTTTCTTGATAAATTATATTTTTTGTGTGAATGCTGTAGCAACATTCGAACAACTAGGACCAAAATCACATTTCCTAAATGAAATGCGGTGTTAATTCATATCGTTCATATCAATTGCAAAACAAAACAATAAGAATAAAAATATTAAGCCACATTCACACAGTAGAAGCAACATTGCTGTAGCAGAAACCGAAACGCATAGTGTGAATGCTGTTTAAAAAATCTCACACATTGATAATAAAATAAAAAGTAGTGGCACATCCAAATCCAGCAGCCCCAACGTCTGAGATATCTGCACAACGAAGACAGAGAGGGTACAGAGGAAATGTACAAACTACAGGAGAGACAAAAGCACATAATTAAAGTAATCAAAGAACATCAATACAATAACGGGTTCTTCCACAGCTTCGAGGTTGCGCCTATAGTAATGTCGTTGGCCTATTGGGGGCGCTGCTTGCATTCTGCCTCTACTGCTACAGCCTCAGCACTGCAACAGATGAAGATGTGTGCATTCATGTTCCCTCTTACCATGACTACAGACCATCGTATTATGGATGTCCAGGGGAACTCCTTACGGTGAGGTTATCTTGTCTTGATGCAAATTGATCCTTACATCCAGTGGAGGTTGCATGATGTGATAGATAAAAATGGGCATTTAGTCCTTCCTTATATATTTATTTTACTGATTAGTCTTCGGGCAACACAGTGGGCAGTGGTTAGAAACTTTTCCTCACAGTAAGAAGGTTTGAGACTCCTGTACACTTTTTTGTACAGCAATCTATAAAGGCTTTATTATGAGGCTTTGGTTGTTGCTATACATTTGTAACAAAAGACGATATGAAAACACAAATTGAATAATAACACTCAAGTAAATCATGTAATTTTGTTTATTGTCTTTTACAGGCCTACTGCTGGAGTGTGACTCTGCTGTTGCTACTCTATGACACTGGGGCACTGCTCCTTCACTGCCTCTTGTCTGTCTCTGCCTTTAAAGCCCTCAAAACAGAATAACACACGCACAAACACAATAATTGCGGAATCAGCAGTAAAATTGAAAAACACTTCCATATTTAAAACACAAATCTTGCTTACTTTTATGTCATCAGTAGAATAACCTAAACTAAGACAAACTGATTTGTAGCCTTAGTTGCCTGGTAAGTGACCACAGTATACACCCACGCACAAGGTTAAACATAATTGGCACATTTACAAACAGTTTAAGTTATTTTACAGCTACTTTTTACAACATAAAATCTCTAATCGAAGGAAAACATTTAAATATGTAATTTAATGGGAATTGTAACAGGATTTGTATTATTATTTTGGTTTTACATTTTAAAAATTGCACATATAAGACACAAGATTTCTAATTAAACAGTGATCCTTCTTCATTAGTTTCAATTTTGTCACAGACTTTTGACTTGTTCCAGCCATCATTAAGTTATGGATGTTATTAATCCATAGAAACTGGTTTTGCCTCCTGGATGGTCTTTCTCAGTTGGTACAGTAGTCTCTGAATCATTTGTATTATATAGATATGAGCTTTAAATAACCCTAGTATAGTGCCTTCATCTGTATTAGGAGTGTCTACTCCAAATAATGACGACAAAAGTTTATGCTTGAGGAGGAACCAAAGTGGAATGTAGTATTCGGCCCTCCCTTCTCTCAGAGAGATAACCTGATCGAGCTAGGGTCAAGGGAATGACAGTGAAATGAAGCAGGAGCCCCTTACTAAGATAGATCAAAGTGTACCATAGATTCAAACTGAAACCCAAGGACATTCTGTGCATGCTATAAAACTGTTTGTCTGACTGTACTTCGGGAGGGAAATGATTTGGCCACTGTTTCTCCCAGGCATAACCATGGCTTGCCTGTATGATGCTGTTATTTTGTTATAATAAACGTATTCTTAACCAAGTCAGTATCAATGATGGTTTCCTTCATCATTTACACATCAACGAAGAGCTAAGAAACAACAGTACTTTGCTGCTTTTTACTCAGCCTCATTGCCAGATTTAAATGCAGGGGCTTGAGCCTGAAACTTGACCGTTCATCCAGGGCTTCTGATTTGGAAGCTTCCATACCTGTATGGTGGGCACAATGTTGTCAGCACACTGATGATGTAGTGCTGATGTACCCAGTCAACATTCAGTATACTCTTTTATGTTGATTGAAGAATATTTCAGCATGGCAGCTCCCAGTCTGTTTGTGAGAAACAGTCCTGCATTACCAGCTTAATCAGGGTCTGAAATACTTTTTTTTCGTTGCCTGCAATATTGCAAGTTGTCACAAATTTTAGCTGCAATTTTGAAAAACTGCCTGCAGGTACCATGTATATGTTCCTGCCCTACTACAGCGTTCTTACTCTGGTGAAGCCTTTATCATATCATCATAGAGACATATACAGCTTTGTAAATCTTTAGAATGAACTTTGAAATGTACAATTTACCAATAGGATATCTTTGATGCTCTTAAGCATCTTCTTATCAAACTGCATTTTCAATAAACATGAATAAACACTGGTCTTTTGATAGGGATATTGGTGTTTTACCACCTAAGTTTATAAGAACATGTGAAACAAGTCTGTATACACGACAGGGGTTTATTGCTCAACCACCTATGCAAACTGCAACTTAACTATAACATTATAGCAAAACAGATCTAACTACTTGTGTACTACAATGTAACACATGATTCAATAACTTTAAGATGACAAACCATAAAAAGTTGTACTTCTGAAAACTAACTTAAGTATTCCATGTGAGCCCCACTTTATAACATACCTGCAAACTCACAAGAGGTGAAAAAGGTGCCGATTTGGGGGAGGTACGCGGCGGGCCAGATCAAACTACACAGCGGGCCGCAGATGGCCCGAGGGCCGTAGATTTGACGTTGCTTTGCTAAGTGACTGAGTCTTTCATCACGCTCTGTAAGCCAGCGGTGGCTCTGCTCATGCTCAATTCATGCAGTCTGAGAGACGGTCTCCTCTCTACTCTGCCTGCAGCTGGGACTGTTGCGCAAGGCTGTGAAACAGAGCGCCTGTGAGCACTTTGGGACGGCGGAGGGGCTAATATCAGCATCCGTCACTGCACAACGATCCATGCTTTAACGTCAGAGCCAAAACACCAAAATTCTGCAATAACCTGACATGAGTACATCAGTTAACGTATGCATATGACGAAAACAGGTTGGGGAAAGTCCTCGCAGAACTCATAGTAATTGCATTGCAGGGTCTGCAGCGGGAAAACTAAGAATTTTACATTAGAGTCTATGAGAGCACCTTGGGGCGATTTCAGTCAGGTGGGAGATTGCCCCTAGTGGTCCCTGAATGGACAATGATATTCAGACTTTTATGTGTGTGGTGCGAGGAGGGCGGTGCACTATCGCCCTCTAGTAGCCAGCAGCCCCTGGTACAGGAACAGGGAGATTTGGTCTGATAGGGGAGGAAGCAAACGTCTGCCATGATGGGCACCATGATAGTCATTCTGGAGAAACATCAACAGTGGGTTATTCATGTTGTGTGCCATGTTTATGACAATTGATTGCAAAAAGGCCAAATGGCAGTTCAAAAATCAAAGTACCACAAGAACCTCTATCTGAGCCATTTTGTTATATTTGTCATGCCAATTCATGTTCATGCAATATATATATATATATATATATATATATAAATTATAACATTGCACCGTGAAAAATGTCCTACAATATAAGGCAGAGTTCTTCAACAAGGGATAGTACCTCTGGTACTGCAGGGGGGTTGCAAAATGTTTTTTTTAAATAGCTTAGTATTAAATTCACAATAACAGGGATTAAGCCCAGTTTAATATAAAACACAATTTTATACAATATATATTGTAAGGCAGGGGTTCTCAACTTTTTTCGGGCCAGTGCCCCCTTATCCATTATCCAGGTCCCTTACCACCCCCTATCAAATAAAATGTAAGAATGAATGTCTCGCCTAATTTTAATTTAGGTAATTGTTCCATTTGTATTATTATGATTAATATTCTTCATGTTTATTATTTATATTACATATTATTATTTTTTGTATTTAAATTCATATTATTTTACTTATTATTAGGCTGCTATATTATGGTATTATAAAAACTAAAATTCTCTGAGATTTATATAATAACATTTCTAAATGTTAATAAATATTTTATAAATAAAATAATATGTTGTTGTTTTTACCAGCAATTGCCCTGATAAGCTTTACACAGGAAGCAAAAAGCCATGAAAATAGAAATTGTATTCAGGAGTCTCTAAGAAATGCAATGGTAAGAGGTTTGAGATTCAAACTTTAATTGGTGTCACTGACTGCAGCCAATCAGAAATGTTCCTCATTTGAGAAAATGTTTCATATAGTAAGCACAATCTTTCACCGAAAGATTATCTTTAGCTTTTTTTTCTTTCTTTACTATTTCCAAATGTATTCATTAATTAAAGCTAAATCATAACATTCCTTCCACTGACGCAACCTTATTAATTAGACTTAACTATCATTAAAACATTGGACACCTGGGTTAACACTCCAAACATTCTGGTATATTCTAACACACATAATATTGTCATTACATACTTAATTTAACAAAGTAAACATTGGAATTTTACTAATCATGTCAGCAGAGTCTGTTTTTCTCTGCTGACTGCTGTTTAAATAAATGGAATGTCACTGCTGTCTGACACAACCTCCTCCTCACTCACACTGTCTTCCTGCCTCGTCACATTCTGCCCTTCCTCACCGACTTTACTATTTTTAGCTTAAATGTTTTGCTTTTCTTTTGCATTTCATGGAATGTATGCTTTACACTCTCCTCCTCAATCTCTGCCTCCTCCACCTGCTCAGCCCATTTAGCCCTCTCCTCACCTGGAACTCCACTTTGTTTTTGTACACTTGTATCTGTCTTTTAATTCTCTCCACCCACCCCACCTGACTCACCTTCCTGCCCCTCACCACTCACATTTTCGTCTTCTTAGTGTTTATTGGGGGTTTGCAAACAGCTTTTTGGTGGATTACCGTCACCGTCTGGACTGGAGTGTGGATCAAAATGCCAATACTACTTTCTATATTCTCTTATCTATACCTGTACTTTTTAAAAACCAAAATACTTCCCTGTACCCTCTATCAACAGAACCTTTCTGCAATATTTCCCTGATGTTTAGTTAGTTTGTTTCTTTGTAATGCCTCTTTAAGTGTCTGTCTTTGGTTATTATATAATGGACACTCCATAAATATGTGTTGTACTGTTTCCTGCTGATCACAACTGTTACATTTCCCGATGTATGCTTAGTCATTATATTAAGTGTGCTGTTGATGCCAGTGTGTCCGAACCTCAGCCTGGAGATAATGTCTTCTTCCTTCCTTATTCTGTTGCTCTCCCTCATTCCAACGTTTTTGTATGCTGTGATAGTATCGACCCTTAGTTCCTCTATCCCACACTGTTTTTGTGATGTTTTCTATATTTAATTATACTTTTTATCTCCCCTTTGCTCTAACTTATTTCCATACTTATGTCCCTCTTTTTTAATGAACCCATGTGATTACGATTTCTACACCCGCCCTTTTCCTGTTTGTTATTGAATGTAAAATGTCTATAATAATGTCCTGTCTTGATTCTGACCACCTGTTTTGATTACTGATGAGTGAACTACTTGAGTCTGAGCAGATTAAAACTTCAGATGGTTTTACATATTCAATCCACCTTAAGGCAATCATTAAGGCCAACAACTCTCCTGTGTAAACTGCAAGACTATCACTTATCCTTTCTTGTTTGACAAAATCTAACTCTGGAATAATGCATGCTATGCCTACTTTATCTAGTGTTTTTGATGCATCTGTATATATTACAAGCAAATCTGTAAATCTTTCATTTATATATCTGTTTATTTCTTTCTCTTTTCCCCTCTGGAGTTTAGCTAAGTCGACTCTGGCTCCCTCTAGAGTCCATGGTGGAACAGTAGAAAGAGGTACGGTATGGCTTAACTTATTTTTATTTATTCTTATTTATTTGACCTTTCCCTCAGTGGTCCATCCAAAGCTTTTTAATTGTCCCTTTACTTTCTCTTGGCATGGTTTTTGAGTTGGGTGGGTCTCTTCGTGCCCCTTTAAGTTTGCCCAATAGGTTAGTTATACCTTAATTCTACCGTATTCTAAAGGCATCTTACCTATATCTACATATAGTGCTTATAGTGGATCTCATGGCCCCACAACACAACCTTTACACCTGGTGCTGTATTGTGTCCAACTGTTTCAACAATGTCTTTAAAGCTGATTTGTAGACCACACAACCAAAGTCAAAAACAGATCTGATTACTCCAATGTAAAAAAAATAAAATAACTGACCTTGATGCTCCTCATTCCCTGCCCCTTGAACATCTAATAACATTCATTGTATTTTTACATTTACCGATTATATTTCCAATGTGGGTACTCCACATAACTCTTTTGTCGAACCATAGTCCCAAATACTTAAAACAGTCTAATCTTTCTCCATTTAGTTTGAACTTAATAGGATTGTTTATCTTTTTGTAAAAAACACTACTTTTGTCTTTGCCACTGAGAATCTAAAACCCCAATCCAGTGCCCACATTTCTACCTTCTGTATTGCTTCTTGTACTTTCTTGACTATATACTCTACATTACGCCCCCCTCCACATCATTAGCAAATAGCGATACACCTACTGACCTACCTGCAATCTTGAATATTTGATTTATCATTCTAGAAAACAATACCGGACTTATTCTCCTTGATTGTGGGGTTCCATTTTCTACTAAATAATTATAAAATAATAACTATAACTGCTTTGTTTCTTTATGTTAAAAAGCTTTTTATCCACTTGTAAATTTGACCTTTTATACCATATTTGTGCAACTTGATTAAAAGTTCCTCTCTCCACATCTTATCATAGGCCTTTTCGACATCGAAAAATACAGACAATACACTCTCTTTGTTGACAAAAGCCTTTCTTACCTTAATGTTCGAAACTCAAAGCAGGGTCTCAAGTGCTTCTCCCTTACCGAAATCCACTTTGATAATCCACTTGATTTCTTCTCTATATATGATGTTAATGCTATCGGTCTGTAGCTCTCTGCCATGCTTAGATCTTTCCCAGGTTTGCAGACTGGAACTATAATTGATTGTTTCCATCGTTTTGGCACTTTCTCTTCCTATCATATTTTATTGTATAATATAAATGTTGTTCTCATGCAGTATGTCTGTGGAGGTTCTCAGTCATCCAGGTCATGGTAATATCAAGTGCGATTCAAGTAGGCAACTGGACTTGAAGACGTTTTACTGAGGTGAAACGTCTTCAAGAAATGTTCAACCAGTCCAGTTGCCTACTTGAATCGCACTTGATATTCTCATGCAGTAATTTATCTGGTCTTTTCCTGGAGTTGTTTTTCCTGACTTCCTAAATAAATGTTCTAATTCTGCCATTGAAAACCTCATATTAATTGGGCAGTTATCTCCACCCCCCCCCCTTCGTGGAAAGCTTCTTTATGCTTTGCAACGGTTTTCTCTCTTCTTCTGTTTTCATTATTACTTACATTTTCAGTGCTATGTCATTTAACAAAAACTTTTGCCAGCAATTCTGCCTTATTGTTACTCTCTGTTATTATTTTTCATAATTGAATACCCATATTCTTTCCTATTCCCTGACATATTTTTAATTGTCCTCCAAACTCTCTCCAGTGGAGTAGTTCTTGTCTCTAAGGGCTCTTCTCCTTGATTAAGCTCTGATTGGTTTTTTTCCCAGTATAAATCTTTCACATTTAAGTATTTAGCTGCTGACACTATGATTTTATTTTTTCCGTGTTTTTCTTGGCTTGTTCAGAACAATTAATAACATATGCTAAAAACATAATTAGTTTGTCAGTAGGGATTTGTTTGTTTATTTGTCATTTATGGAGCCATCATTTCTTTATTTGGTTGGTTTCTTCCTTTCTTTTGCCATAACTCACAATTTTGACTGCCTCTGCATATGTTATTCTACCCCCTGTTCTTATTTGTTGGACATCATCTGCCTCTTAACTCACTTTGCACCCACTACGTCTAAGCTGCTGTGTTGTCTCCTTCACAATCACAACATTATACTATGCTGTTAATACCACATTCACCATACGAATGCTCTCTTCCACATCTTCCACACCTCTGTCTCCCTTTGCATATATTAGCCATATCCATATCTCTCACATTTGTAGCATCTGAGGGGAGGGGGCACATATCCTTTTACATTAAAACTAAAATATATCTTAATAATAATATCTTAATATCTTTTCTGGAAGTTTTGTGTCATTAAATTTGAACAAAACTGAGGGACTGTCCACCTTTTCCCCGTTTCTAGATGCCTGCAGCCATGTTATTCCCGTTATTATTCCTCCTTGGATACTTTTCTAAATCCTCCAGGTTTTCTCCCAGTGGAATTCCGTATTTTACTCCCTTTACTCTCTGCTACCTCCTTTTTGCAAACTGAATGTAATTTAAGGGCCTTGATTTTATGTTCAACACTTTTGCATTTTATCAACAGGCTGCCGTCTCTCAGTACTTTCGCCCTTTCGATATCCGCGAGCACTTTCTGCAACCCACTTGTTAAGGCTTTTTACGACCATCTTCGTATCTTTCTTCTCCATCCTCTAGTGCTCGTTTCACTGAAGGAGACGGTACCTCACTTCCGCCACCGTCCCTGGATCTGCTCCTCCCTTTTAATCTCCCAGCAAGCACCAGAAGAACCGTTGCTTCTTTTTTAAGCTCATTACGTATACTCATCCTCTCAGGTCCTGGTAACCGCGCTGGCAGCTGCTGCAGTATCGTGTTAGTCCACTGGTGGTATCGTGAGACAGGCAGTGGCAGCTTAAACGTTAGCTTCAAATATAAAGGGTTTCTATCAGCTGTATACAGGGCCGCACCATTACTGCAATGAAGGGGACAACCTGAGAAAAAAAGGGGAACAGCCGACGTATGTATTCTCATATATTTAATTGAAACATACATATCCCAAATATTTACATTTCCAGTTGATTTAAGATCCTGGTGTTGTTCTGTAATATTTCCGATTTTGTCAAAACACCCCCGCAAAGCACGAAACGTGGTGAGCTCTCAAAATGGCGGTGGTTTCTGTCAGAGTGGAGTGAAACTTTCTATTTTTTGCGAATATTTAGCCCTTTTTAACACAGACTGTCAACTGTGGTCGTGTGTTGAGTATACTTAAATTAATCAGAATACAGAAACGCGGGTCGGTGGTCGTTCCAGTCGTGTGTCGTCATCCTGGGCTACGTTTTTGATCGCCTGATCGCCGGGCTTCCCTCGAAGTTGACAGGGGCTGAATGCCTGGTTGACATTGCGACCATACCGACTGTTGTCAACGTTTCCCTTACCGCGAACTTGTCGGTTGAGACCGGACGCCCCCGACCACTTAGCTAGCTTATCGATTCGACGGACTGTGAGAGGGTCAGGTCGGAGGTCCCTAGGCCGAGTCACGTCAGCTGTAAGTGCACACAGTGTGTTTGATGTCAGAACGGTGCGGTGTCAGGCGGGATTTGGTTTGCTAGCATTGTGTGTCAGCCTTTCCCCCCTCCCAGATAAACTGGTGGTGCTCAGTAGCCTGCAGTCACTCACCTCCACCGCGTCTCTAAGTGGATGGCTTTAACATTATATCTAGCTGTCAGCTAACTGTCTAAACGTAGTACTGCATACATTCGTCGTAGTTCATCCACTAAGTTGGCACTGTTGACAGTATACGAATCAGTCAGGTGCGGTGGTTTGCTTTATGATAAGATGTCAATAATGGCAAGACAAGTCGATGATTAATACTACTCCATTTAATTGTAGTTAGGCCTCTGACAGTTCACTTTCTGTTTCGCAACAGTGTTTTTGACTTTTATTTCCTGGTTCTTTTGTGATTGACAGCTACTCTGGCAAATCAAATGGAGAAGATCCTGGACCTGAGCCAATCAGAGCTACAGGAGCTCCTCGACAACCCAGAGAGGGTGGAGTCTATGGCTCTGGAGTCTGACGAGGTAAAAAAAAAATGCTTTACTTTCCACTTTGCTTCCATTTTCAAGTCTGGCCTTCAGGTTGGATGATTTCTCGCATTAAAGATTTCCATGGGAAGTCAAGGATTTGCTTCATAGTCCTGAAATCCTATAGGACATTTTGATTGTTGCGACTCTCACCAACTATCATTTTTTATCATAGCCACAATTCTGTCCGGTATGCATGTGCATAATGACACAACGTCATTAAGCACATCATCACACACCTGAAAACAGAATAACGCAGATGAATAGGTCTACAGTGTTTTCTATTTACAACCTAGACTGTGGTGACATGTTTTCCTCCCACAATTCCTGTGATCTTTCTGTCACAAGCTGACTGACCAGTATTTTGATCAGTCAAAATACTTGGTTAATGGTTAAATAGTTGATTTTAACCAGCTCCCGTTTCGTTCAATTCAGAGTTCAATAAATCAGTTGCTGATTTGTTCTGCTCACAGGCTCAGTATGACACAGTGTGTTTAAACAATGTTATTGCTTTATGCAACATTTGGTTGGCTTATTTTGAGTAAAAATATATAACAAGACCAACACAGGCAAATCATGAACAGAGCAGATATATACACTATATTTAGTTGCAGGCTATAAACATGGCAGGTACATTCAGTTGGTCCAGTCCATCAGTGCTGCAGCAAGTGAGTATTCTTCCTTCATATGTTATTACTTTCCCACTCACAGGACAAACTATCATGTCTGAATGCACTGATGTAAATTCACATACTTCATGGCTGAGTGTCCGAAAGCCAACTTTTTAGGTAGGTAGCTAGGCGGTGGACTAGCAGTGTAGGAGGCTGACTTTTGGCAAGGCCACCACTACCCACAACTGCGACCAAAAACAACAACCTCCTTGAACAGAGGAGGAATCCCATTCAGCGGTCCCCTTGAAGACTCCGCCATGTTCCCCTGGGCAAAGTGCTTTACCCCGTCCCCCCCATCCTAAAAAAAACATCTGCTCCCCAGGCGCTTACATAATGGATGCCTACTGCTGTGGCCTGTACTCTCTGAGTGGACATTGCTGTGCTAGTCCAGATGGTTAAAACGCAGAGGACACATTTCCCAGTGTGTTTTTGTATGTGCATTCAAATCATCATCAACTTGATTTTAACTTTTGTTCTTTAATATATAATATATTTTTGCCAATGACCCAAATATGATTTTAATTTTAGTTTTCCTCTTTTGTGTTTAATCTTTTGTATGGTTTACAAAAGTGTGTTTAAAAATGTAATGATTTTTTTTTATTGTTTGTGTTTTTATAATTGTTAACCATAACTGATGATTGCGGTTTTCCCAAGTTTTATTTGTATTAATTAGTCTTATAGTTTATTAGTTTTTATTTTATGAAATTGCCATATTCATCTTAAAGTGCATTACATACAGTTCTTGAATATATCAAGAGAACTCAAGTGGAATCAGATTTCAAAACAGAAACTGTTGTTTTACTCACGGAGTGAGTAAACAAGTTGCTTCCTCATTACTATACTTGGTGATATTGAAACATTGGAGTATTGATGTTTGGAACCCAGCCTCACTTCACATAATGATATTCACACTGCAAAAGATAACCAAGATAATCCATCTGCCTTTTGCGGCATCAAAAAAAGTGTTTAATTTAATATGTTTTTATCTGTCTTTCTCCAATTTAGATCCAGAACATCCAGCTGGAGAGAGAAATGGCCCTGGCATCAAACCGCAGCCTTGCTGAGCAAAACCTGGACTTGAAGCCTCGTTTGGAGACACAGAAGGAGGTGCTGGTGGAGAGATACTCTAAATTAGAGGCTGTCCGAGAAACATACAGGCAACACTGCTCCCTGAGAGGTGGGACATAGTTTAAACTAATTTCATTACAGAGTTTTGAATCTGTAAATGTGTCAACTGCAGTCTGAAGACTGTGTTAATCGCTTAACAGAGCTCTGAAATAGGCGATATAGAATGTGTGGTAAATCAGTGTAGAAAATAGTTTTGATTTGAACAATGCAAAATCAGAAAGTGGTTGATCTTAAACGCACACTGGCTTGCATAAATTAGGTTCCAATGAGTAACGAAGCATCATTCTTAAGATTGTAATGTAAATGTATGCTTCATTTTGTCCAAGAGATACTGTATGTCCAGGAAGTGATCCGATCACAAGTGGACATACAGTATCTCTGTTCACACCTGGCATTAAATTGATCCTGAATTTGTCTATTGTGAACACTTGTGATCTGAGTAAGAACATGTGATCGATGTTGCTGCAATTTGTGTTTCTGTGACACATATTCTGTGGAGATATAGAGTAAGGAGAGGCCGAGTGAATCAATACACTTTGTGTGGCTCTACTATGAGATAAGCATCTAACATGAGAAAAAAAATCTACTGGTGGCCACAAATAAATAGGCAGTCATTATTTCATCCTGGGGACACATTTGCCATCACACATGTAAAAAAAAATTTGGGCCACATGCATCCTATTTCTTTCTTTTACCTGTTGGGGTGTCATTTTCTTGACATCTTGTTCTCTCTATGTCCCTTCCTCAGATGGGATTGTGGGTCAGGTATCTCCAGAGGCACTGTTTTCCAGGCTACAGACAGAGGGCAGCAAAACAGAGGCAGAGTCAGAGGTGTGTACCGATTAACAAATATGCACACACAGATATTAAGATTTGTGAAACATATGCATTGATATGAGATTTAGGACAACATTCACTTCACACTGTTTTTAAGATTTCAAATGCCTTGAATAAACATTTAGACCAAGTATCATGTCCCAACATGTGGCATGGTGATGCGGTGGTTAGCTCTTGTACCTCACAACAAAATAGTCCTTTGTTTAAATCCTGCTTAAGTTAGGGACTTTTCGGTGCAGTGTTTCTACCCATGTCTGCTTGGGTTTTCTCTAAGTACTTTGGCTTCCTGCAGAATTACGTTGAACAGAAATGTATGTGGGTCTAAATGTGACATTAAATTGACTCTAAATGAACAATTTATGATGGTTTATCTCAGTATATTGGGTGAGATAAGTTGGCAACCTGTCCAGGGTTTACTCTGCCTCAAGGCAAAGGTCTGCTGCGATTGGTTCCAGTTTCTCCTGCAGACGTACCTCTGGCAACCAGCAGTGCTGTGCTCCAAAGTCAGGTCCTACTACAATGAAGAGCATTCTATCCCTGCCTCTTTTGTTAAAAGTTTTCCCAGCACAGTCTGAAATAATTGTGGTTGGTTTTGTTGTTTATTATTTTTAAAAACATGGTCATTAACTTCTGGTCAACCAGTCTTCATTTTTCAGGTCAGATAGCAATTATTAAACGTTGAAGTGAGAAATAACCGGTATTTGGAGCCAAACTGCATTAAAAATGTAAATCTGACAAAATTCGGTATATTACAAACTCCAACACAAAACTGTTTTTTAGATGCCTTGATCAATAATATTTAAAATAAAAATATTTAAACTAGTCAAATTTTATTTGCAATAAAAAGTGAAATGCCTTTCAGGACTGTTTTAATTATAAACACTTAATAAATAACACTAGGTTTCAGAATAATATCTTGTAATATTAACAGATGTATTTGCAACTTCCCTGTGGAAGGGCAGGCCATAATCAGGCGGACCCCTTTTATTAACTCATCTTCCCTGTTACTGGATGAATGTCTGATTGCAGGCATTAGCTGATGAATTTCTGGAGGGTTCTCTGCCACTGGACTCCTTTCTTGACCGCTTCATCTCCCTGCGCTCCCTTGCTCACAAAAGACGAGTGCGGATAGAAAAACTCCAGGACATCCTGCGACAGAGGAGTGACGGTAATTCCACCATCATGACAATATCAGCAGGTATCAGCAAGGACCCTCCTGCTGTGCCCTCACCATGGAGTCAACCGACAACAACAACAGCAACAATGACAAATCAGCAGCAGCCGAACTCCACACCTCCGTCCTCAAGTTACCAAAATGCCTCTCAGTCAGTCTCCTCATCTGCAGGGTGCTGCCCCGGCCTCCCCTTCAGCCCATACCCTGTCTCCCCACCCAACCCTCCACCCGCAGCTGTAGCTGGCCCCAGCCTATCCATACCCTCATCACAATTCCCTCCGTACCAAGGTTCTAGCGCACCTTTTACCACACCAGGCAGCTACTCCGGCTCTAGGCCCACTTTCGGGCCTACAACTTCCATTGCCTTCCCTTACCCTACCCAGCCCTCCTTCCCTGCCCCAAACCCAGGCTCAGCTTTTGGCCAGTACACCCCCAGTAACCCCCAGAGTGGCCCCACCCTGTACCCGGCCTCTTACAGCTACGGTGGCTACAGCTACCCTGCAGGGCCTGCCTATTCCAATTCTCAGTCACCAACGGGGAGACCAATCTACAGACCAGGATATGGAGTACCACAGCCATACTCCTGAAAGCACTACTGCTCCTGGGTCTCAACCCCCCCCCCCCGCCTGAGCTCTTGCTTTCTCTTTATTTTTTACCATCATTTCTTATTCTCCTCTTTTTCTTATTATTATCTTTTCTTATTACCTTTCTTACCCTCCCTTGTTCTGTCTCCAATGTTGCAATATTTAATTATTTCTCAGAATATCGGTCTGTTCACCAGTCTCTCTTTCTTGTTCCTGTTCTGTGTCACCCTACGACCTACCAACTTCCCCCACACTAGTCTCAGGTTGTTAAGTTGTGTTTTTTTGTTTTTAAATCACTTTTATTTGGCCTTTCACTCACACTCATTCCCTTCCGTCTCTACATTTTTTCCTCCTTTTCCATGTCAAGTGTGTTGTTATTTGGCAATTAGAAATACCTTATCAACACACAAGTGCAATCCCCCTAAGATTATAGCATGCCAGAAATCAGTCTTCGGAACATGACATCAGTTTCTAGTAGCTGTTTCACATGTGTTATCCATGAAAACATTCTTCACTGACAAGAAGCTCATAATTGAAGGTTTAATGCTTATAATAGAAAAGTGAATGACTAGCACACAGTATGGCTACTAAAGTGGGCTCATATAAGATGCAAGTTTTAAAGAGAACCATATTATCAGCTGTAGATTCCTCATTTATCAGCTCCTCCGCACTATCTACTCCAAATATAAATGTGTCAGGGAAACAGAATGGCAGGTGTATTTTAAAATACCTGGGGGGCATTCGGCTGAAGAATCAACATTAACTGTAGGAACCAGTTACCCTTTAAATTTTCTTTTACCAAAGATGAGGACACTCCTATTTTTGTTTACCTTGATTTTAATGTTGAAAGAGGAATTTAGAAGCAGCTAACCCGTTCACTCATTGCCAAGGCCCAGTAAATGATGATAAGATGTAATGATTGCTACAAAGCAGACCTGGCAATGAATTACCATAAATCTTATAGACCATAGTCTTATTAGCAGAGTAATAATAGTCATCTGATCCACTGTATTAACAGTGACTCTGATTACTATTATATATTAATGATAATGTGTTATTAAACATTACATTAAAAATACTATTTATTAAACCTGAAATAAATGTATGTTTAAACTGATAGTTATTGACCCTTTTCAAGCCTTGTCCAAGGTGTGTCTCCTTGACCCAAATTAATTAAACATTTATGGAGCTTTTCACCCTCAGTTAGCTGTTAATATCACATCTCCCATTTGTAGTGTTATGTATTAGTAGCTGATTCCATAAAAAATGCAAACAGCCAGACAAGGCACTAAAGGGAGTACCAGTGCATGGTCTTAAAATGTTACAGGTTGTGCTATTGTGAAAGGCATGTGGTTGTTGTAAGATATATTAGACATGTAAGGTTGTCTGGCTGTCTAATAAATACCATACAAACAGAAATTAAGTATTTTAGTATTTTCAGTCATGTCTCTAAAGGTTGTCAGTCATCCAGATCATAGTTTCATCAAAGATACTTCTTTAGTTCGAACTGACTGGTGGGAAGTTTCAGGCATTTAACCACTTTGGGACAAGCCCTGCCCCCTTAACTCACTCATAAAAACAGTCAGAAGATCAGCAAGAACAATTGGATTAAGTTGTCTATTGGACTATGTTACCTATTTTTTATTGAATATTGTAGTTTTGTTATGATCTACTGTGCATTGCTGTCACTCATCAATTAATTCAGTCACATTTTCATTGCTGCTAAATTAATAACTTTTAGTAAATCATTCACGATTGCCAGGCTTTACTTTCTTTGTGACTAAAGGTTACTAGATTTTAACATGGGTGGGAACAAAAGAGAGGTAATAAGTTAAACGAATGAAATTAAAATTGCAGCTACAGGGCTATGGTTAAGTTCCCATGCCCTTTTTTTATACTGTTTCTTGGTATTTTTTGGTGAGTCAGAGTGGTACAAAGTTGCCTCCAATCAATTGCCTATCTCCTGCCTTAAGATTCCTTAGTTAAAACAAACACGCCAGGTCACTACTATCCTCACCACAAATACGTGACATCTCAGATGACTAACAACCCTAATTCACACCTTGACTCAGGTGAAGCTAGTGACCCACATTTAGGTTAGAGGGTCACCTGCATGATCCACATGATTAAACTCTAGGGAGATCATTATCTTACAAAGCTTGCTGAAATGTTCCCCCAGTCAAGTAGAAATTGAAGAAACCTCTTTGATAAGAGCTCAAATCTTTCTGATCTCTTCACTTTCCAAATGTTTTTTGGAGAGTTCAGGGCAATGGACCATGTCACATCTGTGTATCAACCAGTGCCACATAGATTAAGTGTTTAGTGCCAAGAGCCCAAGACTAAGGAATCTAATGTGTGTTTGAGGTGTTGGTGGTAACATTGATTGTGTGATCGATGTGGAGGGGGGAGTCAGGAGCACTGTATTCCTGTAACACTCATACCTATTGGACGCTGTTTTTAACAGAACGATTTTAACAAACATCCAAACTCTTGTTTCACTCTTTTTTTTCCTGGTTTTTATGTTTCCTTTTGCTTGCTCATCATCTCTCCTTCGACAGTTTCTCCATCATTCTCCTCCCCACTCACACTCATTAACTATGAGCTTATGTTTGATACTGATTATTAGAAGAAAACAATGTTTTATTTCTACCAGCTCACAGTTTCAGTGAGAGAACATGTGGTCTGTCAAGTTAAATGGAGAGAAAATAGCAGTTCTGTGTCAATTGACTTACATTAAATTAAAAGAATGTCCCTGGAATCTAGGTAACTGATGAATGATCATTGAAATACGTTTTAGAAGTAGATGATACATTACTTAATATCTATTATCTCCTTTGAATAACCATCGTAACTGAATTTCTCAGCTATTTCAGAGCACTTCGTTGATATCATCACTCGGTGTAAAGCAGTAACACTGCTGCCCGTAGGTTGTTGTATCCTCCCAGTTGCAGAGTGAGTGCTGAATGCTGCTAATTTCAGCAAGGATTGGGGGTTCTGTTGTGCTGTAACAATGCAAACTGGAATGCAAACTCAGCACTAAGTTGAGTTGGCTGTTGTGCCTCAGCAGTTAGTAACGGTGTGACTGAGTAGCATTATTTATACACAACATCAGAGTCACACCATTTTTTTTATCAGCTGTTTCATTTTGATTTCAGTTCAAAATCGTTCTCTAGTTAGAAGCCCTTATAGCCCATGGAATATTTTACAGAGTCTTCTCTGTCACTTAAGATGACAACTTAAGGGCCTGATTTTTGATTCCAGTGAGCTGGTTTCAGGTGTCAGTCACCACCAATATCTTTTTTTCTTTGTCTTTTGAAAACCTGACTGCTTTTTCAACAGCTCATCAGTCATACCCACAGATCCTTACTGATACATGTCAAGATTGCTTTTCTGTGGCAGCATCTCAAAGTTCTGATAGATATTTCATTTAAAGGTCCTGTTTAACAGACGTCAGAGCTGTTGATTCCATGTATTCATGTAAGAGTTAGAGTAGCATACAGTGCAGAAGGTTGCAGTGTTATGTTGTTCAATATGTTTCTGAAGTGTTAAATGAATCAACCAGCTAAAGTAAGAATTGTTTGTGCGTATATGTTCACTGAATGTTCTGTTATGGATAACTCCACTCAGTGATACACAAGTTTACAGACGTCATTCTGACAGGCCACACTGCCACACTGCCACCTGCTGTCTGTTCTCGGAAAACAGATCAAGACAGCTCCAGAAAAGAAACCCTGTTGTCTTTAAAGACTGTACCGTAGTTTGCTACAGACCACACTACTTATTCTAGGTTCTGGTCAAAATTTCCCATTAATTAGGCAGCCGTTATAAAGTAATAATACAATTTAACTAAAATCACTTTTCATTGTTAATAAAAATGCACAATTTCTTTCTACACATGTTTATCTTTGGAGCATTATGGGTAACAGATTAAATAAATCCAATTTCTTGGGTTGGAAAATCTCTGGTCAGTATTGCACCAACTCCTAAAGCCATCACTCTTTTTTATGTGTATGTCTTTATGAATGCAATTAAAACAAATACAAAATATTTATAGATTCATATTTAGATCAACATATCTCCACAGAGTGACTTTGGAGGCAGGGTGGAAAGTAAAGGCAACAGTGCAAAGTAAAGGAGGCTAACTGTTGTAAAAAACTAAAAGAAGAACAAGGCAATATTTTTTAATGGCAAAAAATTGTAAATGTTAAATTACCACTCCACCAAGCCTTCATATAATATATATAAAATCCATAAAACATGTTATTAAGGTTGGCCTAACAAGAGATTTTACAACAAAAAGATAAAACCAAACATGAAATATTTTTCCAGTACAACAGATTGTCTTACAGCCTGATGCATGTTAACCCCTCTCCAATTTACTCCACAGTGAGAAATAGTGTTTATGTGCTCACAGGATATGATGTGCATAAAGAATATGAGGCTATATGTCCTGTCAGGGCAAAACACAGAACAGTGTCTTTGGCTTTATTCGATTCTGCATCAAGACAAGAAAACTGTAATCCAGATGAAGCTTGTTAAAGTGTGACAACCTTTTTATGTCCAGATTTAGGACCTGGATGATGTACCAAGGACCTGAGCGTCCTAGTGAGACAATGATGATTATATTAAGTTTTACAGTGTTTTAGAATAAGCACAATGAAGATGTTCTATTATAATCTAATATTTATATCATCATGAGGGAAATATTAAGATTGTTGTATCTGTTCTTCTGATACTGTTGAAGTATATGATAATAATGGTGCCTGTACATTGGTAAATATACCTGCTTTTTTTCTCATTTATTGGGGTTTGTGAATAATTAAACTGTAGTGGGGAAGGGAATCACTCTGAGTCATTATTTTACAGAGACCATATACACAGAGCTCAAGCAAAATGAGATGCTGGTAAAAGTAACAAGGGCAGGTCAGGCAATTGAAAAGAAGGAAAACTAAAAGACTGGAACCTCAGAGCAACAACAGGGAGTCCGAGAGCAGGACAGAAATAGAACAGGGGTGGTTGTGTGAAGAATGGAATAGACATCATGAATAGATTCATGTTCAACAACAATTTTAAAGCATTATTGGTAATGTGCTCACTCAGGGAGACGCATTGAGAAAAAAAACGAAACTAAACATAACCTGATTGGAGTAAATACATCGTCATTTGAATTAATGAAACTCTAGTGCAAAGATTAACATGGAGAAATACTTTGTAGTTAGCAACGGCAGAGTATGATGTCTCATATATGTCCACCAGGGTGAAAACAATGTAAACTGACAGGTCACTGTGGTTTGCAACCTATCCCAAGGTGCTTATTTATATACACAGAACATCCACAGGAGGAAGTTGCTCTAACTTGTAGAATGCAGAGCTTGGTGCCTGATCAGGTTGCTGAGGAAGGAGAAGTACTTGCTACACTTGGAGCAGTGGAACCTTTTCTCCCCAGTGTGGACACTCTGGTGAACCTTCAGTTCTTCTTCTGTTCTGACAGAGCACTACTTGGGATTTCAGGCAGGAGTCATTGGTATGATGATATACTGAATGTGCTTTATAAAACCAGATATTTACAGTTGTGCATTGGCATTCTATGTATAGTAGTTTTCACAGTTGCTCAATGGATTTGAACTTCCTGCATTCCACGTGAAATAGTGATTGTTTTAATAATGAAGTAGACCTAAGTAGCGGATAAATACACTACAAAGGGGCTGCTTTAGTCTACTCCTGTTACCCCTAAAAAGAGAGAAGTCTTGAAAAAAAAATCAGTGAAACCTTCGTGGAAGAGGCACTGGGTACAGCTGGTGCAGCTGTATAGATGATCCATAATCATGGAGTGGTAAACAGCTAAGTGGCACCTGGAGAGTTTGTGTTGGCCGTGGTTTGGTGTGGGGGCCAGGTGGTGCATGGAATAATGTTTATCCCTTCACATATTAGATTTACAATGAAACCTGTGTGTCTCACTTGTTCCACCACCTGAAGTTCATTCACAAAGGAGGACAGACCTGGCCTGCACTGACCTGTGTCCAGCTGATTCCAGCTCAGCACTCACTGAATCATGGATAATGGGTGTTTATGCCTCCGTTGGCCTGCTTCACTGTTTGTAAGTTCTACATGTAACCGGTCAATCTCCTCTCCTTCCTTGTCTGAAACCCCCCTCCATCAATGACTATCACCTCTGACAAAAGGACACAGAGGTGCCTAGTGCAGCAACATTAGCATTCCCATATCTGCTACATCATCACAGGAACCTGGCGAGGATTTCCTGCATTCTGTCACGTCAGAGTTTAAGTTCAGAGGGTTCTCTGACATCATATCCTGCCAGCTGGGGGAAGTGGGTGGTATTGCTGCTGTCAGTTTATGCTGACGTGAAGACAAAAATAGTAACAACATGGGATCCACCAACCTCTGTGACATTGTTGCCTCTTGCTGTTGTTTGTGGCGGTAGAAAGTAAATGACTGCTTCCGGTGTCTCCTCCAGTGCTGATGCTGGCATTTAATGGCCCGAAGTTGTTGGAGCCCCCAGTCCCTATCGCTACCTCCACTAATCAGCAACTCCACCTCCTCAAGCTCTGTGGAATGAGCGGACAAAGTCAAAATGGCTTCTATTTTAGGTTGTATAACTTCTCCCTGCATTCATACCATTAGAGCTGAATTGATTGGTCAATAAATTGATAATTAAATCAATAAAAAAATATTTTGATCACAAATTTTAAGGGTAACATTTTTGAAAGAATGGCCAAACATTTTTTGGTTCAGGTGAGGCAATGTCCACTTATATTTTTCTTGTATCTTTTTATTATTTTTGGGTTTTGGTTGCATCAAAAATATAACCTAATGATAACAAGTTCAGCACAACATAGACACACTTTTATAATAGAAAAGGGATTAATCAAAATTTGATATTAAAGCAGATTAACAGTCCAAGTTACCCTAAGTCGCAGCACTATTATTTTTTACATTTTCCTCAGAGGGTGTCACACCTGATACAAATTGTTAAGCCCTATGAAGAAAATTATGATTTGTGTATACAGGCTTTACAAAAACATGTTTGATCAGCATTATAAAAAAAAAATATATATATATTAAAATATTAATTTACATATGAAAATTAACTTTAGTTCCAGCCCCTAAATGTAAATTTTACAAAATCTGTATACACATTGTTTTCCATTCATCAAGCTGTAGCAGTGGCAGCCAGCAGACCAGACAGCTGACCAGAATCAGGTAATCAATTCACTCAATATAAAAGCATGTGGTTAACCTGGTTCTGGTCTCTTGCGGTAGGCTGGACCCTGGGAGGTGAAATGACATAATGGTTTTATGTTCCCACAACTCCAGCAATCGAGGTGTGCAACAAGGTGCAAATGAGTTGTTTGTGGACATTTAAAATTATTTTCACCTGCAGAAATAAAGTAATTTGTTTGGACAAATAACCCTCTCCTTCCTTTCCTGAACCCATTGAGTGAGAATGGATCCTCACAGTGGCGCCCGCCGTGGGGCAAAGGAGGGAGACATTACACAGAGCCTGCTGGAACAGACTCTCCAGCGTTTAGCTGCTTTCCTGAAGATCGCCTCAGCACAGCGGTCACACCACACACACATACACACAAAGATGCACATACAGCTCTGCCTCAATCCCCTGTTAACTCTTCAATTTTTTTCTCTCTCCTCAGGGTCCAGCCTCTGTGTCTGGTAGTCTGGCACCACCGGGGGCTCCTCAAACGTCTTGGCAGGATTGCTGGCAGTGCGGGCAGCCCGGCCACTGCTGGCGTGAGTGTCCATTAAAGGAGGTCTAACAGTTGGTCCGGGTTGCGGGACCACCAGTGTCTTCCCCCGGTCCTGAGGGGACGTACCGTATACCTTTATGTATTCAGGGGGGGTACCCATCAGGTTCTGTTGGACACGGGTTGCAACCAGACGATGATCCATCAGTGCTTGGTTCAAACCAGGGTATTGGTAGAAGCATCGTGGGTGAAGGTGAGGTGTGTGCATGGGGATATTCACCAGTACCCGGAAGTGACTCTGGAAATTTCTTTTATGGGCAAAAAGAATGAAGTTAAGGTTGGAGTTAGCACCCGCTTACGCACGCCTGGGTGATCTTGGGAACAAATTGGCCGGGGTATGCTAAGTTAGTGGGGGCTATGGGGTGCGTTCCCATGCATTAGGGAAATGTGAGCTTTAGGCTGTGATCAGTGGTAATTCGGAGAAGGCTGATGCTGTCGAGGGGAGGGCGAGGACTGAGGGGGCTAGTGATGAGATCCCTCCGTCCCCGCTCAAGGACTTCCCCCTTGAACAGGCTCAGAATGATACCCTTTATCACGCCTTCGACCAGGTGGCGATGGACGATAGCTCCATGCTGCACCTGAACACACCACTCGCTCACCCATACTTTGCGGAGGTTAGGGACAGGCTGTATCGTGTGAGCCGGAACACACAGCATGACATGACGCATCTAACCCCATGTCAGGTCACTTAGGGTACGATAAATCACTTAACCGGATCATGGCCCGATTTTATTGGCCGGGCATTCGGGCAGATGTGAAGCGGTGATGCGCATCTTGCCCCGAATGTCAGCTGGTTAACCTGCCGGCCACACCAATTACACAAATTAGTCCTGGTGGATTATGCAACACGATATCATGAGGCAATGCCCCTGCTAATATCTCTGCAAAGAGTGCAGTGCACAGTTTCATATTATCGTCGGGATCCCAAAAGAGGTCCTGACTGATCAAGGCACGTTGTTTATGTCACACACACTATGCAAGCTTAATGAGCTACTGGGCATCCATTCAATATGGACTAGTGGGCTACCGGCAGACTCCCCCGTCTCCAGAGTCTAAGGAAAAAACGGCCCTCTCCACTCCGTAAGGTTTATACCAATTTGTAACACTTTCTTTTGGTTTTTTGGGGGCCCCAGCCACCTTCCGGCGGCTCATGGCTACCGGTGGTTCATTCCATTCTTTTCGAAGGTGACCAGCCCCTTGACTGACCTAACTCAAAAGGGTGCCTCAGATCCAGTCCAGTGCACAGAGCAGTGTCAGCAGGCATATGTGAGGGTTAAGAAAGCCCTGTGGGAAGCCACTCCTGTTACCTAAGTTTCTCTCCCATTTATTTGGCCGACTGACACTTCGATGGAACAGCGTGGTGGGAGCTGTGCTGTCCCAGGAGGTTGTTGGAAGCCCAAGAACAAACCGGAGAAATCAGGAGAAATCTTCAGCTCACAACTGCATGGTTTATTATGGTCACATGGAAAGTAAAGCAGCTCTGGGCCAAGCGCTAGGCTCAGCGCTGGGCAAAGAGTGTGCCCCGATGTCTGGGAATGGTTCACATTTATCCTCTTGGGCTGGGCCTGCCCCATACAGAGGTTGGGCTTACACAGGACCAAATGTAATTGGCCAGTTACCAGTGGCGTGGACAGGAATCTTGGAATGTATGTGTGTGTGCTGTTTTGGCTATAGACATATCTTGACAAGATAGAGACGTTTCATCTGTCCTTGTAGTACAAGCCAGTTCTGACTGGTTATTCTATCTTAAAGTTTTTAGACCATTCAAGGATATACAGTGTGTCATATGAGCTGAGGTACAGTGGAAAATACAGAATAGGTATACATGATGTCTCAGAACAAAGCCAATTATAACAAGGTGGATGGGGTCGACCGCTCCGTACTGTACATTAGCCAGAACCCTCTGTTCGTACCACACCCCGCTCCAGTGGCTCCACCGCATGAAGGATGCCAACGCCCGGATCACCCGTTGGTATCTGGCACTTCAGCCCTTCAACTTCAAGGTGATCCACAGGACGGGTAACCAGATGGTCGTGGCCGACTGTCTCTCGCTCAATGGAGGGGAGGGCAGTTGGCTTGCGGCCGGCTGGACCCCGGCCTGAGAGGGGCGGTGGGGATATGTGGCAGTGGGGTGTGGTTCGATTGCCGGCTGCAGGTGAGAGGGGGGGGGTGGCAGCCGGCAGACCAGACAGCTGACCAGAATCAGGTAATCAATTCACTCAATATAAAAGCATGTGGTTAACCTGGTTCTGGTCCCTTGCAGTAGGCTGGATCCTGGGAGCTGGGATTCTCACTCATTAGAAATCCCCTTGCAGACATATGGACGTATGAACACACTTTCAGAAAAAAATTTAAGGCTGCAGCAGCAAAGGAGAGAGAATTGGCTTTGCGGAAAATAGCTGTTCGATTGCAAAAGCTTGCACGTAGTCTATATGTTTAATATTTAATAACTCTGATTATATTACAGATGAGAACTCCTATAATATTTTTTTATTAAGCTACAATCCTGTGAAACGTTAATGGGTTTGTGCCCAGGAAACAACAAAAATGTCCAAATGGGTTTAAAAGGGAGACTCACTTGCTTTACAGTAGGGATCCTCAAAGTCCGAACTCCGGTCCGGATCCGGACCGAACCACAACTGTCTTCGGACCCAGAGCAAGTATATACTTTTCATATGTAATATATATAGTATCTGCGAGACATCCCTGCAACGCAACAAGTCCCCATGATCTGCTTTTTCCTCGGCAAGCAGCGCTCACCCAATCACATACAGCGCCATGCCATCTCCATGACAACGGGGGTTTTATTTTATTTTTTTTACTTTACTTTATTTACACAGTCGTACATACAGCTGACAGTGAAGATTGATGAGTTGCGACGCGCAGCTTCTTCTGCAGGTGGCTAGCTAGTAGTCAATTTAAGAAACGTGAATCAACCAAGAGACACCATCGATTCAAATTTCTCCGTTTTCTCGACTGAAAGCAACCGAGTTTTAAAAAACGTGCACTGAAAGAGGCCGACTCTGACGCTACCACCTTCTGGACAAAGGTGGTAACTGCAGGTAATTTCCCTCTCCTGCATAAGCTGGCACTTCACATTCCCACAATGTTTGGCTCAACCTACAGCTGTGAGTCTGCATTCTCAACATTGAACTTAGTGAAGAACAAGTACTGCAGCGGAGTCACCAACGATCACTTGCATCAGTGTCTCCGCCTGGCTATCACACCTTTTGTGCCAAAGTTTAAAGTCCTGGCAACAGACCAATAGTGCCACTTCAATCAATGGGCTGAAGGAATGTGGAAATAGTGATTTGTGGTTCCATAATAAAATGATTAGCTATCTTGACCGACTTTATTAAACAGACCTTTGTCATATTGAAAAAATAATGTGGACCTTTATGATTTGTATTCGTCTGCTCTACAGCCCTACTGATGTGTTTCCGTATCACCGATGTACAGAACACTGGCAAAAACGCATAACACCACAAAGAATCTGATCAAATGTAAGACAGTACATTCTATGATTTGGCTGATATTGAATAGACTAGATATTATTATCAAACTGTATTGATTTTTGTAAATATACTACACTATACAACTTGTTGGCTGCTACACATTTAAAAAGAACACAAGCAACAAAATACTGGGGAAGTTGTGGAATGCTCATAAGAATAAGCTGCATAAGCTGCAGTTTCTGTATAGATCTTTTTGGGAGTCCTGTGAAAAGATTGAGGATTTTTTCAGCATCCCGTTTATTTAGGAAAGAGCGCACTTTGGCAATATTTCTCAGGTGGAAAAAAGATGTTTTGGTTACCTTATTTATATGAGATTTAAAACTTAGATCAGTGTCTAGAATGACTCCCAAGCTAGTTGCCTCCGTTTTGATGTGATTACAAACAAATCCTAGCCTGGTCGAGATTAGATCGCTTTTTCTTTTAGGCCCACTAATAAACTTTCAGTTTTTCTTCGTTCAATTTCAGAAAATGATTGCTCATCCATTGAGTGACAGCCGACAGGCAGTTTGTCAGGCAGCTTACTGCATTGTTGTCACTTGGCTCAACGGAAATTCAGGGACAATGCCCAGATATTCGAAATATATAAATCCCCCTAAATTGACCTCACTGCAATTGAAATGATCAGAGAAAATTCCAGCTTTACCACTCTCTTTTGTTGTGCCTAATGGACTGGAGACAAGTATAATTTGGAGGACAGGTTTCTAGGAGAGTTGGATTGCTGTCTGTCTTTAGCCAGGTTTCAACTAAAAACATAAAGTGCAATTTATTTTCAGAAATAAAATCATTGATTAGATTTTTGTGAGTGACCTTACATTCACATGGTTCCTGACATATTTCACGGCAAGAAGGTCTCAGAATTACCTACAAAGTAAATGCATTCACGTTACACATAAGAACAATGACAACATACCAGCATAACAGTACACAGAACTGTTTTTAAGAAATTGAACACGACAAAATCCTGAACAAAAATGGACTGAAGAGTGAGTGTGTGTCACTGTGTGTAACAGTTATCTCCTGAGCTCTATTCCTTTGACCACAATCTCCTTCTCAATGATCTCCAGCTCAGCCAACTTCTCCTTAAAGCCCCTCCTCAGAAGATTTGACTTGCCGATTACTTGTCTTCGCTATTTGTACCAGCATATCAATATGCTCCTACCTAACTCTTGCCCTTTTTGGGCTGCAAATAAGACCTATTCAATCATATTTAATATCTATTGTGGTGTATCATTAGACCCCGCGTGGACAATTAGTCGGCTGACAGGGGAAGGGAGTGTTTGAAACACCCCCAGGAGTTTATCCAGGATGACTGGGAGAGTGGCTTCAGGGAAGAATCCCAAACTATTAATGTTGTTGGGGAGAAGAGGTTACCAGGAGGTGACAGTGACTGAAGATTTGGTGACCGATCAGGAGACTGATGGGGGGAGAAAGTATCAGCACGGCTAGGAAAGGATTCCCAATGGTATGGTTTGGCCTTTCATCCTGTGACCAGCAGACCTGTGCTTCTTGTCAGGGGTGCAGTCTCATCACTGACCCTAGGTGTGAGCGCACGTGAGTGCGTGTGTGTCGGGAACAGAGCCCCGCCCTTCAGTAAAACTGAAAGCATCAAAGCAACGCAGTAGAGACTGAAATTCTGAATTATATGTGGCACATTCGATAAAAATAACTTAATTGTTTAGTTTATTTAATAAAAGCATCTTTACAATGTGAAAAGTGAGTTGAGATTTGGCCCTTTATTTTTTTATTTTTTTTCCACACTGAATTGTATTGATTTTTTGTTATTCCAAAGAACAACGAAACACATTCAAACATATTGCCTTTGTTTCACATTACAGATCAGAAAGAATAAGTACATCAAAGTTGGTTTATAACATATCATTTGAGAGAGGAATAATAAAAAGAAAAGAAAGAAGAAAAAAAAATGCTTAAATGAAACAAAAATAAAATAACAAAAACACTGCCACTGCACCACATTGTATTGAAACCAGGGAGAAAAACAAATAAAAAACACAACTGCACCCCCCAGCCCCAATGGCGTTATAACCAAAGGTGAATCTAGCAAAAAGAAAAGTAATCAAAGGCAAATCTATATTGCTAACAGTGACAGCAATAATAGTAGAGGGGTGCCTAATGACTTGGCCATTGTATATGGTTTTGCCCCCTAACCACTAGTCTAGAGAGTTATTTGGATAAATAACTGAGCACAGGGGACCACATGCCAGTAAAGCACCTCTCGTTACCCCTCAAAACCGGCCATCATCATCAGTTATTGCCCTCTCCAGAGTGAAAGGTAGGCTGCGGTGGATTAATATTGCAACCCCTCTGCTCTTTGAGTTATAGGATGAGTAAAACACCTGGCCTACCCAGGCCCTCCTCAGTTTCAGGTGCTCAGTCTCAGTTAAGTGGGTTTCAGAGAAAAGAGCTATGTTTGTTTTTTCCTTTTTAAAAAAACGTAATATCGTTTGCCTTTTTAGAAAATTATTTACTCCCTTAACATCAAGGGATACTATTTTGAGTTCACTCATAGCAAGCTAAAAGGGATTTGGTAACCTGCGGGGAAGGGTTCGAGGCGCAGCAGCTGAGCCCATTGCAGACATCAGAAATAGAAAAATACAGTATATTGTCAACTTTGTAACATGTAGTGCGAGTGGCTTATAATATACGGAGGCAATAACAAATGAAACAACACAAACAGAATAACAACCATCCCCAAACGATGGAGTCCCAGCTGAATCACATCCCACCCCCCACCCGAAGATCGGTCCGCAAAAAAGGAAGCGGGACACATGAAACCGCGTGGTGAAGCCACCAGAAGAAGATCTAACATCCCCTCTAAAGCTGGTGAGGCTCCCTTCAGTGCGGTAGAGTACTATCTGCCTCACCTTGTGTCTTTTCACTGTGGCTTTATGTCACATCAGCAAGACTAAATATGTGAGACACAAACATAAGATTCATTAACTAGACTATGGGATGTCAGGATGCATAATAAACATTTACAGGCATGCGCCAAGTGCACGCAGTCGGCCTAGTTTGCGAGGGATTGCGCATTCCGAACCCGTCGCAACCTCAGCTCGCATCCCTGACCCTATCGAAAGCGAAATAAGCCATTTCAGCAATTTTGACAATAAAATTATCTAAATTATTGGAATCATACAGAAAATACATCTATAGCACAGAGCAGTGGACAAATATTAATATTCATTCTATTGTTATTTTTACTTTTCATGACGACAGGTGAGGCACTGCCTCCCCTGACCGCACGTCCCTGCTGTGTAGCCTTCAGACACCAGTCACCCACTGCAGTTTCAAACACGCTGTCACTCCTAGAGGCAACAAAATACACACTGTGCAGCTAATCTTCTTGACGTTTAAAAAAAGAAAAAAGGACAAAAACCCTTCTATATTCTCAAATGATTTTATTTTCTGAAAATACTGACATTCCTTCAATTTCATGTGGTTTTAGTGTGGCCTTCAAAACTTTGCAATCCAAGTGATTTCAGTGATGGTTGCAATAGGAGGTGTTTTAATCATTTAAAAACGGAACTGATCAATAGGAAACCTGTTATTGACATGATTATCCAGTGCCTATTTTTAGTATGTGATCAAAATCCTTCACAAGAAGCTCATCACTGTCCTCTTCTTTCCGACCTGGTGAGGCTGCAGCTCATGGAACAGAATGACAATCCTGGCAATGAAAGAAGACTGTCCATCATTCATTGAATGAAGAAAACAGTACAAGGCAAGACACAATCTCTCAGTTATCTCTCCTGAGAGATAACTGACATCTCTGACATATTAATTGAATTTAAACAGTCAGTGTGTAGTTACTTTCATGTTAAGCGTTTATTTGACCTATGCATCTTGTCACGGATGGCACTGATGCTCACAAAGCGCCAATCACGTCAGTGACTTTCTGTCACACCCTCAACTGTTTGTGCAGACTTTACTGCTGAGAAGACAAAGACAGGTC
The DNA here is from genome assembly GCA_016785305.1 of Colistium nudipinnis. Taxonomy (NCBI): domain Eukaryota; kingdom Metazoa; phylum Chordata; class Actinopteri; order Pleuronectiformes; family Rhombosoleidae; genus Colistium; species Colistium nudipinnis. The sequence continues at coordinate 95,155 of JAFBJU010001070.1, forward strand.
TTCTCCGTTCTACTCTTTCTCTTCCTGTTAATCTCAGGCAGCGCACTGAGCACGGAACAGCTAAGAGGGGGAGGGAAGCAGAGTAATCTATAAATGCTTACTTCTATTTTAGAATAACATTTTGCCCAATATACACAATTCAATCATAATCATGTGAATAGAGCTTTATAGTCAGGTTGCACATAGCTTTTTGAGTAAGTAACTCGGACGAGTGATCATTCTCACGTTTTGCCCTAAAAAATTGTGAGGACGACCACGTTTTCAAAACCAATGTATTTCAATTGGGAGGGTTTATGTTATGTTGGCACGCTCCCAACGCCATTAATTTCAGCACGGAACCACTAACACAGTGGCCGGCTTGCGTCGGAGAAGTCTAAACCCGGAAATACGTTTTCTCATACTGTCAATGTATTTTACAGTGATATCTGCAATATTCCTGAATCAAGAAGGCTTCTTTATTCGTCCCCAACATGCACATGCAAAAACAAACACACACACAATGGGGGAAATGTATGTATCTCTGCATTTCAACCATCTGTGGCCAGCACAGCAAACAGTCCACAACTTGGCCACAGAAGGCAGAGTCTCTTAATATGATGAATTTTCATTGGATAAAAAAATGTAAATACTGAGTCTATAATACAGTATGGGGTTTTAGCGAAGCAAAACAAAACACCAATAATCAGCAATGTAAACACAGACTGGCTGGCGTCTTCACCATGGTAACACACATGTTTATTGTGCATTAATATACTGTCATTGGTTGAACTCTCCAAGTTTCTCATTTCTCAGTCCTAATTCATGAGTCAGAATTCTTAACAGTCATGTGGACTGGATTTTATTTCATTTTGACACAGAGCAACATAATTTCAGTTCATACGGTGCTGATCAGATCAATTGCAGATGTCAGAAAATTAAAAATAAGGACAATGTAGAAAACAATGAAAAAAATGTGTGTGTGTGGGATAATGCTTCTTGATTACTATAATCCCTCCCCAGTGCAATATACATCCTGAATTTCCCTACGAGGATCAATAAAGGTTTCATCTATCATCTATCTATCTATAAATTTTTTGTTATAGCCTCCGGTTTTGAAAATGTACGCATCTTCACATTTGAGAGCAAATATGAGAATGATCACGGGGGGATTCTCCAGTGTGTGTGTGTCGGGAGGGGGGAGGACTGACTGTACGTATTCTGTGCACCCCTGTTTATAGTTTCACAAACTGTGACAGACATGTCATTATTCTCAGCTGTGTAAATTGTTTCAAATAATGCAAATGTAGTAGGCACAACACCAGAGTGAATTGGTTTAGTCTTGACCCTTGGTTGAGTGACAGGAATGGGGGTCTGTCGAACAGTCTACACTCAATATTCCCATACTGACAAATATGTATGTATATGTATTTCACTGGGGTGGTTTTGTACCCAGTGACTATGAGAGTTGTGTAATAAAAGCAAAGCTTTTAGGGAACTAAACACAATTATGTAATTATATCCTTATTTAGCCCAAAAATAACATTATCACCGGCCTAACACAATATCAAAACAATATTTATTTGTATAGCCGTCTTCAAAAATAACAATTTGCTTCATGGGGCTTCCCAATCAGAGTGTGACATCCTCTGCTCTTAACCCTCAAAAGGTTGAAACAAATAAAAATCCCATTGAACAGGGAGAAAAATGCAAACACCTGATGGAGAGCCACAAGTGAAGGATCCCTTTCCCAAGATGAAGCAAACAATAATATACTCCCCTACTTCCTAGACAATTGATGGAAAGTTCCACAGCATTATTAAAGGGTGTATAGAGTGGTGCTTATCATTTCAGGCTCTGGATCAGTTTGAAAAGCAGGGCAAGACATAATTGCGTTTGGTAAAATAACATTTTGCACTGCATTTGAAGAAATAAACATTTGACCACAGTTAGTGCACACTTCTGTTAGTGTGAAAAGGTCAAATCTACCGAATTATAGGCCTGAAATCAACTTTATGGGACAGATCAGGCCAACGCTTGCAAAAAATGCATTATAAAGAAATGTGAATCTTAGGATTTTCTCAAAAATTTATTTTACCCGCTGGGCCACAATAGCAGGAAGCAGACATTAACAGTCACTGTGGACAAGAGGATGACTCAGTCAATACATTTTCCAAACGAAGTTTGAAAGCAATTTTGTTTTGTGGCTCCTCTCAATCTGCAGCTCCTTCATTTCACATGCCAAATTGCCTTTGGGCAAGACACTGAACCTCAAACTGCCCAGGACAACACAACTGGCAGTCTGTAAACATGAGTGCAATACAAAACAGCACTGGCTCTAAAAGCACTGTATGAATGTGTGCATGAATATGTCGATGGAAAGCCTGTGCTGGTGGAGCTTACCTGTCTTCCGTCAGACCAAGTTCTCTGGTGAGAAACTCAAAGAGCTTGGCACTGTGCTCCTTGTTCTTGTCAGCTGTGTCGGTCACACCGATTGCAGACACCGACAGAATCGCGCACGATGAGCAAGAGCCTGCCATCAACATGGGCAGCCCTGGCTTAACCACCACGTTCATCCTCTGAAAGACAAACCACCATGACAGCATTAGTGATCATTATGAGAAGGAAAGACAAAAGCGAGCGAATGAATTCACACCTAGACGTCTAAGTTCATTCTCCTACTTTTCAAGCGAAACCCTGTGGCCCTGAACAACATACAGAGTGCAGCTTTGTTTATCTCATAGTAAATTAATACTAACATTACAGCAAACGGTTGCACCAGGTGCCACTCCATGAACACCTGTGTCCCCATGTCACTTGAATCACGTCATACATTGCTCTGTGATGAATTCCCTGTTGCATGTTGCTGTCTCATTTTCAAATCTGTTTAATGCAAAGTACATGAATGGTGGAAAATAGAGAGGTTTTGGTTGTATTACCTATATATCATTATCTTGTTCCAAACAGAGAGCATATATTCTTTGTGTTCTGTGCAAGTGAATGCAATAAGCTTCCATACACATTTTCAAACTGAGTCTTTACATGTTACATTATGCAGCTCTAGACTCAAATGAAGCCTCATTTGAGGTCATACATAGGACGGTTATAACAGCATCTGTTTCAGAGTTGTGATGCCCCCATTTCCATCATCCCTCCCAACTTCCATCCCCTTGTTGTGTGTTTAATTCCAAAAGCGGTGTTTATAGTTAATGACCTGCAACGTAATTGCTCTAAGACTTAGCTACAAAAACTAAACTTAAATGGACCCGGGGACTATGGCCCCATTCAGACATGGCTGTTCACACTTTGCACCACATTTGACTCCAGTCACCACTTCTGGTGTCAGCCAAAGGAGCCGGGGCCACAACCACACACTGAGGAAGTAGTTCCGGGATGGCAGTTCTGCCTTTTTTTTTTGTACAATCTGGTAAAAACCTTGTGGATTCTTCTTTTGTTGGCTTAAAGGCAGACTTAAACAGCGTTTTAATTACATTTCGAATAAGATGAAAATAGAAATGTGTTTTTGCGCACCACTTTAATTTGTTTTGAAGGAGTGTGAGGGAATGCGCTCTCTCCCTGCAGCCATAAATGTATAAATGTGTACCTCGTGTATATAAAGAAAGCTGATATGAAATATCAAACTTGACCAAAATGTGCATGCTGTCATGAATAAACTAATCTGTTGGGTGCATATATTTGGAAATCGGACTCTAAAAGAATCAGTGCCTGACCAGCAATGAACCTCACCCATTGTAGCCATAACAAGTCTTATTGCACACGGCGGTCTCTCCAGAGGGATAAAAAGTAAACTCACGTCCTGCGGTTTTCCCAGAGCAGCCGCGGTGCTGCTGCACAGTTTCTCAAGGAAGTCCTGTGAGAAAGATACAGCTGCAAGGTTCGTCTGTAGTTCCACGAAAGGCATCTTTTAAATCTTGACCTGACTTGAGAAAAACGCTCCTAGCTCAATGTGAAGGCGCCGACGAAAAACGAGACCACGGCGGAAAATACCTCTTCCGGTTGACACTTTCAAAATACGTGTAGTGCGTTATGCCAATTCATGTTATTATTTTTAATCGTTTTTCCAGAGTCTTATTCAATTCACAAATACTTTCCTCTAAAACACAAGTCTTGATCCTCCCTGATGAATACAATTACTCATATAAATTGGGGAGGATCGTTTATTTTTTTATATTGTGTTGGGTTTTATACACAACTGTGTTCTTTTTTTAATATTGTATGGTTGACCATAAAAGAGGGAGAGTTGTTTATTTATTAATCTGTTGTGTTCTAATATATTTGGTTGTATATAAAATTGGGATAGTTGGTTATATCTATTTATTTGTTCTAGTATGGTATGGAGCTGTATACATTATAAACTGTAAATGGAAAAGTGTTACTCATTCGAGGTATAATGAGCAGTTCAAAAAGGGAAGAAATAAATAAATAGGTTCTTCATACTCCTTTTTGAACATGTATTACATTTATGTTGCTTTGAGTACGGTTTATTACGTTGTTAAATATCCTCATTGCACTTTTCTTGTATGTTTTTTTTGCTTTTGTTTTGGCTGTTTTCTTTATACTTGATGAATGAAATGTGAAGAATTTCATCACCATATAGCCAAAGGAGAAAATTATAAATTGGCTTTTAAGCACATTTTTCCTCCATATGGTGGCTATATTTTGAAAGCATTGCCAGCTACAATGAGGAGGGTAGGACACACGATAGACCTGTCCTTCACCAGACATATGACAAATCTCTAGGACAGCGTTTCACCTCCTGCGCAAGTCATTATTATTATGAATAACTGTACTAGGGACTACAGAACTCTAACAGTTATACAAAAGTACTTTTAAGTAAGTAAGTATATTTAACTGCTCCTGGTCTGTCTCCCTCTCATGCTCACTTTTTTTTTTCTCTCCGCTACTATTTTTCTGTCACCCCCTGGCACCCCTTACCCATTTCTGTATCCATATATTTTAACCAAAACGGTTGTGGCAGAAAATGTAATTTATTAAAACAAGGAAACTCAGACGATCCCCTCGAGAATCCTTTATGGAATCCATACTCTATACTGATTATCCTTTTGTATATATATATATTTTTTTTCTTTATTGGTTGATCTATGACCCATACTTGTAAAACAGTGAAACATTTAACAACTGTGAGGTCAAAAATTTGCAGCATTATGCAAAATATCCCAGTGTGTTTGCAATGCTGAAACATTAAATTACAACTTTATTGCAGAAAACTAAACATCCAGCCATCAATCATCAAAATAAATAAAAGCAACATGCAACATTGTGCATTTAGCTATTGTCTTCAACAAGTCTACAGTCTGTTTCATGACTGAAAACTATTAATCATTGCAGCTCCCCATCCTTCACACCAGTGATGTCACACCTACAGAGATACAGTGGGGAAAAAAAGAGGTCAATGTGGTAATATGATATACCTTAAAATTATGTAATTTTGCTCACTCTACAAAAAGGAATTTTGTAGTATGCAAGTCTCAGTGAACAATATAACATTACTCGTATTGTTTAAATGCCCTTGCTGTAGATATGGATATAGAGAACTATTATACAAGAAGGGTTCATGTCAGAGCTGAATGAAACAATAATTGTAATTGTATGCTCAATATGCATCTGAGGTTGTGATATAGCAGTAGGATGCATATACACACTTTGTCATTGCACCTCACATTAATTGTAAGACTACTTCACATAATGCTACTGTCGTGGCACGGGTGACTGTTGAGACTATCCCGTGCCTATAACCATGGCTTAGAGTTGTAGTGGGCCAATTTTGAAATTGGATGTTTATTCAAGTCACTGGTATTACAGATTTTTTTTAGGAAGATTGAGGATGTGGCGGGGGCTGAATGATACATGCTTTTATGTCAGGGTTGCCAAAACACCAAAAAGTAAATAAAACCAGAAAAAGTTTTGCCACTGGTCACTTTTGAGATAAAAAAAAGTCCCACAAGGGGATTTGGAGAGTCGCCAGATTTTGTGAGAAAGCCGCAAAGTTGGCAATACCGCATGGGACACCCAACTCTCCCTCGGAGGCAGGAGGGGGCTCCAAATTCTCCCACCCCATCCCGGCCGGTACGAATATTCGATGCTGTTATCTTGCCTCTGATTTGCCAAAAGGCTAGAGATGTACCACCAAAGATGTGATATTAAAAGATTGTGGCGTGACGGGTTCAGAAACGTTGTTGGTCTCTGGTTTAAATATGTGTTGACCAATCGTCCACCCCCCCATCTACACGATTCACATGAATTACATATTTCAGATTCAAAAGGGCGAATTTCGCCGAAAAGCTACCAGTTTGCAGGTATGAAAAATTACGGATGGAATTATCGTCACACATTTAGATTGACATAAGATTACAGGTCTTGTGTCGTGTAGCTCCTGCCATCTTTTGCTACAGACTTACCATGAGAGTACTTGCACTGTTTGAGCGCCTCATTGAAGCCCTCACATAAACTCAGGTCATTTTGATTGGTGGCACAGTCCAGGAACCGTTTAACCTCAAAGTGACAGGGACCTGGCTGTGCTGGAGCAGGCCGGGGTGCAGGCTCCTGTAGTGACATCAACAGGTACAAAAACACAGAACAAATCTGAGTTAGAATACCACTTGTAACAACAGCAGAGCTGCCTGAAAGTGACAGATGGGTTGTGACAAAAGGTTGATTCTGAGTGCGGCTTTATGAATGGCCATAACTTTACAAACAATAGTCCTAACAGATGCATTCAAAATGCACCTCCTACTCAGTGATGATGCTAAGAATTATCTCAACCTTTGGGTTGAGTTTTTGTACTCTTACAGTTGAGGATTGTTTAAAGCAGAGTTGCCAACTAAAGGCCCGTGGTCTATAACCGGCCTGCCAGAAGGTACAATCTGGCCCGCTGGATGACTTGGCAGTGTAAAGATTAGGGCTGTCGATTCATTATGTCTTATTGGAGAAATATTATTCGTGTCAAAGGTAATATTTCCTATTTTGGATTTTTAGTTTTGGTCCATAATTCAATGTTAACAGTGAAAAAAAGATTTGGATTGCAGGGAAGAGAGATGTTGACCCTAGGTTTATAAGGCCTACTTATATATTAACTCATCTTCGTGTGTGTGTGTGTGTGTGTGTGTGTGTGTGTGTGTGTATGTGTGTGTGTGTGTGTGTGTGTCTGTGTATATATATATATATATGTATGTATGTATGTATGTATGTATGTATGTATGTACGTATATATATATATATATACAGTATATATATATATATAGAGAGAGAGAGAGAGAGAGAGAGAGAGCGCAAATATTGATATATGTGATATATCACAAAGCATGTAATTAATTAGATTTTGTTTATTTGCTTGACAGCCCAAGTCAAAATTACTTGTTGCACTTATTTTTCAAAACTTCACATTGTTCATCATGTTTTGTCAAAAGATAGTTCATTAAATATGAACATTTTCAGAATGTACTTACCCTTTTAACTTAACCAAATGAAACAATTTTGAGTGGTCGTTATCCATAGGTTAATATGCTATATTTTTTCTTAAGGGGTTAAGATCAAATTGGGCAGTTTGTGGCTCGTGACTAAAATGAGTTTGAAACCCCTGGTTTAAAGACTTTCAATACTAGAGCAAGGACAATCATTTTTTAGTACAAAACAAGACACAGATATCAAATGTTAAGCAAAATCAATTGTAAAAGAACCCCCAATTGAACAGTCTTAAATTATAATTTTTAACAGAACTATCTGAAAACTAGGAATTCTCTTCATTAACCATTTATTCAATAACGGACAGTGAGCAGAATATTACTAGTACTACAATAACTTTTTGAAATCCTTGATAGTCATTCATAGTGTCAATAACAAGAATGACAATACTTCCTTTAAATATAAAAAGTATATATGTATTATAATTGATTATGAGATAAGAAGAGATGAATGCAAGCATAATAAATGAATAACATGATAATCAATGAATATAGAAGTACTTACCTGGTGCGAGGGCTTGGCAGGATCTGGGCTGATGCTGCTACCACTGAAAGCTCCTGTGAGGGCACTGCCAACAACATGGCCGACAGCAGAGCCAACTGCCACCCCCGCAGCTGTAGTTGCCATCTGGGCCATGATGCCTGGTCCCTGGGACTTACCAGGAACAGGGGCCAGGGAGGCTTGAGATTGAGAAACTGCAGCTGGAGCATGGGACGGAGTTGGGCTACAAACAGAATAAAAAGATTTTAATTTTTTTTAAAGGGACATTAGATAGTCAACAACATAGTGGACAACATCCAAAATAACTAATTGAGCCCATCTTAACACACTACTACCGTTCCTATCCACTCAGAAATGTAGACTATGAGTACAGTATAACATATCTTCCTCAACATAATGCAATAATGAAATGGTATTATGTTAAAAAATAACTTATAATTCAAAGAAGTAACAAACCGTTAAATAGTATGCCCATGTATATACTGAACATGTCTCTCAACCCATATCTGGAACCCATCATTTTTATCAAATATTTGCCACATTTTTCAAACATTAAAAAAGCAATTTGCATTTATTTCCAATTTACTCTGTCTTTTTTATGACATCTTTCACATGCTGCCATTCTTGGAGCGAAGGCACCCCATCAGATTTTCATTTGCTAAAAAGAATCCTTCTGTCTATCATGATATAAGGATCTCTCGAAACAAATAATCTTGGGCTGAGTTAAATATTCATCTCTGAGATGTCACATATAATAACGCATACATCCTGGACCCAAAATTCTTCAATTTTGTTACAGGATCATGAAACATGAATTAGGCGACCTTCCTCAGATGTAAAAAGCCACCAGATCTTGGTCTTTCAGTCCAAGCGACCGGCACTTGTTAAACCTTGTCCACGGATATTTGTCCTTGTCTGATTGTCTAATGTGCAGGAATAACAAACGGAGTGCCTAAACAGTTAATGTTCGTTTTGTGCCACAAGTTGGACAGTGAATAAATCACTTTCATGGCTCCTCCTCCGCTGCTCTGCCGTAGTGACCTTGCACCGTTCTCACAAGGTCTCGGTGACTTATGACGCATCTGGAATATCGCCAAACACCGTGGGCTGTGTGCTGCATTGATTGATTTCGGGTCAAAGTATGTCAGTGTTCTGAGCCCGGTGACAGTGGTTACTGGGGGTTAGTGAAGACACACGTGTCGTTACCTGCCGTGAGCTGAGGGATGGCTGCGGCTTCCTCTGGCCATATTCACACCAATATTGAATTCACTTGTTAATTAAACGGGGGGAAAACTCCAAGACCCTGTCCTCACAAGTTTTTGCTGCACGAGCGATCGTCGCTTCTCGTTCTCAACTGCAGTTCAACACTCACACACCACTGACCTTGTAACGTCCACAATTATCGCGAGACTTAATGTGCTGTCCTCTTAGCCTCCACAGCTCCACCTGCTGGAGTGGTGCGCACTTCAGCTGCATGTTCAGGTCCTTCTCGGTTGAAAGGCTGCTCCAATATAATCTGTATCCCCTGTGTTATTATTTGCAATATCATGTAGGCGCATATGTACTGTTATACTAACCCTGTCACTTTACTTTAGACGAAACTGGTATTGTAATTATAGCCACACAATCGAGATAACTTTTTTTCCTACGCTGCATGGATCATAGATCTACACTTGAATACGCCTACACTAACGACATATTGAAATCGGTTGAGTAATATTTGTGTACAGGTCAGTCTGGAGCTTATCAATGTAGCGGCGACGTTGAAGCACAACCCACTGGCCGTTTACGTTTCTACGTGGAAGGGGTTGGGGCGTTAACTATCTCAGTCAAATAAAAGGTCTTTGGCTCTTGAGACCAACTTGAAGCGGTGGAGTCGGGAAGTAAATAGTAGTAAAAAGTATTGAAGTCATGGAGTTAGAGCTATACCTCGATCTGTACTCTCAGCCCTGTCGCTCCGTTTACATCTTCGCTAAAAAGAACAACATCCCTTTTGAGTTCAAGAAGCTGTCTCTGCTGGACGGTGAGTCCACGTGCACACCAAGTCCTCGCCCTTACAACAGTGTCACCGTTCCAGAAGTTGGACATATGCGACATTGTTTTGTTTAGAAATATGTGTTCTACTGTGGTGTATTTCTGATGGTATTCTTCAGGTACTCGGGCTTTAGGTTAATCGGTGACTTTGAATTGTCCGTAGGTGTGACTGTGAGAGTGAACGCTTGTCTGTCTCTATCTGTCAGCCCTGTAATAGACTGGCTACTTGTCCAGGGTGTACCCTGCGCCCATAGTCAGCTGGGACCGGCTCCAATAACCGATAAGCGGTTACAGTTAATGTGTGTGTGTGCTCGTTAACTTGTCTTCTACTCCGACCAGAAGTCTTTTTATTGCAGTGTCAGTTACCGTATGTGCAAAATGTTATATCTGAGTTCATTCCATTTGTATTATTATTGTAATGGCATTAGTATCAAAACACATTTTGACTTGTTTCTTTAGAAACTGCGTCGGTTTAATTTGCACAGCTGGCTTTAATGGTAATGGTAACAATGATCAAAACTCGTAAAACAGGGAAAAACGTGTATGTTGGATTGTTTTCTGTTGCATGCCAGTGGACCATTCATCTACAATGTAGATTCTACATTGTTTTAGTAGCGATAGGCCTACCAAATCGTATGTATTCATTTCTCAGCTTAACCACAGGAACTATCAGTTTAAAGTAATTGCACAGATTTCAGATCTGAGCAGACTCTTGAGGTATTTAAAGCACTTGACCGTTTCCTAGCCTCTGTGACTGACTTACTCTTTTCAATGAATACCAACCAAGAATGAGGCTTGACTCCCGACCAATTAATCTGAAGTAGGCAGCACTTAAACTTTTGTACAGACCAGCATGTGCATTTCTTTAGATAACCAAAGGCTAAGACATTGGTGCTGATTCAACCAGGTGGAATTTTTGGTTTCAGGTGAACAGTATGGGGAAGAGTTTGGGAAGATAAACTTAATAAGAAAAGCTCCTGCTCTGCGAGATGGAGACTTCTGCCTGGCTGAAAGGTGATCATTCAACCATTCCTGAGTATTGTGTCCTGTGCACATTCATTTCTCATATTTGGTGGTTATGAGTGGTCTTCTATCCTTGCAGCATTGCTATCCTGCTGTATCTGGCAGAGAAGTTTAAGACCCCAGATTTCTGGTACCCAGCGGACCTCCATCAGCGGGCTCGCATCAATGAGTACTTGTCCTGGCAGCACATGGCCATTCGTCTGCATGGGTCCAAGATGTTCTGGCTCCGGGTATGGTCTCTTATATATGTCATGGTCACCTTATTGTGTGAGTTCTCCCCTCCAGCTGCCAGGAAATAAGGTCCACTTGAGTGAAAACATCAGGGCAGTGAGCCATTTGCTTAGGGAGGTGTTCCTGCTGTTTTTCACTATTCACAAACACTGATTCCCATACAGTGAGAGATGCTTTCTGTTTTTGGAAACACGTGAATTCTAAAATAAGTTTTTTCTTGTATCATATGCCATTTTCTTTTCATACTTTATCAGTGTGTCATTAGATGTTATTACTGCTTTCTGTGAGAAACAGAACAGTAATGGAAACACATGATGACCTCAGTAATGCTCAGCGGAACCTTTCAGTATACATGACCTAAATATTTTGCTACAAAGAGGACATTGGAACAACAAAGCTGCAAGTCAACTACCTCCAGCTGAAAAGTATAAGAGACTGATGAGAAATGCGGATATGTTGTCAATAGTACATACAGTTTCACAGAATCTATTGGTATACTAACAGTAACATTTTATTTTTTGACAAAAGAAAGATAAGGCTCGGTTCAGCTATGTCATTCAGTCCAGTAAAGCTGTAGCAAAAAATAGTTATAACCAGATGAATTTAACAAAAAATGTTATGTTATGTTATATTAATCACTATATTTTCATATCAAATTTCAGGGTTGCAATCCTCGTACATTAATATGTTACTGTATTGTTAATCTTATCTAGTTGTCAAGTTTTTGCATAATTTGAAAACTACAGGAATGTCAATCATAAAAAATATTACACAATTCAGGGTGTCCGAAAGCCAGTGGACACATTTGAAGCCTTGACTTATCTATGTTAAAATGTCATACTATTGATAACATGATTTAACATACAGAATATTATAAGACAACATATAGGTGATGATGAAACTAATAGTTACTAATACTAATTATGCAATCCCAACCAAATAATATATTGTGACTCACTTTAAATAGATTTACTATTTTACCGAAGTTAGGTTTTTTGCTGACACTGAATAAGCAATGAGCTTACAGTGAGCTGCAAACTGCATGCCATTACCACTTCTATCTGAATTAGAAAAATGTAAACAGTAATTCAGTTCATGCTATACACATAAAAAAAAAAAAAAAAAAAGCAGACAGTTAAGAGTTATCCATGAAGGATAGCATGCCCTATAAATAAATTGTACATACATTGCTGAACATTCGGAACAAAAAGTAAATTTGCTAAAGTGTGCTCAAGGAGACACGAATCCACAGAGTCTGAACCTGGAGTCATACACATTGGGTTATTTCGAGACTCTAAATTGCCTGTAGGTGGGATTATGAATGTGAATGGTTGTCTATGTATGTTGGCCCTGTGATAGGCTGGTGACATTTCCAGGGTCTACCCTGCCTCTTGCCCGAAGTCAGCTGGGAATGGTTTTACTTTCCCATGTGACCTTTTGAAAGGATAAGCTGTATAGATCATGCATTGGGAGGATTGAGACTTTGAACTGTGCGTCTAGTCTATATTCTTATATCTGCCATTATTGGTTGAATTGATAAGAAAGAAGTGGGTCTGACAAAACAGGAATTTTACTTTCAAGGCTTGTGACCAACATGATCAGAAGCACTAAAATGTTTGTAAATAATTGGTTACCATGCCTGCTGTAGAGAAAACAAGAAGACCGTGCACTTACACGCTTAACACTCTGTCATCTGCTTTTCTCAAGCTGTGTCTGTAATGGACAGATTAAATGCTGAATTTTCCTGCATTCTTTCCAGGAACAAAACACAATTCATCATATGATCTGCTCTTCAACAAAAGATGTTTTTTTCATCTGCATTTCCTTGAGATTCCAAAATATAATATTTGTTTTTATGCTGTAGCTGTTGATACCCAAGGTTCTGGGCATGGATGTCCCTCAGGACAAGATGGATGCAGCCTTGGAGGACCTGAATGGCTCCCTGAAACTCCTAGAGGAGAAGTTTATCCAAGACAAGCCCTTTATTGCTGGAGAGCACGTCTCATTGGCTGACCTGGTTGCTATTGTAGAGGTCATGCAGGTAAGCATTAAAACTTATCCAAGTCCAGAAGACTGAAGGACTAGGGCCAAATGCATTACTGCCAATTGTTTTTTATGTGGTTCCATTATTTGTTTCTTTTACTACACTTGAGGCAGAAGTAGTTGGTGTCTTAGGTTTTGGATTGGTATTGTGAGCATTATCTGTACTAGTGACAGATAATTATCTACCAACTCCTCAGGGGCATATGGCTGATGAGAGCCATGTGACTGAACCAAATCTAGTAGCTTTGTATATCTGAGGACTCATTCCATGATTCCCTGTGGGTTCATCTCCATCAGTGAAACAGATTGCAAATAGTCATGTGATCCATTGTGAATACATTGTAGATTAGTGCAGCTTTAAGCCAGGCAAAGATTTGGCAAAAAGATGATTGGAGAACAGTTGAAACCACATGTTTCTCATCAGGTGAATGTTTGGGTTGCTAACTGTCCCCTGTCAAAATATTCAACTGGAATACTTATGATAGAAAACAAAAAATGCTGATGTTTCACTTTGACAAAAGAGTTGAGAGTGAAACATAGTGTTGTACCATATCGGCTAATGCCTTGAAATTGCCAGATGGGTTATTTGCCCTATATTAACCTCAAATAAGTGCAATATACATTATTTATACATACATGTACAAACATAGACAGTCACATAATTAATATTTGCCAAATCCAAGGGACTGATTAAGACAGGGATCATTGAAACATTGATAAGGAATCATAGGGGGCAGGAGGGGGACGTGTTGGCTCTTTCCACATTAACAGTATTTTCTCTTCTGTCCCACTGACAGCCTGTGGGCTCTGGCCTGGATGTGTTTGAGGGCAAACCCAAACTGAGCGCGTGGCGGGACAGAGTCCAAGCTGCCATTGGAAAAGAACTCTTCGATGATGCTCACCAGACCCTTTTGGGAGCCCAGGAGAGTGTGAGAACGATGGATGCCAACAAGATGCAAATCTTCAAACCCAAAATACTCCGATTATTCTTGTGAAAAGGAAAACACTGGTTCTGTTCATATTAGCTAGCCAAGTTCACAATACAGTCAGGGATTACAGTGTTGTATGAGACAGTAACCAATCAAATACAATTATGTCGGGAATTTATTGGTACCTGATTCATACAGGTTGTATGAACATGTTCCCATGTTTCCCCCTCAACACAGAGACAACACAGACGATGCGAACATCGTCAAGCATCTATATTAAAGTCTTCCCATTGTATGACAATAACAGCACAAGGGTGTTTTCCATATGTATGCCACTGCATGTGATGTGACGTAATGCAGAGAGGAATGTGAGCTATGGGATAACTGCACCTCTCAAGGCTACGGAATTTTAACAAAAAAAGCAAGGCGGTTTCCTTAATGCTTCACTTTGGTCAATTTGCAGTTAATCAGGTGTATCTCATTTGTTGAAACATACTCATGATCTTTAAGTCCTTAACAATGTGTGTACTACAGTGGCAAATACGGTTTGACACACTTGCATGCAGTTGACTAGTCAGCTGTATGGGAGTGCGTCAAATGTAGCTTAAGGCTGACACATCTGTACTTGTTGATTGACTCACCAATAATGAAACTAGTTAATTAGTTTATCGACTCAAATATAACTATTTTGAGTACTTAATTTGGCAACATTGCAACAACATCATTAAACAATAATGTTGCAATGCGGGCACCATGATTCTAAGGCAAGGGTACTCAAATACAAATCGTAAAGGTCCACAACATTTGTTTTCCAATATGACAAAGGTCAGTTTAATAAAGTTGGTCAAGATAACAATTTTATTATGGAACCGCAAATCACTATTCCACATCCCCACCTATTCTGTATTGTCCACTGTACCTCAGCGCATATGACGCACTGTATATCCTTGAATGGTCTAAGAACTGTAAGATAGAATAACCAGTCAGAACTGGCTTGTACTACAAGGACAGATGAAACGTCTCTATATTGTCAAGATATGTCTATATCCAAAACAACACACACATACATTCCTACATACAAGATTCCTGTCCACGCCACTGGTAACTGGCCAATTACATTTGGTCAGCCCAACTTCTGTATGAGGCAGGCCCAGCCCAAGAAGATAAATGTAAACCCTTTCCCAGACATCGGGGCACACTCTTTGCCCAGCGCTGGGCCCAGCGCTGCTTTACTTTCCATGTGACCATAATAAACCATGCAGTTGTGAGCTGAAGATTTCTCCAGATTTCTCCGTGTTGTTCTTGGGCTTCCAACTAAAGTGTTGATTCACGTTTCTTAAATTGACTACTAGCTAGCTACCTGCTAGACAAAGCTGAGCCGTCGCAACTCGATCTTCACTGTCAGTTGTATGTACGACCGTGTAAATAAAGTAAAGTTAAAAAAAAAGCCAGTTGTCATGGAGATGGCATGGCGCTGTATGTGATTGTGTGAGCGCTGCTTGCCGAGGAGAAAGCAGATCACGGGGACTCGGTGCGTTGCAGCGATGTCTCGCGAGACTTAATAGAAAATAGCCTTAATTTCCCTGGGAACTGTTTTCCAAAATTAAAAATAAAGTGCAGCTCCAGATGCAGTGTATATAACATTTGAACACTATTCCTTCTTGTATTTGACACATGGAGAAATCTTGGGATATCTTAAGGGCTTGAGGGGTGCAATCTCTGTAAACCTGTTACACAAAAACTCTGCCCATTAATTCCAGTGCATCCGGTCCCTCTTCTGCGGGCTTTTCAGTTTATCCGTATTCAGTTTATTAAAGGACTGCAGTTTGACATAAAAATATGATATAATTATCTTACTCCCACAAAACTCACAAGAATCAATCAATCATTGATATTGACTGTCTTTCAGAAAGATTTGTACTGTAAACGAAATTTAACCTGAAGATAGCCATGAAAATGTTGGGAGGGTATGTCATAGTTGGTTTTGATTTGTTCAAATGATAAGAATTGTTTTGTCCTCAAGCAGGTCCCCAACAACCCTGATTCCGTGATCATACCAGTAATTGAATATGTTAAAGCTTCCTTGGGGGAAAATCTTTGTTACCTATAATGGGGTGTAAGGCTGAGAAACCCCCTTGCTTTGTATGAATTTCACAATCCTCTACCAAATGTTTATTGTTTATTGGAATATATTGGAATATTTTTTACCTCAGTTGGTAGCCTAGATGCTTCTTTCATAACAAGACTGACTAAAGAGGGACAATGTCAAGCGTCAATATGGGTGTCCTCTTTAGAGTCAAGAAAATCTCTCTCGCCATTCCAGCACTATACATAAGTGGCGTTTCCAGTTATATAACTAAAAATCAGGCAATGATAGGCCACCCCTCTCTGGGATGATGCAATGTTTTAAGATTATGACGTGGATTTTTCCTTTGCCAAATAAATTCAGAAATAACTATCAATATTGGAAAATATAGATGTATTCATCTTCAAGGCAAACATTTCCATAGGGTAAAGTATCCAAGGCATGATTTTCATTTTATTTAGACTGATTCTAGTCAACCAGGAGAGGGGGAGGTCAAACCATCTGACCACATCATTTTTAATTGAAGATATAACTGGGGTCAAGTTAAGCCTGAATAGATTATTTAAGTTAGCTGAGATTTTAACGCCTAAATAGATGAAACCAGTGTTGGACCATTTTAAAGTGTAACTCGGTAAGGCACCTCTATAACTCTATTGCAAATAGAATATATTTGTATATATTGACAAAACTTGTTTGATCGGGCTTTATCAAAGCAGGAAGAAAGAGGTCCTGTCCATCGCAAGGACATAGAATTTGCAGTCTTATTATTATTTAAATAAATGCAATATTGGCTAAGTTAAGTGTTGGAGGCAAAGAGCTGCATCCTAAATGAACAGTGTACATTCTTGTGAGCGGCTCCACCACCAAACCAGCCAATGTCTTGCAGAATTCAGGCAGGAACCATCAGGGCCTGGTGCTTTGCTGCCTGGTAAAGATTTAATTGTGTCAGACACCTCCACATTAGTAATTGGAAGACAGAGAAGGTCTCTGTTCTTAGTGGACAGGGATATACATGATCTAAAGAGCTTGTATGTTATCTCCTTAACTTTACTTCTTTTATCTTATCGTATTCAATGTTCAGTTTGGTTCTCTAGCCTTATAAGGTTTATGTCTTGTAAATGAATAAACGTTTGAATTGAACTCTGTTCATCTCTAGTTAGCTTTTGTGAAACTTTTGAGACTCCATTACTTCTTTACCTAGCTGAAGCAAAATGTTTTTTTCTTATGTCTCATTATTTCTTTCAACTCTCCCTTGTGATTGTTGATGAAACACATATTTAAACTTTAACCTTCTGAATATTATAAGGATGGATCATTATCTGAGGTTAATGTTATCTGGAATTACAAACCTCACTCCTGGACAACCCAGTCTCACGAATATTTGTGGGACTATTATGAAAATGTAGCTATTGCTCTGTGGCCACCATAACGATTTGCTCTCTAAGAACGCGGTGCTCGAATATTCGTGAGACTGGGCTGTCCTGGATCATTAGATCAAAGCAGAAGGTAAATCCCAAACGAGTCACTGCTATCCAAAACATTCCAAATACTGTTACAAAGAATCAGTTTGTGTTATTTTTAAGAATGTGTTCATGCTGAAGAAGTTTCATTTCAAATGATGCTGTCCTCGTGGTGCCCCTAAGCACACATACATAAAACTCCTAAATGCAAATGAGTAACATGGAATGAAACAGCTGGTTAAGGTTTTGCTGAATTTCCGAATTACTCTACTACTTACTTACTCACCATCAATTCAAAGTTCTCCGCTTTCTCGACTGAAAGCAACGGAGTTAAGAAAAAACTTGCACTGAAAGAGGCTGACTGTGACGTTCCCACCTTCTGGACAAAGATGGTTACAGCAGCTAATTTCCCTCTCCCGCATAAGCTGGCACTTCACATTCCCACAATGTTTGGCTCAACCTACAGCTGTGAGTCTGCATTCTCAACATTGAACTTAGTGAAGAACAAGTACTGCAGCGGAGTCACCAACGAACACTTGCATCAGTGTCTCCGCCTGGCTATCACACCTTTTGTGCCAAAGTTTAAAGTCCTGGCAACAGGCCAATAGTGCCACTTCTCACATCAATGGGCTGAAGGGATGTGAAAATAGTGATTTGTGGTTCCATAATAAAATTGTTATCTTGACCGACTTTATTAAACAGACCTTTGTCATATTGAAAAAATAATGTGGACCTTTACGATTTGTATTTGAGTACTCCCGTCTTAGACCCTTTGCCTTTTTTTGACTGTCACATCTTCCTGAAAGTCATCATGTCTTCTTTAAACAGAAATGTTTCACATTTATGCAAGACTTAACTTAAGCTAGACAATCTCAGTAGTCAGAACACTTATTGAATACTTTTTAAAATAAATGATTGATTTAATTGGAAGCCAATGGAAGGAAGATAACGCAGGCATCCTGGTCTCTGTCCATAATATTATACCGGTGAAAGAATGCTGTCCTTAAGATTTGCTGTATGTGAGCCTCCCATGATCACTATACTACTCCATGCATTTGGAGCACTTGACATGCGTGCAGTTGCCAGGTCACGTCCTTCTGCAGATGCAGCTTGCTAGCCCTGAGCATTCTATCTAAGTCCATGAAAATTCTGGTGTGATCATACAAGTACTTGAAGGCCCTAGTGTGATTCTGAAAGCCTTAACGCAGATTAGTTTGACCCTGGAAACAGATGACAGCCGAAATGTGATTGGATAAAAACTATTACATAAACATACATTGCGGGGAGCAGCACGACCAAGCGAAAAGCTATGAAATAATAATAATGTGAATAATTTCATATAAAAAATACATACTAAACTTTTAGTTGATGATTCTGGTTAATCAATTCACATTCAAATGGGTCCTGTTACTACGATTTCTAGCCAGCACCATCACCCCATAGCCCACCTGTCTGTCAAGTAAAAAAACATTTTACATGCTCTCGTAACTCGCTCAGAAATAATTTTCCATTTTCAAAGAATAATAAAATAAAAAGTGCTTCTTTCTCAAAAAGTGCAATAAAGTTTTGAACAACACATCATTGTTAAGTATTTCAAGACATACAGGGCTACTTTGGTAAGATCAGGAAAAGCAGTCTTGGGCACAATCTCAACACTCAGCACCCTGCTGTGCTTAAAATGTATTTGTAATGAGTCAGGTGGATCTGACGCCAGGGTTTCACAGTATATTAGGCACAGAGGTTTGTTACTTGCTGTCGGAATAATGAACATATATTGTTTCGTCCAATCATTTTAAATGTCCTGTTTTCCGTATCCAGTCTCCTCACTTTCGAGCAAGTCATTCCTGCTCCAGTAAACATTCGCCTTGATTGGCTAAACTGTTTGAGTGACGCTATCACGACAAGATATTACCGTATCAACTGGATGAGCTGCGCCAACACCACTTTCCCGCGCTTGGATGAAACACATGAGGGTTATTACATGTTTTGTGCTATTTATCAGGCATCTATCATATGTTCGGAAAGAACTGTCATCCGGACAGACCCGTCAACGGGTCCGGGGCCAGAACACGGTCCGCCATTTGGTGATGCCTGTGATAGTGTTTAGGCCAGCAGAAAAGGCTTTGCTGGCCCTGACAGCCCACCACTGCTCAGTTGAAATGGAGAGCAGAGGGGTGCACCTGTCAGACGTAGAGGAAAATGGCACTAAGTCATTGCAGAGCCAAGGCCATGTAGCCAATTAGAAAATGATATATAGTGGACAGTTAGACCTATGCTATCCTCTCCCAGTACATGACCCTATTACATCATCCCATCACGTAATGTAATAGCATGTGCCTGAGTAAATGCGCGTGCCTGGAAAACGTGCCTGAATGTACGCACAAAACTGAAATAAGACCCTAGGGGAAAAAAAGGGGTGGGGGCATTCCAAACTTGGATCTTAAGATATTTCAACAGAACACGGTCAAGAAAACCACCAGGGCAGCGATTATTTGGGCTGTAAAAAATGGTGCTGTGGTCAGTAAATGGGAGCTGGCCAAGGTAAATGTTTTGAGTAATAATAAACTCTATTGCGTGTTTAGTCTCCATCAGGGGGAGCCATGCAAGGCTGCTTCATCGACTTCAGCACTGCCACCAACAAAACTATCACAAGTAGACTGGTTAAGATTGACTGGACTGAGGAGTGTCACACACAATCTGCTTCTGGATCAGAGGCTTTCTGCTGGATTGCTCTCAGAGTCAGATGTGTTTTGATCATCTCTCCACTATGGTGGCTGAGATGTGCAAAACAAATTTACAAACTGCGCTGACATTTTTTTTACAAGTGGCGAAAACAAATTTCCAAAGACAGATTCTCAACCGAAAGGGAATGTACCAAATACTGGAAGTGACTCACTGACTGACAGAGCCCCATTCGAAATCATCGTTTACAATATTATGGCGGAAAGACTACGAGATAGTGTTCTGTCCGTTTTGCAGTAACGACTTGAACAAATTTACGGTGTCTGGGATTTTTAAAAGACATGAACCAGACATTATCTCATAGTCTTTCCATTATAACAATTGCATCTACTACTATTTTGAAAGGGGCGTCCTAACTCAATGTTCCTGGATTTGGTACATTCCCTTTCCGTTACATGTGCTGAAACACATTTCATGTGGCAAAACACTTTTACAAGCCCTGAAACAATTTTACAGATCAGATTCTGAATGCGAAGGGAATTTACCGAATACCGCTGGTGACTCTTTCATTCCTTTTAAAAATCGTAGTACTAATAATGTGATATAATAGTGCTGTAGTGTGCCGCCCTCCTTGTGCCACACACACACAAAAAAAAGGCTGAAATCATTCACCAATTTAACTAGTCCAGTTGCTACTTAGATTCACTCCTAATATTACCATGATCTGGATGACTGAGAAGCTTTACAGACATTCACCATTCTGATTGGATCACTGTTGGACCAATCAGGGCCTAGAGGTGATTTTCAACGTGACCGAAATCGCCCCAAGGTGCTCCCATAGACTCCAATGTATTTCGTGATATGCATATGATGCAGTCACGTCTTCTTGAGTTGAAAACATGGCTAGCAGGACGAGAAGTGGCTAACCCTTTGGTCTGCTCGCCCTGCCTTTTGATTCACCCTAATAGCACCACGGACACAGCAAGGACTACTATGGGTGTCACAGATCTTCAGCAACTCTCAAAAAAAGTGAAACAGCATGAATCGTCGAAAATGCATATGGACAGCTGCATTAAACTTTTGTCTTTTGGGAGAGTTAACACTGCTACACTGTTGGATGAGGGCTACAGGATATTGGTACGTCGTCACAATGATAAGGTGAGCAAGAACCGCCACATTCTAGCCTGCCATAGCGACTGTGTTAAGTTTTGTGGGGTGTTAAAGTGAAGGCTCCAGCAACCAGCAAACAGCTGCAGAAGAACACTGACACTGTTTTCAACAAACAAGCCGTGCAGAGCTTCACAGACAGTATTGAGGCCATAAGGTAAGATAATATATATACAGTATATGTATATATACTGTATATATATATCTTAAACACGATGTCTACTATTATTATGTACTTTCTAATAAAGGAATTGATGATAATGCCAATGACATACTGAATCATTCATATACTAAGAAACGCTTTTGTCTGTCTCACTTTAGGGACCAAAGCTTGTCTCCATACCAGGAGCAGGAAGTAGAAGGAACCAGAAGATCAAGGAGAGCCTTGGGAGAACAAGATAAGCGGACGCTGTCTAAAGAGGTATCTGCATTCCCTATAAACCATTTATGTATGCCTACTCAAGCATTGGAACCTAGTGCAAGAAAATCACCCATTCTGTTTTTAAATTCAAAATAGATGGTTCAATTTTTTTCACAGTGAGTAATTCCATGGTATGTATGTGTCATATTATAATATATGTTTTTTTTTTATCAGGTCTGTGACACAGTCCTTGGCCCTGCCAAAGAAAGATTTGCTTTCACCAGCCACCTTGTGAGTGCCACGCTGCTCAAACGTTCCCTGACTGTGACCACCTCCGTCAGAGCAAACTGTCCCTCATTTAGAGTCCTGATTTCCAAAGCTGCTGTGGTGCACCTCCTCTGTACCAGTTTCTTCAGAGGAACAATTTATAATAATAATATAATAATGATAATAATTATGTGGGTTGTGATTTAATTATTCATTAATTATTACTTATGATTTGATTTTATTCTGTATTAATCGTGATTTATCACATATATCAACATTTGCTGGGAGAATGATTTTTAAATATAAAAATGTATTTTCAAAGATATAAACTTTGGGTCTTTTATTTCCCATGCAATCAGAATCTTTTTTTTCACACTTAACATACAATTATGGAAAAAAAAAATCCAAACTATGAAACATTTCCTTTGAACTCAATATTTCTCCAGTATCTTTTATGCCAAATAAACTTAGAGAATACTCACCATTAGTTTAAAATATAGTGCATTGCTCCTGTGTGAAAGAAATAAAAGAAACAATAGCTAGCGGACGGGTCCCGGGTCCTATCGTTCACACCAGCTAGCTCTTTGAATCGGCTCGTTCGCCAACGACACATCACTATTAGGCATCCATGGCCCTGAGATGAGCAGGAAATGTTGAGACCGAACCCATAATGGGCACAAAATAATAATCTTGTTATCTAATATTACAATTCCTCCTAACGGCAGGTATCATTACCAAAGCCCAAGTCTGCCAGTAAATTATCGCTTTTCTAACTCAAAGCACTAGACAGTTTTGCCATCTACTGACTAACACACATGGAGTATCTTGCCCAAGGACACTTCCGCCTGCAGAGTGGAGGAACCAGGGATGAAACCACTGACCTTCAGATTAGTGGACAATTGCGCTACCTCCTAAGCCACAGCTGCCAATTGACACTGTGTATTTATTAAACATTTTGATTTTACATTTATGCTGCTTGAATTACTTGTTTCGCTAATTAACAACATTTTCTACAACGTAAAAGGCCTTAAGAAAACAGTACAATTTTGACTGGAGCCGCTATTGTATATAAATGAGAAATTGTGGAATATGGGACACAGCTTGGTGAATTTGTATTGGTTGGAAATGAGTCTTTCATGTATTGTCACATTTGCGATATGTTTCTTAAAGTTTTATCATTTTTACTTTATTGGTATTGTAGTTCTCCACCTCCCTCACTTCTGTAATTTATTGGAATAAAAATGATATGGTATTCTATTTTCTTCTTTGTGTTTGCTCCTCTAGGTTAATAAATGCATAACATGAAGTCTAATTATGTCGAAAATTTAGTACCTATGTTAAGGGGCTTTGAATTAATCGCAGTACTCGTGCTACTTACCCATAGGCAAGCAGAGCGGGACTCAGGATAGGATGCAAGACCAGTGCAGATAAAGGAACACGCACAGAATAGCACAGCAGCGAAAGAGAGGGGGAGAGAGAGTGTACAGTCAGGCTTTAGCCAGAGCAGCATCTTAGAGGCTTCCCACTGAATACTTGTAATGCACCAGATCTGATAATCCAATCGTTTAGAGGTAAGTCTGAATAAGAATTATTCAATGACTCTTACTGTTTTCTTCTATTGCATGTGTGGGATATATAGTGTGTGTGTATGTGTGTGTGTCTGAATGTGTGTGTAAGAGGGAGAAAATGAGAGCAAAACGCTGAGTGTGAAATCCTGTTCAATGCAGGCTAGAACACCAGGTTGTAAGCCTAAGGTTTTGTTGCTGTCCTGCCCCTGTATGCATGTGTTCCTGTTTTGTAAATGTGTGTTAAAAATACTGCGTGAGTTTTTACGGTTCTCCGTAAATCAGACAGGGAGCTACGTCACTCTCTCTCCCCTTTCTCTCTCTATCTTTATAGTGTGTGTGTGTGTGTGTGTGGGTGTGTGTGTGTGTGTGTGTGGGACAACAGCTTCAGCGGGCTGTGTCATTGTGACAGAGTAGAGCAACGCCGCAGTATCCACCCCCCACCCCTACACACACTTAACTCGCCTGTGCCACTTTCAATCCCCCATGTCCCGTTTATTTCACTGTAATTTTGCATGATTAAAATAAGCTTCCTGGAGGCTAACAGGTTACAAATATGAAGGAGGCAGATATTTCATATTGTACTCATAATATTCCTAATAATATCCAAAATGTATTTTATTTTATAATTATTATGTTGGGACACAACAGGAAACAGCTGTAAATGGTGCTACACACAAAAGATACAGTTGGTCCTGTATGGTTTTCCTACCCCGAGTATTGTTGGCTGTTTCACCTTTGCTTCAAAAAGAAAGAAAGAATCATATCTACCAACCATGGCTTGCATTGCTCTACTATGAGGGTGCCCATATCACATCTCATTGTCTCAGAAGGGAGGCAGTGTGTCTTTCTGAAAGGAGACAGTGAGTCTCTTTGTTAAGATTGAGTGCTGGCATCACCAGTGACCTCTAGGCCTGGATTTGACTCAGCATATGTCATATCAATAATTATAATAATTCAAGTAATTGAGGGTCAGAGTGGTGTGGAGCTGAAGGAAAAGGTACTTCTCCAGGAGGAAGATTAAATGGAGACACATAGGACAGTGATTCTCAGTGGAGACTGTTTAATACAGCGCTGCTTCAACTTCTGCTCAGCATGCATACTAGGACAATTGACATAGCCACCGAGTAATGTGTGCATATAGATTATATGACCTTTGGGAAACAGATAAACACATGGAAATAACATTTCTAGGGGTATTTTGTGAAATGAGATGCTCAGATAATAGACGT
This sequence comes from Colistium nudipinnis, assembly GCA_016785305.1. Taxonomy (NCBI): domain Eukaryota; kingdom Metazoa; phylum Chordata; class Actinopteri; order Pleuronectiformes; family Rhombosoleidae; genus Colistium; species Colistium nudipinnis. The sequence goes on from JAFBJU010001070.1 coordinate 120,215, forward strand.
TGTAAGTTCCTGAGAAATCCTTTCTTAGCGATATGTTCTAGGCATATGCGCAAAGTCAATTTTAATACAAGCAATGTATGTCCATTGTTTCATTGAAAACCATATAGTATTAGTCATATTAGCAATCCACAAAATGGCCTGCATAACATTGACCGAGACACATCTTTCCTTGCAACTCATCCAGTTGAGCTGCATGTTGCTACTAGGTGACACTGTTGTAATCAGATACCAGCCACTTTATGTTGAGTGAGTCTGATTCAAGATGGGGGTAGCTGAATGTTCCTACCCTACACCTGCTATGCAGAACAATGCATTTGTTTATGCTGCGTGTTGGAATAAACAGCCATTGTTGAATACTACTACAGGACTAGCCTGTTTAGAATCCACGTTACAAGTTGGTGCGAGTGACTCGACTACTGTTTTGGCTGGAAACAGGCCTCCTCGTTCCATGTTTTTTCTATGCCGAGGAGAACCGCTGATGCCTTTCATGTGGATACAGATAAACAATTGGATTGTGATTAGTGCAAGGGGGGATTCCTGACCAGAATCTTGCATGAGAGACACTTTACCTCACTGTCTTGGGGCAGAGGGACAACAATTGTTGTCCTCCCTGCCAGATATACAAGTCACTTTTGTCTTTGGTATTTGCACTTTAGAGAAACAATTCACACTAAGAGTTAATGTTGTGGAAAAACATGCCTTTAGGAAGCACACAAGCACCCAAGAGAGGGCGATTGTTCCGTATGCACCTGCATAATCTCTATTTGCTTCAATATGTGGATTTGACAATAAAACAGATTCATAACAAGCTAATTAAACACATGACAAACGGCAACATAATGAAAAGGGGTTTGCTTTATCAAGACCTGACACTGGACAGAACTTAAATCTGCTGTTTAAAAAAGCTAACATCAGTGTTTCAGTCAACACATATGACACACATTCACAGATAACTACTAAGCTACACATTGAAACGTTGTGTTTCATAGCATGTGTTAAGGTATTTCATAGTATTTCTCTCTCTTTTAGGCACTATGGCTGCTGGATTAAAGCCGGTGATCATGCTGTTGGTACTGCTCTGTTGTTGGCAACTGACCAGAAGCAAAGAAGGAAAATCCAAGGGGAAAAAAGGCAAGCAAGTTGTCTGTCCATCGTAAGTATTGTCCAAGTACATACACTCTTTACTTTGCTATAACCATCAACATTACCCACACACATTGTCATTAGCCTGTTCAGTTATACCTGTGTATATTACTGTAGCACCGCTTCATGCTACCTCGGGGTTATTCCAACCACACAGACACTCAGACAGAGACAGAAGGACCGTTGCTCCCTTCTTTACTTTGTTTAAGCTCAAAATAAAATAAACACAACACACTTCTCTTTCCAGGCCTCTCTAAGAGCCATTTGCCAATTAACTTTATCCCGATCAGTCTCCACCCCTTCTTCCATGCAGCCTATTGGCACATACTCCCATTGACTTACCTAGGCTGGGCAGCGCACCCCCCCCCCACCCCATCTACCCTATGGGAGCAGGAAAAGAAGGCACTGCAGCCATCCATGCTCCCCAGTTAATGAACCATTATGGCAACCAGGTGGCCAACAACAATGCCCCGTTCTCCGGAGGCCAAGCAAAAGCCCTATGGTGAGGACCGGTTTCCTCCAGAGGTCAAATCAAAGCCAGGTATTTTCCAAGCTGAAGGCGGTGGATGGCCAGTAGGTCAGTCCTTCAGGGCATGAGATGCTGGCATTAGAGACGTGTGCCCTCCTCCGGGTTAGGCACCACTTCTTCCTGGACGTCCTCCTAGAAGGCGGCCGCTGCCTCCTCCTGGACGTCCAGAGAGATGTCAGTTACTGGCTCCTCCCTCCTCTGCGTCCCGGGATCCCAAGCCAACCATGGTAGAGGCAGATTGGAGATGTGCTGACGGAATTGTTCGGGCTCTACACCGGAAGGAGAATCCTTGGTTTCCAGAAGAGCTGTGCCCTTCCTTGGCATAGCCACTGCCTCCTCCTGGATATGACTAATACCATGTTATTTACCTTTATCTGTGTCTTGTTAATAATTTAAGATTATTCTGTTTTAATTTATTATAATATAACCATTCTTCGCCAGACTACTTGTAGTAATCACAAACAAATCCTGTGATAAGAATATATATATATATATATACAGTATACAGTATACAGTATATATATATATACATATATCAATTGTTTTGAATTTAGTAGTTGCTATTGTCATCTATTTTGATTATTTTCATGTTTTACAGTCAATTGTCTGCAGAAGATTTGGCCCAGGTTCCAGCTAACTCCACCTCCAACATCTTGAACCGTCTGATGGTCAGTTATGACCCAAGGATAAGGCCAAACTTTCAAGGTAATATTAAAACTATATGGGTAAATAGGGTCATACATACATGGTGGCATAGATGGTTGTCACAAAGGGCCAATACTAACTCATGTGCTCATTAAGAATCAGAATGTATTTTCCATCAAAGGATAAACCAATTTTTTTCAGTTTACTTACTAAAGTAAAGTCAACTTTTTTTAAGTTGCAGCAGCAAATATTTTTTTTTAGGACACTGTTCCTGGGATGCAAGGTCACATGCAGTACATTCCTTCAATTTATCTAACTACTTATCCTTATTGGGTAGTGGGGTTGCTGGAGCTAATCCTAACTTTCTAGAGGCGACAACACTTCAGTTTATCACAGGGCTGAGACAAAGAGACAGACAACTATTCAGTCCCACACTCACACTCACTAATTTAGAATCAATTAACCTTATTACTCTGCATTTCTTTGTACTATGGGAGCAAACCAGATTATCTGGAGAGAACAAACAAGGGGAAAACATGCAAACTCCACACCCTGAACCCAAACCACAGACCTTCTTGCTGTGAGGCACAAGTGCTAACCACTCGCCCCTGTGGATTCATTCATATGCATTCATTTGTAAATCAATTTCCATCATTAACAGATGTTTCGATTGTCTGGTCTGATTTATTGATACCCAGATTAAAAATAGGTGTTGTATGGAGTCAGATGCAGGTTAAAATGTGCACGCACAAAATACACTGCTCACGCTCGCAAATACACTGCCCATGCATGCAAACACACTGCTCACACTCGCAAACATCGCGTGCGTCATCTGCTCTCGCTCGCAGGAGAGTACTAATACTAATCTGCTAGCTGAGATTTTTTTTTTTATATTTGCATTCACTGTCCACTCTTTGAAAGTAATACAATCAGTCTGGAAATGAACACATTTCTGAGCATGCCCTGTTGGCATAGAGAACAGTCTTGGGCCAGAAATTCACTTACTTTTGGCTTAGGTAACTTTTTCTATGTGAACGAAGACGCCCAATGCCCCACCTCACTTTTGTTGAGAATGACAAATTAAAAATCCTCTTTTACATGTAGATCTTTGGGGGTCAACAGAATTTTCTCAATTTTTATTAGTTATTCTTTAGAATTTAACTAATTTAGCAGCAGCTATAATGAGGTTTTACTAATTGTTTTACATTCATAAGGTGAACAGTGAATGCAAATATACAATATCTCATTTAGCAATTAGTATTATCCTCGCTGGGTGAAATGTATGGCAAGCTCTATGGCCACCCAGGCTTCCTGAGAGCTCTCAATCAAAGTCCAGCGGTTATGCCCCCAATGGGTGAAAAATATATCTTGCGGTCGCAAACGGTGCTCTGCTCACTCGTGAGGTTGACTGATGTGAGAGCGAGCGAGCGAGCAAGGCTGACTCATAGGCTGGCGCAAAGTTAAATTACGCGCACAAGTATTGTGTTTGCAAGACCGAGCGGTGTGTTTGAGAGCATGAGCAGCGTATTTTGCGCAAGCAAATATTGACCCGAATCTGATTCCATATTATGGACTCCATATGTTGCCTCTTACTGTTTAACGCAGTCGTGTGCAGTGACCCTTATACACAGCCATCTTCAAATCAACAGCATCTTATTGCATGATTAAGCGGGGTGGCTGTGGCTTAAGAGGTTGGGTAGGGTAGTATAGAGTAGGTAGTCTATTTAACAGAAGGTCGATGGTGCATGCATAAGTGTCTTTTGGCAATAAATCACACAGAGATAATAAATCAGCTTAAATTGCTTCTGCTTAATGGTATCAAAAACCATTTCCTGGATTGCAGTTGTTAGTTGTTATTTATCAAAGACTTTTTGCTTTTAAAATATATCTTTTTCTCCCCTCCACCTACCTTGACAAGTTTTTTTGTTGTTCAAGTAGTTCCACTTGCATCTAAGGATGCAATACTTTAGGCAATATCTTAACAGTGGGCACTGAGTTAAGGCCAGCTTGACAAGCTTGTTGTTTTTTGACAAAAACAACATGAGGCACTGCAATACTTGGAAAGAGGAGGATGCAGTGTGCTTTCATATGCCTCCAGTGACCATTTGTGATTTGACGACACTTCCTTCTTTATCTGCAAACACATCTGTCATTTGTTTTCACATTGTTATTTTAGCCAGGGTTACATGGCCCAGGGCTGTTGTCAATTTGTCTAATGTGTCAGTGTGCGTGTCATGCTGGCAAGAGAGGAGGAGGGGCTGGGTAAGTCAATATACTGTGTGCATCTTTATAATGGTAAGATTGTTGCTTTTTTTTTATTAAACAAAACAAAACAATATGTGGTGGTCATTTTTAATATTGTATTGGTGGCCACACATACACGTGTAATACTTTTGGCTCATTGTGAGCTATAGTGAGTTTGCAGGCCTTCATTGTGGCCCAGGATAGAACCTGGTTCACAAAGCTAAAAAAGTGGCCACATTAGTCCCAAACCACCTCTGCGTGTGGTCTGAGTGGCTGGTTCTCAAATATGTGCATCCTAGGTGCGTCCATGCTGGTATTTAGAGCGCTCGACTTGTGATCAGATCACCTGTGACCAATTTACGGTCTGAACTGCAAAAGCACCTACTAATGAATAAGATGCAAAATGTGTTTTGTGCTTTGTTAAAAAAAAGCAACACAGAAACAAATATGTTTTATCCATCGCACGATTGCCAGCATAACTTATAGACAATGGTATTCTAGAGACCTGAATCAGACTCCAGAATCGAGGACCAATCACAAATAGAGGAGCATGCATTGTTTCACATGAACCCATCAGCCAAATGTTGCTGGTCGCTGAGCCTACATGGAGAATTAAATACGATACACAAACAGTGCAGTTACTGTATGTTTGGGAAACACCAGTAGTACCCAACCCTCCTGCTCTTTGTTATCGCTTATGTTTTATGCATTTGAATGGAAATTGTGTCTAATTTAAAATCAAATTTCTTTTCTCAACATTAAGTTAAAGTTTGAAAAACAGTTTCTGATGACTCAATAATTACTCTTGAAATCATTGTAATGTCTAACATTAAAAATAATTGTCATGTTATTTTAAGTTTATCATTTGTGTGTATGTGTGTTTCAGGAATTCCAGTTGAGTCCAAGGTGAACATCTTTATCAATAGTTTTGGGTCAATCCAGGAGACCACTATGGTGAGACATACACACCAAATACCGGAAGTGACATAGAATCAGTCATGGACAGTCACATTTCAAAATAGTAGTAGTGTGCAATGGCTGTGGTCGAAAGAATATGAGATGACGTTTGGTTCATGTCTTCTAAAAAATCCACAGACCGCCAACATGATGAGCAAAATGGTGTTAATTTCTTACCACAAAAGATAAAGAAGTGCGTCAACTGGCAAAAAACATCATGTCGTTCTCTTTCCGCCAAACCATTGCAAATTACTACCAATTTGAAAGGTGCCTGTCCATCAATAACTTCCGTGTCACTTCAGCTATTTTGTATATTCCCTTCTCGTTCAGAATTTGTAATTTGTTTCAGCGATTGGAAAAGTGCTTCGCAACTTGTAAATATGTTATGAAAAATGTAAATTACTTTTGTCATTGGTAAAAGTGTTTTCCTTATGTTTTTTTTTGTTTTAGAAAATGTGAAAGGTATTCCAAAGTGTAAATTGTATTCAAACTTTGTGAAAGTGTTTCACACTAAATTGTCTGTAGTCTTTGCAATTGTTTTTAACTTTGCAAAGCCACTTACAATTGTTTGTTTTATTTGTTAGATAATGGATTGATTGAATATTGTTTGGTGCATATTCTAAACTACCAAATAGTGGACACAATGTGCGAGGCATACAGCTTACTCATCCTCTAATGATACCTATTTATTTACCTACCTACTAAACACCCATCCAACCACATTCCTACCTGTAATGTAATGTCTTAATTTGGGTAATCCAAGATTTTCCCACTTATAAGACACAACAACAAAGTACTATTATTATTAGTAGAATTTTAATAGCACAAATACTTGAAATATTAGGAGTGGCAGCAGGTGCCACGTGAGAATGACTAATACAATGTTTCTATTTTCAGGACTACAGAATAAATATATTTCTTCGTCAGAGATGGAATGACCCTCGCCTACAACTTCCAACTGATTATAAAAGTGAGGCGCTAACTGTTGATCCCAAGATGTTCCAGTGTTTGTGGAAACCGGACCTTTTCTTTGCGAATGAGAAAAATGCCAACTTCCATGATGTGACACAGGACAACATTCTGCTCTTCATCTTTCGGAATGGAGATGTCTTGATCAGTATGAGGTAGTAATGCTTGCCTTTTCATTTTTTAACAATGCTCATGTTGGTTATCAGCATGATCGCACTCAATAATGTTATTATTGCCTTATTTAAACTGTTAGTCCCCAAGGGAAGAGTTTAAGAATAATAACATAAAAGGACGACCCTAAATACTAAACAAATCCCTATCCTTTAAATTCTTCCAGTCAAACCCTACCTTATAAGAAAGGTGTTTAATGGCTCAGTCCGTAAAGCAACATTCTAGAAATTGAGTTATCTAGATATAACTGTTTGTTTAACTTTATATCAGTGATTGTTATAATGGTCATGGTAGAAGGCAGATTTGTTGTTTTTGTGTGTGTTGGCTGTGACAGTAACAATATGCGATTTATCTGTAATTTGTTAGCTGAAACGGGAACAGTGGTACACACGCACATGTCGTTTTCTTTCCAGATCACATTTATTGATCTTACAACGATCAACCAAACATAACTTTCTGTGCATTCTTATTTTCCATTTTCTCATTCCGTAATTCTCCGTTCATATCAGAAACACATTCCCTCTAACTTCTTTTTACTGTTAAACAGTATAATAAACACCTTTTACTGTTCTTACAGTATAATAAACAGTCTTAACATTTAATTATTAATGTTCACATCATAACACTATTCAACCTGCCACTTATCACTTTTGAAGTGTTATACACAATGGAATATGTAAAATGTAAAATAAACATTTACAGTGTACAGGAGCCTTACTACTATTTAAATATGCAGGTGTGCGGTGGCCACGCGACTTCACTGCTGCGACTTCGCTCCGACACACAATATTCATATTTAATATGCAAACACACTATTCAAACGGTCTACGCACTCAACAGTGAGCATCAACGTCCTGACTTTGAATGCAGGGTTTTAATGCGTATATGACCGTCTACTCACCTGTAATTTGTTAGATGAAACGGGAACAGTGAGGACACACGCACATGTTGTTTTCCGTCCAGATCACACCTGAAACGGAAAAAAGGACCCCCCCCCCCCCCCCCCCCCCCCCCACACACACACACTGATTCCACCCGCAGCAACAACATTCCTCATCCCAAAATCCACCTCTTTCCTGCCACACGCTCCCCAAATACAAAAGTGGCTCCCGACACTTAAAATCTTAACTCAACATTGATCATGTCTCTCTTGCGGACCGTCTGAGTGAGACTGGTAAGTCTCCTCTTCACAGGACCGAAAATCTGTCCATCACCGCGAGGACGGTGGTGTTACCTTTAGATGGGCCAATCCCGCGACGAAGCCGACTGAGATGTCTGACCAGGGCCTGCTGGGCATGGGTAGGGGTTGAAGGGGTCCTGTCTGTGCCTTCGATGACGTCTTGCCTCTGACGCAGATAGTGCATGCTGCTACATATTCTGCAACGTCTTTGATCAGTGATGGCCACCAGAATCTCTGACGGATGATGAAGGTGGTCCGCTTGGCTCCTTGATGACAAGTGAGCAGTGAAGTGTGAGCCCAGTGGATGACCTGTGACTGCATGGGCAGTGGCACAAAAAACCTGACAGACAGCCTTTGGGTTTCTAGGTCTCACTCAAAGCACTTTTCACCTTATTTACTATAGGCCAATTCACCACCCCCACCACACGGTTCAGTGGGAGGATTGGTTCTGGATTCTTGACTATGGGTTCTGGGTCATAAAGGTATGGCATATGGTTTGTTGTTCTTGGACCCCGGTCTGAAAGACAAAGAAAAGTTGAAGCGAGTGAAAAACATGGCCCATCGGACCTGGCGTGAATTAAGTCTTTTAGCTTTTTTAATTTATTATTGATTTTTGTGGCTGTGTGGCCCCTTCCAATCAGTGCCTCCAGTCTTCCAGGGCCACCTTTAGTGCCAACAGTTATCTGTCCTCGATGTTGTAGTTCCTCTCTGCGGGCGACAGCATGCAGCACAGAAGGCACATGGATGTAGTTTGTTGTCCTCCTCTGATCCCTGCGAGAGAACGGCCCCCACTCCCTCGTTCGTGGCATCCACCTCCGCGATGAATTGTCTTTGAGGGTCCGGGACAATCAACACTGGGGCAGTGGTGAATGTTCTTTAAGTTTACTGAAAGCTTCTTCTGCTCTTGGGTCCCACAAGAAGGGGATGCCTGGTGAGGTTAGTGTGTGTAGCGGAGCTGCAATGGCGCTGAAATTTCTGATGAAACGTCTAGAAGTTGGCAACGCCTATGAATTGATGTACCTTTTTCCTGCTGTTGGCAACGGGTCAGTCCGCTACTGCCTTTACTATCTCTGGGTCCTCCCTGATCTGTCCTGGGGAGATGATGAAGCCTAAGAAAGAAATGGTTTGCACGTGAAAGTTACATTTCTCTGCCTTTAAAAGTAGGTAAATGTTGTTATAGTAGGCATCTGTTCATTTTGTGAAAAGATCAGAATGTCATGTAGATACACAAATACAGATACATTCAGGAAGTCTCTCCATACGTCGTTGATCATGGCTTGGAATACTGCTGGGGCATTGATCAGTCCGAAAGTTATTACCAGATAGTGGCGTTGAAACGTCCCCCTCCCTTATCCTAACAAGGTGATAGGCTTTGTGTATATTTTTGCTTCTTGCAATAAATCAAAAGCTGAGTCGATGATCGGGAGTGGATATCTGTTCTTGACTGTGATGCTGTTCAGCGGGCTGTAGTCGATGCAGGGGTGAAATGACCCATCCTTCTTCCCAACGAAAAAGAACCCTGCTCCAGCGGGTGTTGATGACAGACCAATGAGTACTGCCTTGAGTGAAGTCTCATCATGGCTTCTTTTTCTCGGGCCGAGAGGGAAATAAAAGCTTTCCTTGGGGATAGTGGATCCTGGAACCAGATTAATGGCACAATCATAGGGTCTACGATGAGGTAATGAGGCGGCGCTGGACGTATTAAATACCTTTTGGAGGTTGTGGTATTGAGCAGGAACCTTGGCTAGGTCGGGATTGGCTGTGGTTGAAACCAGTTGTTCCTCCTTGGCTTTCACTGTCGTCATCTGCCTCAGATTCAGCCCCTCATGTGCTCCCACATAATAATGTTCACAGTCAGTCCCCCACTCCTTGACAACCCCTGACCTCCAGTCCTTGATGGGGTTGTGTTTGGTCAGCCAAAAGTATTCTAAAATGAGTTGGTGTTGGGCTGTGGTAAAAATGTGGAATGTGAACTGTTCTGTGTGTTCCTCCCCTACCTGTATTTCGACCGGTTCATTACAATGTGTTACTGTAAATAGTGAGTAGCATTAGCTTTTAGCGGTGTGGCTAGCGGAATGAGCCTTAGCTTTAGCTGCTTAGCTAGCCCTTTATCCGTCAGACTTTTGTCTGCCACTAAAGAATTAGAATTAGCATTACACATTGTCCCACACAAACATGCACATGCAAACACACAAGTTGGGGGAAATTTCTCTTCTGCATCAAGGGCGCATGCAAGGCTACAGAGCAGTGGACAGCTGAGAGCGTCCAGAGAGCAGATGGGGTAAATGCCTTGCTCAAGGGCATTAGAGGTGGAGTCTCTTTTGTTAGTGGCGGAGGTTCGTCCATCCTTCCAGTGGGAGACCGCCTTGACTGGGCATCGAACCGGCAACCCTCTGGTCCGATGTCTGTCTCCCTCACCACTTGGCAACCTCTCCCCAAAAGCCCCTAATTTCAGCGCCTGGTTGCCACTGCTTTTCTCTACCATTGTCAAAACGCGTGAAAAACGTGTGTTTTGGCTCACCTGTGTCTTCCCCCTTGCGTGTGCCCGCTGGCAAAGCTGGATCTTTACCTGAACGAAGGAACTCTCTGTGGGCTCCAGGGTGGGCGCTGTCCATGGCCTTGGCAATGGCGATGATGATGACAGGTTCGGGTGAAGTCTGCCAAATTTGCTGTCTGGAATTCCATCCCTCCTCCTTTCCCTTTCCCATAATCGATGGTCGATTGTAATGACGAGGGCGATCATTGAGTCTAGATCAGCACTGCCAGCTTTGACTGGGGTTTGGCTTGGATTTCTGAGGCTTTCCCTTGCAACAACTCGCATAGCGGCTTGGCTATTCTTGGGAAATTCTTGAAGTATGACCTCGAATAGCAAAGAAAGCCCAAGAGTTTCCTTAGGTCACCTATTGTCTGTGGTGTTTTGTCTTTCAGGGCCACTACGGCTTCCAGGTCCTTTGGATCCAGTCAAACCTCCCTCAGAGAGCTAAACATCTCCTCCATGCTCCTCTGATAACTCGCTGGGGCATTGATAATCTGAAAGGGATTCTAACCCACTCATAAAGGCCCCAGGGTGTGACAAAGGTAGTAACATGGCGTGAGCTTTCAGCCACGAAACCCTTACTGATACTGAACCAAGAGTATTCTACCCAACGTGTCCAGCTAGTCCCTTATTTGTGGCAGTGGGTGTCGGTTGCTTCAGGAGACGGTGATCTCTGCAGAGGCGAAGTGTATCATCCTTCTTCAGCACACACACACACAACAGGGGCCAAATAGCAGACCTGGACTTAACTATCCATCCCTTCACCAGGAAGTCTTAGATGACATTTTTAACCTCTTGTAGAAGTGGTTTTGGTATGTCCTCTGAACTGAAATGTCGTCCTTCAAATGTATCACCATCTGCAGGCTTGGGTTGCATCTAATGTCACTTTCATTTCATAGGGGTGCCACATGTGCATATACCTAATTAGATTCAATCAATTTAGTAGTTTTATACGGAATATCTCTTTGAAAACAAAAATGGAGAACTGAGAGACAAGAGAGAGTGACAATCACTTTGCCAATAAAGTTGAATCTAATCTGATCTAAAAGACTGGGACAGGGCATTTGATTGTTTCCTCACTGTGGGACAATAAAGGTTTATCTTATCTTATCTTCTTCCGATGTGTGTGTGTGTGTGTGTGCGTGTGTGTGTGTGTGTTCAGGCTGTCGGTAACACTGTCTTGTCCCTTGGATCTTACGCTCTTCCCAATGGACACACAGCTGTGCAAGATGCAGCTGGAAAGCTGTAAGTAAACCCACTCACTCATACGCACATACAGACAAGCATTCATACTTACGCAAACACACTGGATAAGAGCAAACAAGAATGTGGTTGAACCATGACAGGACTAACGGAGAACCCATATTCCAGATTGTTTATCTTCTGAGAGAGACATCAGACTCAATCTTGTCAACCTGGTTAGGGGCAAGCAAGATCACATGTATATTTAGTTGGGAGTGGATGGGAATGAGGACAAGGTGTGCAGACATCTCTTAACAGTAAACAGTGCGTCAAAAACAGTTTGTCAACGATACACCAATCAAATCATTAATTTCCTAACATCGATTACCTTAACCTTTAACTCCTGAGAAAAACCTGGCTCCTTAAGTGCTAAATGCTCCTAACTAACTGGTCTTTCACTTTGTCACTCTGCTCTATTGTGTCATGAATGTGTTGTGTACAGCAAGGTTTTCTGGGTCCATTTTCTTAACACATCTGCTTGAAAGACTTTGTCTTAGGGAGCCTATTTACCCTGCCCACTTTATGGTTTATTGTACGTAGGTGGAAGTGATTAAAAACAAAATTATTAGGGGAACACATTGACAGTTTAAAAACAAAAAATGTTAAATAATAATCCATAATATAACATATCTACATCATCTCCATCTATCTAACATAAACATCTCTAATATATGTATTAATTTACATAGTCAAGTTGCTGATTTGTAGAAAAAAGTTTATGAATTTTCTTCTTTATGTTTTAGTTGGGTATACCACCAGTGATCTTGTGTTCATGTGGCAGTCAGACCCGGTTCAGATGGATGAGATTGCTCTTCCTCAGTTCGACATCAAACAAGAGGACATAAAATATGGAAACTGCACAAAGTACTACCAAGGAACAGGTTAGTAATTCTTAATAATATAATTAACCAATAAACCAACTTCATGTGCTCTTATTATTACAATTAATCATACTCTAAAGATGTCTCCCGCTTTCTCATTAGTTAGGTCAGTGAGTTGAGGAGACTATTTTTAAATTGACACCTTCAAACTGGCAAAGACCTTTGAATTAATTTGCCCATTTGTATTTAAAAAATGTTGAATAAATAAATCCCTTGGTCAATATCAGTATAAATCACTGATGGGATGCATTGCCAACCCAGTCTCACGAATATTCTATACCTAGCTACTGTGTTTTTTTCACGATATACACAGAAAGAAATATATCTGAAATAAAACAACATTAATTAATCTTCACATACTCGCTAATTTGGCTGTGCTACATATTTGATCAAATTAGTAAATTTAAAAATGGTACGTTGGGAATTGTAGTTTATAAAGATAGAAGGAATTTTCAAAAAAAAAAAAATACTGAGTTGAGTATACAGTATTGTGAGACTACAGTATTGTGTTATAGGTGGTGGAAAACACACCTATATGATCAGAATTTAAATATGTTGGGAGCTCGTCTCTACACGTGACAAATGACAGACTTAAAACAATGAGAGAGCCTGACCGACTCCGGGAATCAAGGCACGCTGCCTGTTGTCACACAGTTGTGACTGAAACATCAGTGAAAGCCTGACCAGCTCCTTTAATCAAAGCGTACTGCCTGTTATCTCATTGGGTAAGAAACAGACATTCTAATATTAGCAGTAGGTTACCCAATTGGGATTCTTTCCCCCTCTTCATGCCTAAACTGGTGACTTCTAACAGTGCCCCCACTTGAAGCTCCATCCCCAGCCTAACCTGTCGATCACCAGTAAGACTGTCCATGAAGAAGAGCCCCTCCTTTTACCCGCCCACAGGCTTATCAACAGAGCCATCAGACTGGGTTGAGACCCGCTGTCCAACAAATAGTCTTGAGGCAGGTTTGGCATTGCATACCACACCACAGGATTGAGTCAGTGTGGATACAGCTGTTCCTAGTATAGTGCTCTCTGAGTGTTATATATACAGTATAGATGGGTCCACTAGAATAACTTCCAGAATTGGATCAGGACTCGATATAAATGACTTGGATCAGGATCAGGTAAAAAAACTTAATCGGAACAACCCTGCACATACTATAGGAATGTTACTGAGTAGTTAATGATTTCTCTGTCTTGTTCTAGGATACTACACCTGCGTTGAAGTGATTTTCACATTGCGTCGGCAGGTTGGATTCTATTTGATGGGAGTTTATGCCCCAACTTTGCTGATTGTCGTATTGTCTTGGTTATCATTCTGGATAAACCCTGATGCTTCAGCTGCAAGGGTGCCACTGGGTGAGTACCACAATTACACCCTTTAGATGATTCTTTTTAATAAATTACATGCTTACATACCATGTCAGCAGAGGCGTTGCAATGGGGCAGGCAAACAAGGCAATTGTCTAGGGCCCCGAGCTAGATGGGGGCCACCAAAGACAGCTGTTTACATTGGTCACAGAAACGTCAACCCGATACCCCCTTAAATGTCTTGCCATGAAGAAGACATTCCAATGAAACGTCGGGAACCCCCTTATAGGGGGCTCCATGGTACTTGCGCGCTGTCAAAAGTTGTTTTGTTTTGCCTAGGGCCCCCAGAGTGTCTTCAAACGTCCTTCCATGTCAGTATAAAGTGATAATTACATAATTATATACCACCTTTAGCACTTGTGCTGTACTACTCATTAGAATTTAGCTATAAATTGTTTTAAGCTAAGGCTCCCAAATGTAAGCTATACAAGCTTACGGATTTTTGTCATAAAACACAACTGCCTCTGTAATTCCTACTGCAGACATCTCACATAGAGTGAAATGTAAACTCTGCTGTGGTCCAAGAGATTTTCCAAGAGGGATAGTTGTAGTCGAAGGGTAGGATGAAGTGGTTAGAATGTTAGAGAATCAGGATTAAACAGAGGCTGGTGATTAACCTTCGGGTGTAAAGTCAGGCATAGGGGTGCGTCTTTAAGAGCTTCAGCTTCTTTGACTCTGAAAAGAGCTTCATATGATAAGAAGGAATAGACTCTCTCCTTATATCAATGACTTGTGATGCAATCTCACTGGGAGTTTAGAGTACACATTTCAGCTGTTTTGGATGATAATGTCATTCTAAATATCATTCCACAACCTAATTGATGGCAAGAAAGAAAGACCACCTTTATTACGCCCACAATGGGGAAATTCAGTTTCCGCACCCTATTGATGTACACACACTACAGACCGTTACACAAACAGTCATATACAAATACATGGTATTTATTATGTAGTGGTGTAGAGGGGAGACATGTTAGGGTGAGGTGGCTGCCGCATAGATCAGCGCCAGGAAACAGTTCGGGGTTCATGCCTTGTTCAGAGGCACCTCGGCAGTGTCCCGAAGATGATATTGGCACCTCTCCATGGTGGTCTCCTTTTTCTTTACGATTTTGGTCGGAATGGGACCAGCGAAGTTCGGTTCCAAAGGCGTCTGCCCAACAGATAATCCACTGCCGCACTAACTTCCATTAACTTCTATTAAACATAGTTTAAAGATTCAATATTCAAGTATTTATTGTCAAAATGTACATTGAAATTCTTGATTTGCTTCCCACCCTTAAAGCCAAATAAGAAAAGTAAGAAAAAATCAAATAATGTAATAACAGACTTTATGTACAGGAATCCAGGCAAAACAAACGATACAAAAAATACAAACACCAGTTCAGAAGAAAAGGTGTGATGTGCAAAAAGATGTATGTGTTGTCAGGGCCATTGTGTGTCTGAGGTATTTAATATATACAGAGAGACAACACCAGTGCAAGATTATCATGTGGAGGGGCAGGGGGGGTGCTGTGCGTGTCAGGGCCAGGGTGTGTCTTGGGTGTTAAGCAGTCCAATGGTTGAGGGGTAAAAGCTGTTCCACAGCCTGGACGTCCTGTTTTTCACACTTCTGAAAGTCCAGGTGATGTCGTCATTGATGTGCACGCCCAGGAATTTGAAACTGCTCACCCTCTCCACCTCAAGTCGTCAGACGGCCGATGGGTTCGCCTCTCATGTCCACGATCATCTCCTCGGTCTTGTCTGTGTTGAGGGTGAGGTTGTTGCTCTCACACCACGTAACCAGACTGGCCTTCTCCCTCCTGTACGCTTCCTCATCACCACCTGTGATGAGACCGATAACAGTGGCGTCATCAGCAAACTCAGGATGGTGTTGTCTTTGTGGGGGTTACACAATCGCAGGTGAACAGTGTGGAGAGCATTGGGCTGAGGACACTTCCCTGTGGGGTGCCAGTGTTCATGGGGATGCTGGAAGATGTCTAAACCCTTTTCTCCTGCTTTTTTGTTTGTTGGAAATGACCATTAACGTGTGGTAACATTAATGTTTTCTTTCTGCTTTTAGGTATTTTATCTGTACTCTCCTTGTCCAGTGAGAGTATGCTCTTGGCATCAGAGCTGCCGAAGGTTTCCTATGTAAAGGCCATTGATATCTGGCTAATTACATGTCTGCTTTTTGGATTTTCGTCCCTTGTGGAATATGCTGTGGTTCAGGTCAGTTCTTACATACAAATTTCACATATGTACCACAGCCCATCTACATATGAATCACATGATTTGACCATCTTGACCAAACTCCCAAACTCTTTAGAGATGGAGAAGGCAGCAGTGGGGGCATACCTTTGATGGGGACTAGACTGGGATTGGCGTAATCACAGATGTTGGATAAAGAAAAGTTGCATTTTGCAATAGTAAATGTACATGTATTGGTAAGAGCAGTGTCACTTCCATGGAGTTGGTTTAAGGCATCAAGACACACCACCGATTGCAAGGCAAAGTTAAAAAACGGATTCACTTTAGTAAGATGTCTGTTAAAGTTCTCTGCCACTTTAGTAAGTGAACAGGAAAGGGAAATCTTTGAAAGAACATTTTTCATGCGGGAAAGGAATCATGATTAAGAATCCTGTTTCTTACGTACTGTATACAGTATATATGTGATTTTGTTACTTAAACAACAATTAGTAATGAATAAAAATCATACATTTGTATCATAACAACAATGAAAGAATCATACCACTTCACATCAGTCATCGCATTCTCTGAGGAAAATATATCTCCACAGGTTTTCTGCTGTTATATATATTTATTGTATTTTTTTTATGTATATTTATTACAAATGTAAATAGTAAAACAAACAAACAAAAGTATAGATATATATGTATATATGAGATATCATTTGAGTTGTTGTGCTTGTTTACCTTCCTAGGGAGAGAGTGAAGGACAGCATTGTAAGTGTCTGAGAGATGGTGTCTTAAACCTCCACCTTTGTTATGTGATCGTTTCTCTGTTCTAGCAAAGATGGCTTCTTTTTCTCATTTTCATCCTCAAATGAGTGTCCACTGTCCTTCAGATGTAGATGAACGGCCGAGTCCTGGCCAGAGGAGGTTGCTCTCCGGTGTTGTGACATGCGTGTGTGCAATGGTTGTTTTGTTTCTCCTATCTATAAATCAGAACAGTCCTCAGTGCATTGGACTGCAAAAACCACATTGCTCTGTTTGTGTCTGGGAAGCTTGTCCTTTGGGTGGACCAGCTTCTGCCTCAGAGTGTTGGTGGGTTTGAAATAATTTCGGATTTTTTCGGAGACTCCAGCAACATACGGAATAACCATGTTTTTCCGTTTGCAGCTGTTTTCTTCTCTGTTAGCCCTCTGTTGCCTGGTTTTTACGAAAGCCCAGTTCGGGTTGCCACAGGTTTAAGGGCTGCCTTGACATGGTTCTGTTCCTTCTGATTGCCCTTCGTGTTTGTTGGTATTGTTGTGGCTCTGTGATTTAGAGTCCTGGTGACTCCCAGTTTGTGCTC
Source organism: Colistium nudipinnis (assembly GCA_016785305.1). Taxonomy (NCBI): domain Eukaryota; kingdom Metazoa; phylum Chordata; class Actinopteri; order Pleuronectiformes; family Rhombosoleidae; genus Colistium; species Colistium nudipinnis. Next base: position 137,602 of record JAFBJU010001070.1, read on the forward strand.
CAGGGGGTGGTGGGAATCAAAAAGTAGATATTGGTCTGTGTGTGTGGGTTTCCTGTAGACTTCGATTTTGAGGCTTCTGTCTTCGATGTCTGTCGATGTATACTGCACAGTCCAAGAAGGCCAAGCTGTTTCCGCTCACATCTTCATGGGTGAAGTTGATGTTGTTGTCTACATTGTTGATGTGCCCAACAGACATGTTGCTACCCATTTTGAAACTGATTCCCTCCAACTACTGCGGGAATATGAGAGGACCTGTAGAAAACTTGCCGACCACAGAAACCACCTACGTTTCAGCCTAAGATGCAGACAACAAAACATTGTTCCTGTCAGCCTACGCCTGGTCACAACAGTGAAAGGCCACATAGCCAACATCATTGTCCAGAAGGCTCAATACCAACTTCTCAACGAAAGGGTAAGATAAATAAATTTCACTATCGACGCTCTTAAATCTAGGACAGAACAACTATACCAACACCTAGCATCTAACCTCCCCTCTGAAGTCCTAGAAGAAGTTTCCAACTTTATCGACATGGCACAGCACTCACAGCACTTAAAGGTTAAAGAAAGGCAGATGCAGAAGTTTCAGAGATTACAGCCCCGGCTCAGAACTGCACAACCTACAGAAGAACTGACCTGGAGGAGAAAAGACAACAACGCTCCACAACCAGACCTTCATGAGAAATGGGTGAAGAATTTGTCTGACAGGATTCTCACCCCATCAGAAACAGAGGTCCTAGATAAAGGACGGAATTTTGCAGTCACGCCAAAACAGATACCTGTAGTCGACCTCATCACAGCCACAGAGTCAGCCATCAGGAACAACCATTTAAGCAACCCTGAAGCAGAACAACTGAGGCTGAAGGGGTCTGCCACCCTGGCCGGCGCCAAACCACCGCCTTCCAATCTCACCACACAGGAGAGCAGAGCTCTCACATCGCTACAGAAAGACCAGAGCATCACCATCTTGCCAGCCGACAAAGGAAGATGCACCGTGGTATTAAACACAACAGACTACCATGCCAAGGTGAGTGGCCTTTTGAGTGACACAGTTACATATGAGACCCTGAAGAGAGACCCCACCAGTGGCTACAAAAAGAAAGTTATCACCTGCTTGCAACAGCTAGAGAAAGATAAGGTTTTAGATCGACAACAGTACTTCAGACTTTACCCAGGGGACACATTTCCATGCATCTATGGACTTCCCAAGATTCACAAGGAAGGAGCCCCACTCAGACCAATCATCAGCAGCATTAATTCGGCTACCTACAAAATTGCAAAACATCTTGCTACAATATTAGCCCCTCTGGTTGGCAACAGAGAACATCACATAAAGAATTTGCAAGAGTTTGCAGACAAAACCATGGACTTAAAATTAGACTCAGACGAAACAATGGTGTCCTACGACGTTACTTCTCTGTTTACGTGCATCTCCACCACCGAAGCAGTGAGCATGACCAAGATAAGACTTCTACAGGACACCACCCTTCTTGACAGAACCAAACTCACCCTGGAACACATATGCACTCTGCTTGACCTTTGCCTGACCACAACATACTTCCAGTTTAACTAATGCTTTTACAGACAGAAACACGGATGTGCCATGGGCTCACCAGTTTCTCCCATCGTGGCCAACCTCTACATGGAGGAGGTGGAAAACAGAGCCTTGGCCTTGTTTACAGGAATTGCTCCCACCCACTGGTTGAGGTATGCGGACGACACCTGGGTCAAAATCAAGACTCAGGAAGTTGAAGCTTTCTCAGTGCACATCCACAATGTAGACAACAACATCAAGTTCACCCGTGAAGATGTGAGTGGAAACAGCTTGGCCTTCTTGGACTGTGCAGTACACATCGAAGAAGACAGAAGCCTCAACATCGAAGTCTATATCTACTTTTTGATTCCCACCACCCTCTGGAGCACAAGCGGGGAGTCACCAGGACTCTAAATCACAGAGCCACAACAATACCAACAAACACGAAGGGCAAACAGAAGGAACAGAAGCATGTCAAGGCAGCCCTTAAACCTGTGGCAACCCGAACTGGGCTTTTGTAAAAACTACCAGGCAAAAGAGGGCTAACAGAGAAGAAAACAGCAGCAAACAGAACACGGTTATTCCGTATGTTGCTGGATTCTCCGAAAAAATCTGTAGAATCTTCAACAAACACGACATCCCGGTTTATTTCAAACCCACCAACACTCTGAGGCAGAAGCTGGTCCACCCAAAGGACAAGCTTCCCAGACACAAACTTTGCATTGTGGTTGATGCAGTCCAATGCACTGAGGACTGTTCTGATGTATACATCGGAGAAACAAAACAACCATCGCACAAACGCATGTCACAACACCGGAGAGCAACCTCCTCTGGCCAGGACTCAGCTGTCCATCTACATCTGAAGGACAGTGGACACTCATTTGAGGATGAAAACGTTCACATTCTGGCCAGAGAAGACAGATGGTTTGAAAGAGGAGTAAAATAAGCCATCTTTGCTCGAACAGAGAAACCATCATGTAACAGAGGTGGAGGTTTAAGACACCATCTCTCAGCCACTTACAATGCTGTCCTTCACTCTCTCCCTAGGAAGGTAAACAAGAGCAACAACTCAAACGATATCTCGACCCTCCTTTATGCCTAGACTCGGGCAAAACCCATAACCTGAATCTGGGCCAGTTGGCCAACGACCTGTAAGTTTGACACAATGGTCCTCTAATTAGGTACTCATCCTCTGATTAGCTATTCATCTCACAGAGGATAAATCCCTGAACTTTTCCAGCAGCTAGTTAGAACTGAAGAAGCCTCTCAGATGAGAGGTCTTCAAGAAATGTTCAACCAGTCCAGTTGCCTACTTTGAATTGCACTTGATATTAGCACTTTTCTTTTGAGCCAGGCTTCATTTTTCATAGATTAATAACAATATGTCATAAATAGACATATTTATTATTTTTAACAACATACTTAATACACAACAATAGATTTGGATGTGACGTTGCATCTTTTGCCGACTGAAACACTGGCCCCGCAGATTATGCACACACACTTGTCTTACACGTTGGTGAAAAGAAACTCTCTTTCCCACTCCACATGGAAATTGTATGTTTCTGCTTTTTCTTCACCTGGCCACTTTCATTTTCCATCTTGATTCAGATTGAGCGACTAGATAGCTGCCGGCAAGCCACGGGTAGCTCGTGAGCGACGTTTGGGAGCCCCCTGATCTAGTGTCAAATGTATGCATGTTCCCAAAGAGCTCTAATTGGGATTCACGTCCATAGACTAACCTTTAAAAGTATTTTTCTGCCTTTCTCTCAATTGTGGTGTCCTTAACTCAACCTCAAATTGCTCCAGCTCAGCCATATCTTGAGTGGTGTTTTTTTAGTCCAAGCAAACTTCCTAGATTTATGTCAATACATTTTCTGAATGTATTAATAAGTATATTGGTTTAATTTTGAGTCTTTCTGTGAAGTGTATTAATTTCATACAGTTTATATGTCCAATGTAAGATGCTATTAGTTATAGACAATAATTATTTTGCAGTAAGGAAGATGATTTTTTGTGTATGTGGATAGGTTTTTTTTGGTAGTCTGTATATATAAATCTGATGAAAAGCTGCCACATTTAAAATATATGTTGCGACATTTAGATATATAAATTACCTTGACAGACGGTTATGCAGATTTATATTAACTGCTGAGAAGAAACATGCATGTACTTTCCATAAAATTTAGATGCAGTAAATAATTTCTATAAAATTGACTAAACCACGTAAAAACCACGTATCTCTGCTTTCGCCCCCCTTTCTCTGCAGGTGATGCTGAACAGCCCCAAACGAATTGAGGAAGAGAAAGCCAAAATGGCCACAAAGGAAAAAGCTTTGAAAGAGAAAGAAGGAAAGCAGCCTTCAAATAAACCCAACAACACAGTGAATGGAACTGGTGGAACACCCATTCATGTCAACACAGTACAGGTAACGCTTTTGGGCGAGTCGACAAACAGCATGCATTACCAATTTTCTGTTACAACCATTATTAATGTTATTTTAATAAGCATCACACTCATTCTTAAATATATGACTATTACTCTCAGAGTAAATCACATTTTATTTAAAAAACACATTATGATGAACCTGAAGCTTGTTTTGAGTGGTGAGGAGAGAAGTACTACTTTTGGGTGGTATTGCCCTTTGCAAGAATTGTTTATAAGCCTGAGTTTAGGAGTTATCATATTTCAGATATTTTTCCCAAGATAAGGAGTAGATGCTGTTTTTTGTAGATTTGCCATTTTTCTCTCTTCTGTCTGCGCTATAAGATATGCAGCACTATTCTCATTAACACACATCACACATTACAACAATCAATAATTATTGTTCTCACAGAGAGTTCAGAAAGTAATGATATACAACTACAGAATGAATAATAACTATTGAAGTTAAACTTTCTAATCTTTGCATTACAAGAAAGTCTGAATTTATTTTCCTAGAAATTATGTATTAAAATGTTTCCTCTGAATTAGATTTTTTAATAGGTCACTTTCACTTCTAGCTTCCAATGTTAATAATTTGGATGAACAAATTGATGGATTAAAATATTCAAATGATATACAGTCAGTGTGCTCAACTCAATAGGCCAACTTCAGATCCTAAAAATATAGATTCAATATCCAGGATACAAAGGATAAGACATTTAACTGGCACCAAGTGAGCCAATATTCAATTTTTTTTATGTCTTGTGGATAAAGGAGGAGGCCTGTTGTTGGAAGTTGTTGTTGTTTCATGCCCTCGTTTTTCAACCTCCATCCTGTGCAAGGTAACGATAGAATCACAATATTCAGTAAACAACAAAGCCTTATGCCTGCTGTGGCTTGCAGCTTCATCTGCTAAATTACCAGTGGCTTTAGGAGTCTCTTCCCATTGTTTGGCTGAAGATGTAATAATAGCAAAAGCCGCTGAAAGATGCAATGCAGATAACTGGAAAAAGCTACAGTTACCGGTATCCATAAGTGGCATAAATCTACCTATCTGTTTTTTTATCTACGTTGATACACTTACACTGACAAAAACAGAACAGATCAGGACTTATTTTTGCCAATCTGCTTAGAGCAGGGGTCTCAAACTCGCGGCCTGTGGGCCAATTGCGGCCCACAGGCCCCCTATTTGTGGCCCCCTACTTGCCATCAAAGTTTAGAGTTAATGCGACCGCACACTGCATGTAACGTTTTTTTTGCCTTTATGTTATGTATAAACATACCATAATATGCTGCATTTATTAAATCAGTCTGGTCAGCAGTGAAAGCATGTGAATCTGCCTACGTAGCATTAAACGTTCTGTTTTCTTCAGACACTTTTCTTTTCTTAGAATTCTTCATAGCTGGCCTACCTGGGGTCGAATATGTCAACATATATTAAGAGTGACAAAATCTTTAACACGTTTTATTTCGATTTTACAAGATCACCATCATCTAAAAAACTAACTGAAATAAAATACATTTTAATTAAATACTCATTATTTATTTTCCAAAGCCACAGGGAGCCGCAGGTTGTCAACCCCTGCCCTAGGCGTTTTATATTTTTTCACTTATGGGATACAATAGCTCAGGTCCGGCCCAGCCTCACCCACAATCTACATCCAGCGGCCCCCAGGTAAATTGAGTTTGAGACCCCTGGCTTAGAGACTTAAACACTTCTATTTGGAAGTTTGCACTGTCAATCAAACCCACACATCACAACCCAAGCCAACACAAAACAAAAATCTATAATGCTATTGCCCTTATATTATATGGCATGGTATAGAATACATGTATATAAATAGCAATCAACATACATGTATAGTTTGTATTGTGTATTAAATATGATTTTTTCACTTTCATTAATTCAAACCTTTTTTCTTTTTGAAAAATGTTAAATTCTCATTTACTTCACCTGGGCAGACCCACACTCACAGAACCACCAGTTATTGCAGAATTGAAGAAGGCTCTGCTTACCTCTGAATTTTGTGGCCACTTGTGGTGCAGAGATGCTGGTCTACTCAGGTCACTTGGGTCCTCACATTTAACTAGCTATAGGTTCTTGCTTCTGTGCTGACTCTGCGTTGTACTCATTTTCATCTTAAAGAAGCTTATTTTCTTTGTTGTTTAATTTTGGCATCTGAATTGGGTTAAAGACATACATAATTTCAATGCAAAAAAATGCAGTTCATTATTTGTTTTCTGGTAAGACAGATTTACCTCCATATAGAATGGAACAACATTTTAAACTTTTTTATTTTATAGAGCAAAGTGACACTATCACTCGGCATATTACAGTCAGTCTTTATCTTTTATCAGGTGGTTGAAACTCGCTGTAAGAAAGTTTGCACCTCCAAGTCGGACCTTCGATCCAACGACTTCAGCATTGTGGGATCTTTACCTCGAGACTTTGAACTTTCCAACTTTGACTGCTATGGTAAACCTGTTGAAGTGACAGGGGCCCACAAGTCTCAAGACAAAGCTAACAAGAAACCCGCACCACCCAAACCTGTCATACCTGCTGCTGCCAAACGCGTTGACCTCTATGCAAGAGCCCTCTTCCCTTTCTCCTTCCTTTTCTTCAATGTCGTCTACTGGTCAGTCTATCTGTAAGAGGAGGAGGGTGAAAAAAGTGATCCGACCAAATCTGACACTCAAAATACTTTGAACTAAAATAAGGAAATGTTAATGCAAAATTCTATACTGGTAAAATAAATAAAAACTGTCCATAGAGCTACACAGATCCCTGACATTAACTGTAAATTGGCACAACTATGAAAAAGTTAGCTTTATTCTTCTTTCAGCCTATGCATTAAGTATCTACTGCATGCCTATGTTTGTCATGAGCTTGAGCTTAAAGTCAACTCGACCTTAATGAAGTTATACCCCTACCCTGTATATTACGAATAAAGGATTTTCAAGATGCCAACACACAAGTGTAGAAATGAAAAGATGTAAATACTAATTAAATAAGAATTTAAAAAGAGAACAAAAAATATATACAGAATAATGGATACATAACTTTTCAATGGTATGAGATATCACAATTAACCAATTTATTAATGCCCAAGCCTTGTTAATACCATGGTTGAAATTGTTCCCACCAAAAAAGAAACTTTTTACCTGTATAGATTATGGTCAATTTTAATAAAGCTGCTTGAAATGGTATGTGGCAAAGTGGCTTTAAGGTGACCCCTACAACAGTAAGGTTGTGACTGTGGATGGTTCAAATAGTGTAAAAGACACCTCTTCGAGCCATACCATCAACCAAACATGACACGGCAACATAGTGTAGCAGGGGCTGAGCCTCAAAAACTGAAGCAATAATGCTGATGCTCTGATCAACGAATAAGTTTGTCAATAAACATAATCATCTCTAAAAATGTTGTTGCTAAGATTTTTTATGTGGGTATTATATGTATTTTCCAACAAAGATGAAAACAAACAGAACTTAATAAAAGAAGACATGCACAGTAAGATGTTGTTATTTTCCATCCAATAGGCATATGCCATATTACAGACACAAATTAGAGACTATAAAAAGAAAACATAAATCAGCAAGATATGTTCTCCTTAATATAAAGATCAATCCAAAAGCAATATAATATTTCTCTTACCAGAACCACCAGAATTGCAGTGTTTTGTAAAAACAAAGGTGGTCCGTGCTGGTCAGTACAGGCATGTGTCCTTTCATTCAAAAATATGAAATGTTTAATGGGTAGTATCCTTAACTTGAAAACAATTGTCAAATTATAAATACAGTTAACGTTAAAGTTTTGTTCATGGAAAGGTATTTATCTGATGAACACATTGGTATGTCTGAACCTTTATTAAAAAAGGGAGAAGGAGAAAATATAAATTTTAATAAAATATGTAAAAGGCTACCAGTGTCTTAACAGATGCTCAGTGTTTATCTTCCTACCTCTACCATATATGGGCAGTATTCATTGCTGTCTGAATCATAGTGTACACTGCTTACTGCCTTCACATGCTCAACAGGCAAGTGTTACTTCATGAATGTGTGTCCCATTAGTTAACAAATATCCTTTTCCTTATATAAGTGAATTGGTCATTAATTCATCATTGCTTAATGATTGATCCTGATTTGACACCAGTGCATTTGTACATTTGAAGTGGTTCCCTTTACTGTGCTTTTCCATTTTTTCCATCTTGAATATTTGAATTTCTACATCAGCAGGAGAAAGGTCCCAAGGTGTTCACTGTCTGAGTTGTGGCTTGGAGGTCATCGTTTGCTTCTTTGTTTACAGCAAAATGTACTGAAATTTGTGGTTGGAACAGTAATTGGAATTGAATAATCTATGGATCTTGCACTGATGCTGGTCCAGTGAATATACTATGGGGTGTGCAGATTTAAAAACTGGAATTACTCCCCAGAATTACTGCCTTTTAACGGTTTATTGAAGGTTGCTAGAGTAGTGCCCACAAAATAGTTGATGCTGCTTTCTGCAAATTATCAAGACAAGAAAAATTACATTTTCAACTACCTTATGTGTTAAAAATACCAAATTGCTTGGTTATGCACAACCATATTTGTTTATTATCATTTTGTTACACACAGGTTTTTAAATGTATAGAAGAACAAAACGTAAACGGGAAATCAAGAGAACTTCGTTTGACATCTGAAATGATGGGCTAAAAGTTATACTGTGGGTGTCCATTACTCTACCATTCGCTCAAAAGTACAAAACACACTAAATGTGCTATGATCTGTACAATGAATATTCATACTTGCTTCATATGCCAATCTAGGTAACAACAGTGTGGCCAAATGCAAATGTACACACACAAAACATGTGAGGGTAACAAGATGACAAGGAATGAAAAGTGTGAAGTTTGTTGGACCAGACGCATATAGCATCATCTAGTAAAATCTGCCATCTGCAAAGTGCAAAAGAAAATGATTTATATGACTAGCCCAATGACTTTGCACAACACACACACACACACACACACACACACACACACACTGCTATATAATTGAAAATAAATAAGTGTAAATAAATATAAGTGTAAATATTTATTATTTGTATGAATATTCTCCTTGTTGCTAATGTTCTCTGAATTAAATAGTCACAAAGACAGTGTTTTGGACTCGAAACAGTAAACGCCATCAGTCATTTTCTCTTCACTTGACCTACGAGTGCGGTGTGGGATTCTGACCATCGGTAATGTGCCTGCAGAGAGACCCTGCATCATATTTCTATTCCTTCCTCCTTAAAGAGAGGGTCTATGAATTACAAAATTTACTTCACTCATGGCTGTAAAAAAGTTTTATACAGATTAATGGAAAATCCCTGTTTATTATATTTTACTAGTTGCAACAAACCTGGGCCTTACTATTGTCATATTGGCCATCACATATACTGTATAACAGGAACTACAATACCCAGAGATGTAATCTGAGAGGAGAAGAGGCATACGCAGTCAGTCGACTGCTTTATTCTAAACCAAAATTTGCTTCAGTTCATCATGTTCCCATGTAGGAAAAATGTTCTTAATGAAGATGGCCATAACAACATTACCAACATTTGTCCAGATATCTAACAAACTGGAGGTATATTTTAACTTGTTAAAACAGCCACAGGCTATTATTCCCATACGGCCAGTAGAATTAAATTAATAATTCAAGTATTAACTGAAGTAATGCAGCAGAGATGGGTTGTTGCTGTTTGAGTCATCAACCTTCCAGCTCAACTGACTGCTAACTAACCATTGTTCAGCCTGACTGCTCTGAACCCTGCCTGACTCAGCTGTATTCTTTCTACTTTAGCATTAATGTATTACCGCCACACCGCCATCTTATTGTTTACACTGATTTGCTGCATTTAATCTTCTAACCTACCTAGTCGCACTCTTATCACCAACATTTCCCATTTGTTTCTGTGACTTCACAGAATGGACTCATCACAGAAGCTGGGCTCAGTATTATTTTGTCTCCAAACACTGAGTACTGGTGCATGTCACAAATTCAGAACAGTGTTCTTTGAGCAGGCTTATGTCTGGGCCTCTGGCAGGGATCGGCTGGGTTCATGGGGCACTGAGGACTCAGCCACTACAAGACCATTTGTGCTGCGACACAGTAGAGCTTTGGTTGCCGTGGCAGCTGTTGTTGATGAAAAAGTGCTGCCACCAGTAATGGTACCATTTAGATTCCAGTAGGGCCGTTGCCGTGGTAATGAAGCCCTTCTGCGAGGGGCAGGCACAGCAGCTGAACCACGGAGGCACAATGAGGGGAAACTTAACCCCACCAGGCAGCAGCCCGGACAGGAAAGGACTTGATCTTGCTCAGAGGAGCCACCAGGTTCAGAGGGCAAAACCTGGGCTCCACTGTAACCATTAGCCGACCCTCCTCTACCCCACTGAACTTGCTGGCCGATCACAAGGGCTGAACTGTTGTCCATTTGCTGTAGTGGTAGCAAGGAGGGCGGCCCATTGGAGATAGTAAGTTGCCTTCCGTTGGTCCGTAATGAGGAAGAGGTGAGATAAGGTCTTCCCGGTGTGGAGTCTAGAATCACCTCTGCCGGCTCTGGAGACTTGGTACAGTCCATGGGTTCTGTAAGACATAGACTCTCCTCTTCCATCTCTTCTAGCCGCTCCAGAGTCACCATCTCCAGATCAACAGGAAGACCTGGATTCTCTTCCATTCCCCCTTTCTCCTTTAAGTCTCTCCTTGCAATTATGTGCATGTGTTCTACCTTAAACCTTTCATCCACCCTCTCAAACAACTCAGTGTTTTTAGCTATTACATCATTCTTTTCCCCTCCTTTATTTGCCAACGAGCTGATGTCCTCATCTCCTTCCTCCTGCTTCCCCTTTATGCCTCTTGGTAAGTTCATAGCCCTGCCCAGCTCTGGGGTACAGGGGAGGGATTGGCACCTCCTATATGTTGCTTGCATTCCCTGTGTCCCTCTGAGATGATGTGGGGAAGCACATGGGTCACAAAGTGCTGGCAATGTGAATGTCAGGGAGATGACAGACTTGCTGGGTTTGTCTAAGAATTTACACCGTCCCCCATTCAAGTCCTGGCGAAGAGAGAAGGGGTTGACCCTTGCAGGGGTCCCCAGGAAAGGAGGGGCCAGGGTTGCTGGGGGTAACATGTCTGACTGGCTTCTTGCTAAGCCTAGTCGTTGATGGCTGCAGTCTCCAGGTTGACAGCTTTGACACCGGTAGGGACTGTCATGTACTGCTACTGGCTCTGAGCAAGGGAAGGAGACAAAAAGAAAGGAAAAAGGCGTGTGATAATAGATAGAATAATAGAAATACAGCTGACAAACACTTCAAGGACTGTTTGTTGGATTGGTAGCCTCAAATCTGAATTGGTTGCAAAGGTCGCAGAGAGCTATCAACTGTTTCATCATCTTGTCAGTATCATCGCCCATCTTAGTGTAATTTGTCCAGTTTCGTTATGATACAAATATAAAAAGTAGTGCTCGGAAACGGTTACATTTTTTAAAAATTGATTAATCGCATTATTTCCTGTAAGATTCATTGCATTGTTATGTGCAAAATTGAATAATGAATTCAAAATGTATCTATTGCAAACCTTTATTTTAAAAGAACGTAAGTAGTATGAACAAAAATGCAGTAACATTTGTAAATCTTAACTTTAACATTAATTAATGTAATCAAATGAAATATAAAACCAGCACATGCTAACATTTATTAATATTTTTTTTTAACAAATTACTTTGGGTCGGGATATCATGCATGAAAGGAAGTCCAGCTGAGAACCACTGTGCAAGAATTAGGTGAAGTGGTTGAGCAGAAAAGAAAAGTACACAGCTGGGATTTACTGTGCAGGGGACTTGTCTGTGAAGACCATGGTTGTTCTGGATTTCCGTACTGAGAATCTCAGTCAACAAAATGTTAGTGATGCAGGTTCAGTAGTTATACAATGACAACATTAACTGCCTTTATCCATTCCTCCGACTGCATCTCATTACCTGCACTGAACATATGATAAATGCTGCACTCACACATGTACTCCCCGTCTCTCGGACATGGCGATTAAACACCGCCACACACTTAAACATTGATCACTTATTACAACCCTTGCCACCTCTTATGTTTCTTATGTTTCTTATGTTTTTTATGTCGTATCCCACACTTATGTTTTGTGCTTATCTAATGGTTTATGTTGTATGTTGTATGTTATATGTTGTGGTTTATGTTGTATGTTGTATGTTATATGTCGTATGTATATACACAAGCGCTGTACACCAAGTAAAATTCCTGTGTACTTGTACATTTGGCGAATAAAGAGATTCTGATTCTGATTCTGATTCTGACTTCACGGAGTAATGCGCTCCACTCTGAGTCTTCATCCTGTTCATGTGAGCGCTGCAGCAGTCTTAGGCACTGTCCCTCAAATGCTATCATTGGTTGAGTCTCGTGACTGATCAACTAACCAATACTGATTAACACTCTGCCCCTCCTGTGACCCATGGTCTGTCTGTATATGTATTCAGAGCCAGTGAGAGACCCACTTTAAAAAGAAAAACAGCAGTTAACGCGCGATAAAATAACTGACGGCGTTATTGAGTTAGTGCCCAGCACTAATAAAAAGATGTATAACTTTGTTAATGTGTGTGCTAATGTTTCATTGTGTAGCTGTATGCAGAGCAATTTGCCCCACTGTCAGTGAACCATCAAAATAGTCATAACGTTTGGCAGAATAGATATCTCTTTGGATGGTTGTGCAACTAGCATTCCAAACGCAGGGAGGTAGTAATATTCCAACACAGAGGAATGGTGTATTTTGCAGAAAACAGTCCTGACTGGTAACTACATGAGAACAACCATATCTGAGAACAGGTTATGAGTGCCTTTTTCGAAAATCATTAATTTGATTATTTTACCTAGTGCAATGGGCTTCTCTTGCTCCTCTTCTGTCTCCATACATTCCAGTGTGAAAACAATTTCAGCAAATGTGGGACGTCTATCTGCAATCATCTGAAAACACAAAGAAAAACATCAGCATGGTTTTATCTGATGACGATGTTATCCAAGTTCCTTATTATCAGTGTCAGACATGAGTGAGTACTTACGTTACAGCAGGTCACAGCAAGACTAAGGAATGCAGGTGGACAATCCCCAACCATGTTCTCAAATGCATCCACATCTAGGCCAAAGTCCTACACACAGTGGAGTTTTTTAGTGGATAAGTGTGAAAACCTGATACTCTCAAATCTTATGTGCAACAAAAAAAGCACTGCATATCAAGTTTGAATAAACTTAGAGGATGCAGCTGTGTAATTACCATTAGAATAATGGCACCTCTCTCTTTGTCGCACACACACATACGTAACCTTACACTATTCAGGTCCTCTAGCTGAAGGCTTGAATGATGATGATAATGATTGAATGAATGATGTTTCCAAATGAGGAATTTGAAAAACTGATAAAGAATAATTATTCTTAACTCCTACCTCTGTCCGAGGTAATAGGTCAGGATCAGCTTCAATCCGGGCAATGATCTCACAGAGGATGATACCGTATGCAAAAACATCCACCTGATCAGTGGAGAGAAGGTCCATGTCATCTCTGTCCTGGGCATTAGGTATGACCATGCACACAAACTAAGTAGAGTACAGATACCAATACTAACAGTAGCTAGTTCTGGGTTAAAGATATGGCTTAAAAATATGGCTACTACCAAAAAGAAGACATAGTCTTCAATACATTGTGTCCCTGATCCTGTGTGAATGAGGAGTCCAGTGTTTTCAGGAATCTGATTGGTCAGTAGATGAGCTGTTATTTTTGACCTAACGTTAAACTGCTAAGGAGCAGAATAGCCACACATCACAGGCTACCATGGTGATCTATGCTTGTTTCCATGGTGATCTTCTGCCAGTTAAGATTGAGCCAGGTTTGTGATAATGGGAAACTTGAGCTAAACTCAAATTGAAATGACTAGCCCTCTCCTCTAATCTGTGCCACTTTCCAGCACAGGACACTGGTTTAGCTCTAGTCTGACTTTTTGAAGAAACAAATTCAATGTAGTTATAAGTAGCAATCAGTGGTGTAACAGCAGAATGTGTTCAATCAAATATCTGAGTGTAGAGAAGTGCTCATGTGTTTTTTTGCTTGTAGGTGGAAGACTGCGTTGTTAGTTCTTTTAAACGTTACGTAGTGTATTTGTTCATCAATTCTACCTTCTCATTGTACCGCTCTCCCCTCAGAACCTCAGGAGCCATCCAATATGGGGAGCCCACAATTGCCAAAGGCTGTTTCTCCACACCATCACTGCAAAGACACCACAGATTTCCATTGAAGTCAGGTTTTAGTCCAAGGTCAATACACCGGTAACTTTATTGATAAACACTATAGCTATGTCCCAATCCAGCTTTGAAGGCGAGTTAACTCACAGCAATGCTACTGGGCTGACTCCTTTGAAAGCGGTCCTTCAAACCCGGAGCTAGGCTCCATCGGGTCGGTCCTTGCTGCTTCGCTTATCCCAGAATTCACTGTGCACCAGAGATATTTTCTAAATGCGTTAATGGCTGCCAGTGACAACGTTGCACATTTATCAGATTTCAACTTCATTGAGTAGCAAACGTAACACATTTTGATTGAAAGCTTTTTGATAAAGTAACTCTTTTGTAGGCGTATATATGAGTTAAATTACGCCAAACGTGGCTCGGTTGCTAGACAGCAACAGGACAAGCAGGTGACATGATCGCGAAACTCTCAGCAGAACAGATCGTCTCATTTGAGTTCAGCCTTTGTAGTCTATCTGGCCGTCGGAGGCAGTGGCCTCCATGGCACGGGCCGGCTCCTCTGAAGGAGGCAGATCCTGAATTGGGACACAGCTTATGTTAAATGTTTAGCTTACTGTATACTGATTATGCATCAAATACTGAGCATAGCAATGCATGCAAATGTTCAACAAAACAGTAAATTACTTCTTACGAAAGCCACATACTAGAAAGAGAAAAGGGTGCTAACAGCACCAACCAAACCATGGAGCTCCAAAATGATTTTTATTGACATTAGAAAAAAAGCTCTGGTTAAATTTCTGGAACATTTTGACAAACTATGTTCATTTTTTTTTTCAATGTCAAATATGTCATGCTCAAACAAAATAAATGCAAGATGGTTTTAACAGTGCACCAGAAAGAAATATCAGAATTATATAATGTTTGAATTATTGAAAGGAGGCACTCAAAACTGCAAAACTTCAACTGTATTTCTTTGTAGGTGTAGGCTTGTGATGGTTCATTTCCCCTCCTCCCCTAACTTTTCACCTCACACTGCAATGATTTGTGATTCACTGTTGTACTGTATCATATACCAATGAGCCACAACATATAGAACAGGTAACTGATTGATGATCATTGTGTACATCTAACCTGTTTTGAGTTGAAGCCATAAAGTCATTTAAAACATATACATAGATCAGCCACAACATTAAAACCAGTCACCTGTTAAATGTTGTGGCTGATCACTGAAATTGGTTTTTTTTATGCACATGGTTATTATTAAAACAATTAAAACAAACTAAATGTAATGATCACTGGAATGATATTAAAACCAAATTCTTAGGATTAAACTAATGACTTAACTTCTTACAATGACACAGAGCAACAACAAGGTAAAATAAATTCAACCACAATCACCTGTAATCAGGGATCTTCTCTGCCAGGCCGAAGTCTCCGACTACTGCAGTGAACATGGCATTGTCACAGCGAACCAGACAGTTCTACACAGGGGAACAGTAAGGTAGTAATATTTTGTTCTGGTCTAAGCACAAAGATAGTTCAGGTTTTATTTGTCCATATTGTGATCTAGTACATAAACCTCTTGTAAACAGAAGAGAGTAAGAGTTTCAGAAATATTACAAATTACATGATATTATATCTAAAGGGGAGCTACTCAATAAAAAACCATTAAACCTTTTCATAAAAAAAAATATTTTAAACTTTTCTTTAGGATGAACCCTAATTATAATGTGCTATAGTATGCTTTATAAAAAAGGTGGAACTAACTCTCGTGGAATCCTGTTAGGTTTGTTTCGCTGACTTGCTTGACTGTGTAAGTGACACATACCCTCGCCACATTTCACCACTGGTGTTGGGTAACATTGCTGATTTAGCCCTCATGATTATTGCTAATGTATGCATAATGTACCTTTGAGGTCAGGTCTCTGTGGAAAATGCCCTTGCTGTGCAGATAATACAGCCCTCGAGCAATATCAAGAGACAGGCGGATCCTGACGCCCCACGACAGGTATAGATCACTGTCCAACAGCTGCTCCAGGTTACCTCCATTTATATACTTAGGAAAGAACAGAGCAGGAGAAGGAGAAGATTTAAGAAGTTTTGCCGCTCATCCACCCCTCATTTACACCCAGACTCAGGGGAAATCTTATCTTCGCACACTCGGATAAACAATCAGCGCATCAGCTAAAACAACAATTGCAGTTAGTGGTCGGTTAATCAATTTTTCAAATCTAATCAGCTACATCTCCCTGGAAACCATGGTGAACACTCCACGCAGTGTAAATGTCCCATACAATTTCAAGACTGTCTACACCAGGTCAAACTACGACCTATACCATAAATTAAAGCACATACTATTAATCATTTAAAATGTTGTTGAAAACTTACGATGTTAACTGGTGTTTCAGATATTTTATAAGTTTCTTGACCATAAATAACATTTACAAACAAATGCATGTATTTAGAAAGCGTGGGAAAAGGGGAATGGTAGATGAGAATGAAAAAGGTAGAGTTAAATGCGATGCCAAAAAATAAGCCATTTGAAGAGGCTAAAGAAAGATATAAAAATGTTACCTCCGTCAGAGCATGGAGTTGACCTTCATGTACACAAACCCCAAGAAACCTGAGGAGAAAAGGAAAAGATATTTGATAAAAAAAACACTGTAGATCATGTTTTACATGTTTTTGTAAGTATTATACCTCACATTTAATAGGAACCAACTACGCTTCAACCTGTAAAAAAAAAGATGCAGACAGCAAAACCATCAGCTTACGCCTGGGCTCGACTGTGATAGGCCACCGAGCTGAAAGTATTCAACAGAAGGCTCAAAACCAGCTTCTCAGCGAAAGAGTAAGGCAAAGAAATGTCACTACTGGCACTCTCTTAAATCTAGGACAGAACAACTACGCAAACAGATTTCATCAAACTTTCCCACTGATGTCTTACACAGGAGACAGAGCACTTACGTAGCTCCAAAAAGGCCAGAATATCACCATCCTGCCGGCCGACAAAGGTAGGATGCACAGTGGTACTAAACACAGCAGACTAACATGCCAGGTTCAGTGGCCTTCTGAGTGACACAATCACATATGCGCGGCTGCAAAAAGAAAGTTATCGCCTGTCTGCAACAGCTAGAAAAAAGACCAGGTTATAGACCGACAACAATATAACCGACTTTAAACCAGGGGACACCATTCCATGCATCTATGGACTTTCCAAGGTTCACAAGGAAGGAGCCCCACTCAGACTGATCATCAGCAACATCAATTCTGTTCACACCTGGCCACAATATTAGCCCCTCTGGTTGGTAATACGGAACACCACAAAAATAACTGAGTACATACAACATAAAGGACCTAAAATTAGACTCTGACGAAACCATGGTGTCTTACGATGTCACTTCTCTGTTCACATGCATACCCACCACCAAAGCAGTGAGTATGACAAAAAAAAGACTTCTGCAGGACATTACCCTTCTCAACATAACCAAACTCATCCCGGAACACATAAGCACTCTGCTTGACCTTTGCCTGACCACAACTTATTTCCAGTTTAATGAATGAATGAATGAATGAATGCTTTTACAGACAAAAACATGGATGTGTCATGGGCTCACCAGTTTCCTCCAGAGTGGTTAACATCTACATGAAGGAGGTGGAAAGCAGTGCCCTGTCCTCATTTACAGGAATTATTCCCACCTACTGGTTCTGGTACGTGGGCGACACCTGGGTCAAAATCAAGACCCAGGAAGTTGAAGCATTATCATTGCACATCAACAATGTGGACAACAACATCAAGTTCACCGGTAAAGATGTTAGGGGAAACAGCCTGGTCTTGGATTGTGCAGTACACAGTGAAAAAGACAGAAGCCTCAACATCGCAGTCTACATAAAACCTACACACAAGCAATATCTACTTTATGATTCCCACCACCCCCTGTAACACAAACTGGGAGTCATCAGGACTCTAAACCACAGACCCACAACAATACCGCCAAACACAAAAGGTAAACAGAAGGAACAGAAACACGTCAAGTCAGCCCTCAAAACCTGTGGCTACCTGAACTGGGCCTTCGTTAAAAACCACCAGGCAAAAGAGAACTGACAGAGAAGAAAACAGCAACACACTGTTATTCCGTATATTGCCGGAGTCTCAGAGAAAATTTGGAGGTTATTTAAAACCCACCAACACTCTGAGGATATGCTTCCCAGACACAAACAGAGCAATGTGGTTTATGCAGTGCACTGAGGACTGTACTGATTTATACACAGGAGAGACAAAACAGCCATCACGCATATTACACATTTAATATATTACTGACACCGCCTACTGTTTCTCAATGGAATTGGAAACTGCCACACTATCAACTGAGTAATGCAATTCTTTACTTAACTTATTTATTTATGATTCAGACATGAAGGACACTACCCCAACAGCTGATGAGACACATCTATTTATGTTTATAAAAGAAAACTCACAGATGTTTTCTTGTGTCAGCAGCGGTTGACTTAAACTCACATGTTCAGGCTCGAAGTTATAGTGACAAAGTCCAAACATGTTTTTACATTTTAATGTAAATGTATAAAACGTAATAAAAAAAAATACAAATTTAATTGTTTGGACATTGTTTACAAAGGCACACATATCATGTCAAGATGAAAACCAAGACATGATGTCCAAGGAACCTTAGGTGAACACTGGAACCATTATTACACAATATGTTCAACAATCAGGACTCTTCCCAGAGTTTGTATTTGTTCAAAAACACAGTTGGCATTTTATCAGAGCTTTAAGACTCTGGAGAGATAGGAGAACAAGTGAGACGAACCAACTCAGCAGCAATACATCAAAAAGAGAAAAACGAAACCACCGCCTTCCATCCTCACCACATAGGAGAGCACTTACATCGCTTCAGAAAGACCAGAGCATCACCATCTTGCCAGCCGACAAAGGAAGACGCACAGTGGTATTAAACACAACAGACTCCCATGCCAAGGTGAGTGGCCTTCTGAGTGACACAGTCACATATGAGACCCTGAAGAGAGACCCCACCAGTGGCTACAAAAAGAAGGCTATCACCTGCCTGCAACAGCTAGAGAAAGACAAGGTTATAGATTGACAACAGTACTTCAGACTTTACCCAGGGGACACCATGCCATGCATCTATGGACTTCCCAAGATTCACAAGGAAGGAGCCCCACTCATACCGATCATCAGCATGTTAGAATACGCCCGATTCTTTTGTTGGAAGCCCAATAACAAACCGGAGAAATCAGGAGAAATATTCAGCTCACAACTGCATGGTTTATTATGGTCACATGGAAAGTAAAGCAGCGCTGAGCCCAGCCCTAGGATCAGCGCAAGAGTGTGCCCCGATGTCCGGGAATAGTTCACATTTATCTTCTTGGGCAAGGCCTGCCACATACAGAGGTTGGGCTTCCATGCGGCAAAATATAATTGGCCAGTTACTAGTGGCTTGGACAGGAATCTTGGAATGTATGTGTGTGTGTGTGTGTGTGTGTGTTGTTTTGGTTATAGACATTTCTTGACAAGATAGAGAAGTTTCATCTGTCCTCGTAGTACAAGCCAGTTCTGACTTGTTATTCTATCTTACAGTTCTTAGACCACTCAAGGATATACAGTGCGTCATATGAGCTGAGGTACAGTGGAAAATACAGAGTAGGTATACATGATGTCTCAAAGCAAAACCAATTATAACATGTGCACAGCAGTAAATGGAAAAACACGGTTATTCTGTATATTGCTGGAGTCTCCGAAAAAATCCGTAGAATCTTCAACAAACACGGTTTACTTAAAACCCACCAACAATCTGAGGCAGTAGCTGGTCCGTCCAAAGGACAAGCTTCCCAGACACAAACAGAGCAATGTGGTTGATGCAGTCCAATGCACTGAGGACTGTTCTGATTTATACATCGGAGAAACAAAACAACCATTACACAAACGCATGTCACAACACCGGAGAGCAACCTCTTCTGGTCAGGACTCAGCCGTTCATCTACATCTGAAGGACAGTGGACACTCATTTGAGGATGAAAATGTTCACATTCTGGCCCGAGACGATAGATGGATTGAAAGAGGAGTAAAATAAGCCATCTTTGATAGAACAGAGAAACCATCACTTAACAGAGGTGGAGGCTTAAGACACCATGTTTCAGCCACTTACAATGCTGTCCCTCAGTCTCCCCCAAGGAAGGTAACCTGGGACACTCATTTGAGGATGAAAATGTTCACATTCTGGCCAGAGACGATAGATGGATTGAAAGAGGAGTAAAATAAGCCATCTTTGATAGAACAGAGAAACCATCACTTAACAGAGGTGGAGGCTTAAGACACCATGTTTCAGCCACTTACAATGCTGTCCCTCAGTCTCCCCCAAGGAAGGTAACCTGAACTTTTCCAGCAGCTAGTTAGAATGGAAGAAGCCTCTCGGATGAGAAAGAAATCTTCAACCAGTCCAGTTGCCCACCTTGAATCGCACTTGATATCAGAGATATTTGCTATCAATTCTTCCCATAAAGGCAAAATACACAAACTTTATCTAAACTTAATTTGTCTTAAGATGTCTTCTTAGTTCCAAAAATATAAATGCAGAAATTTAAACATTTTAGATTGGTCTAAGAGACTCCACCTCTAATGCCCTTGAGCAAGGCACTGACCCCATCTGCTCCCCGGACTCTCTCAGCTGTCCACTGCTCTGTGGCCTTGTTTGAGAATGTGCATGTTTGTGTGGGATGATTAAAAGCAATTCCAATTCTAATTCTAGTTTTAATTCTATTGTGACCAGTCCAAGGCTCACATTCACATACCTCAACTGTTAGGTGCAAGGATTATCTGAGCAAAGGTGAAGTGCTCCCTAATACTGATATTAAGAAAATCATAGCGTTTTTTTATTTAACTTATAGAAAATGGGAGTGAAAAATATTTTTGTTGAGTGTCTGTTACCTACCTGAGTATATTTGGGTGGCAAAGCCTGTTCATGAGCTGAACTTCTCGTAGCATGTTAGCCTTGTTGCTAGCCAGTGTGTTCATCTTCAGTGCCATCACCTGCCCTGTGATCCGATGCTGCACCTGGACAACAAGCAGAGAAGCAGTGCTTCATTGTGAAAACAATCCAAAGAGAGATGACCATTTCTATGTAACTCATGCTAGCTCTCAGTCTAGTCCAGATGTTAAACACCATGGAGGTCCTGGGTTCATTTCAGCCGTGGTTTTATTTTATGCATAGATGTAGACAGAGAGCATAAACACAGTTTACAATGGAAAACACCAGGCTATATACTGAAGGGTTTCATACATGTGTGGGTTGACACGGCATGTAGTAATTAATACTAGGGTGCTGTATAAATTAATCATCATTATTGCATGTAAATCATGTATGGCACGTAAGAGGACAATCATTAAAATTAGCGAATGATTCGATAAAATAAGATAATCTTTTATTGTCCCACAGTGGAGACATTTGCAGTGTTGCAGCAGCAGAGGTAAACCGTATACAAACATAAAAAACACAGGTTTAGAACAAAGTAAACTGAGACTGTGCATGAGTGGAATCAAAGTACTGAAGATGCAATATATATATATAAGGTCACCTGAGTAAATGTACTGGAAAAAGGGCTGTATATAAGAGAGTAATACATGCAGTGCAAGTATTGAGAGCAAGAAATACGTTATGCTGTTTAAATAATAATAAGTATGAATGGAAAAGCTAATCATAAGGAAGAGTGAAATTTACAGTACAAAAAATATATGGAATTGAAATTCACACTATCTTACAGGTTAATAGACATATGTGGTTACGAGATCTAAAGTGCAGGTGGAATAGTTAACCATACAGATATTGAAAAAAATTCACAGTATACAGCGATTAAATAGGTTGAGTTGAATGTGCATTGGGTTCCAAGCAAGTAAAGAAAATATCTGCAGTTTTTTTAATTTAAAGTGCAAATGGAATAAGCTACGTTGGCAGAGGTTGATTTCGTTTTCAGCTTGATTTACTAAAGTCGGAAATGAGCAAAACATGCCTTGTAAGGCGCACGTCAGATAAGACTCACTTGCCAAAATCAAGGTTATTGAAGTAATGTGGAACAAATATCTCAATGACATACAGTATATAGAGTAATCATTCTCTACATAAGAGTTATGTTATAATATGAGCAATGTTCTGTGCTTTAAGGTTTAACAATAACAATATATCAATATTTTATAGTGAAATGATTGCAGGCTGTAACAGTGGAACTACAGTAACAATATTATTGAATAATTAATGATATAATAATTCATATTATCATGGAATGTGTTTTGGAACTTATTTGGAGTTTTAATTATTTTCCATGGCTTCATGGTTTGACCAAGTTAAAACTACATTGATTTGCTACGACAGTAAAACTAGGTAACTCTTTTAATGTTGTGGCTGACTGCAACTACATTCAAATGCATTTATATCATACAAAAGTCCAAGATATGTAAATCAGGGCTAAAAAATGTTTAAATGTTTTATAATTGATTTATAATTAAACATTTGGTGCTCTAAACATTGTGTAAGGACAGTAACAACATATGGTTAATGTTGTTATTAATTTATAGCACTAAATTAGATGATATAGATTATGTAGGTATGAATGCAGTTATAAGGATGTTGTGATTTCATATGTGCTGTCATATATATAGAATAGACATGTGTCTCTAAATCTGAATAGATGTGTACACAGCGAGTCAAACGCCAACATGGTGTATTATGTGAACCCTCAAGGCGAAACACTGATTTGAGGATGGAAATGTTCACATTCTGGCCAGAGACAAAAGAGGAGTTAAAGAAGCCATCTTTGCTAGAACAGAGAAACCATCACTTAACAGAGGTGGAGGCTTAAGACACCATGTTTCAGCCACTTGCAATGCTGTCCTTCACTCTCTCCCAAGGAAGGTAAACAAGAACAACAACTTAAAGAAAACCTCAGGTGAAACTTACGACCCTTAGTTACCCACCTCGACTAAGGCGAAACCCATAATCTTAATCTGCCAATCTGCCAACAACCTGCAAGCGTAACACAATGTTCCTCTAATTAGGTACTCATCCTGTGAATTGTCTCACAGAGGATACCTGAACTTTTCCATTATGTGAATTATGTGAGGCGAAACACTTAAACACAGATGAGCGAGAGCAGCCACTCTCTGATAATATAATAATACCAATACTAACAAGTGCCCAGCAGAGGGCCTTGTTAGAGAACAAAGCCCATTTCAGATGAAAAGTACAGTGCTGAATCAGCATGGACGATTGGCCCAAACAGCCAATTACTTCCATTTATAGTGGACAGGTTTATCCGTGTGAAAGACTAAACTCTTTTGGATGAAACTCTGTTTCAACAACATTGATCTTGCTTTGTAGCTTTTGAGATTCCAGTATACTTGTTGTGGACACCGAAGCCAAGTGTGGGAAGAGAGGTCCAGAAATACAATCTCGCCCAGCCCTAGACTTTACATTAGGTCTCGTGGCTGGAAGCGTCACTGACTGCAAAGTTGACCTGCATGTGTATACATTTGTGTCTGAGCGCACGCGTGTGTATGTGTGTATTAATAGTGTGGCAGTAATAGGCTTTCTGGATTTCCCATCACTTCTTCTGATCTGCAACAAATCCACTGGGTCATTACTGAGGCCTCGCTCAGCAGCTGACAGGCAACACGCAAAGATGCATTGTAAACTATGAGCATGTTAAATGGATTTATGATCCATTATGGATAAAAAGTTCCTAGCATTCAGGGAAATACGTTTGTATGCTCCAAATACACAATTGCGAATATTTATTGTCATGTAAGTAGCACTGGCAAAGTCCCCACAATCAGCACTTTTGTTTAACTGTTGAATAAAACATGTATTTGTCTACAGACAAAGTGGCAGCAAAAGGAATTCATGCATTTAGTAAAATAGCAAAGGGCTTGCTGAGATTAGAGTTTTCTCAGTCTGATCAGCCAGTCATCTGACTGTGAGATACTTTCACCTAACAGACGAGTCCTCACTTATCGAAATTAAGACTATTTACTCCTATTTTACACTAACTGCATAGTTTTCTTTTTTTGTATTACCCATGTTTGTATGTATATGTAAATGGTCTGCATTTATGTTTTGTTATATTATTTAAACATACTATGCTATGGGAATGTTTCTATCTAATAATTATAATAAACGTTTTATTTATATAGACCATATTCACAAAAAACAAGTTGCCTCATAGGGCTTTACAATCCTGACATCCTCAGCACTTAACCCTTAAAAGGGTGAGAAAACTGCTAAAATACTATTGTATTTTATTCATCTTCGATTCAACAGCTGAGATTCAATGTGTATGTACATTGATGAATAGGCTTACATTATGAATGGAATTGTGATAGTTGAGGTTAGGGTATAGAACAAGGAAGTGCATTATGTTGATGAGTGTCCTCACAACTGTTTGTGTGTATCCCACTGAGAGCTGCATTGTCCATGTTCACCACATTTATGGGTCTACTGAATGAACAAATGAATGATCTTTATTTACAATGTTCTTTTTAAAGCAGAGCATCTTTAAGTCACACCTCATACACACTCAAACAGGCAGTATTACTAGAGCTGTGGTTCAGGCGGTGGAGCGGGTCATCACACCATACACTTAGAAATGTGTCAGCTGTTCTTGCATTGTGTGATTGGGATGATAGTGAATGCATTAATGTGACTCATAGTGTAGAGCACTTTAGCTGGTCTTTAAGATGAGAGAAGAATGGGTATGTTGTCCATTTACATGTTTTGATGTTATCACAAAATTCATTTGTGTATTGCTATTACTAAAATGCAAAATGACATGTATAAGCAGGGTGCTATAATATTGCAAGTTGTCAGAAATTATACCTGCAATTTTGAAAAGCTACCTGCAGGTACCCATGTTAATGTCCCTGCTCTACTACAACCCTCTTACTCTCGTGAAGACTTTATCATACCAAATGCCATATACAGACATACACAGCATTGTAAATCTTTAGAACGCACTTTCAGAGGTACGAATTATCAATATTATATCTTTGATGGTCAAAAGCATCTTCTCATCAAACTGGATTCTCAATAAACATGAATAAACACTGTTGATAGGGATATTGGTCTGTTACTGCCTAAATTAATAAGAACACATGAAACAAGTATGTATACACGACAGGGGTTTGTTACTCAACCACCAATGCAAACTGCAATTGAAGCCTAACATTGTAGCAAAACAGATCTCGCTAATTTATCTAAAACACAACGAAGCACATGATTCACCAACTTTAGGATGAAAAACCATAAAAAGTTGTACTTCTGAAAACTAACTTAAGTATTCCATGTGAGCCCCACTTTATAACATACCTGCAAACTCACAAGAGGTGAAAAAGGTGAAGTGTTTGTGGGTTCTACGATGGGCCAGATCAAATTGCACACCGGGCTGCAGATGGCCCGTGGGCCGTAGTTTTAACACCCCCTGCGCTAATTGTAAGCCAGGGAGGGATCAGCTGTGGCTCTGCGCATGTGCAATACATGCAGTATGGACGTGGAGAGAGGCGGTCTCCTCTCTGCTCTGACTGCAACTGGGTCTGCTGTGCGAGGCTACTGTGAGACTGACCGCATTTGAGCGCTTTGGGACGGCGGAGGGGCTCACGGCAGCACCAGCTGCTCGTTCAGGAGAGTCACTGCACAACGATACTTGCTTTTACGTCAGAGTCGCGAAATTGCAAGTTCAAAATATTTTTACCTGTAATATCAGAATTTGTCATGTGGTTGAGGCATGGTTCAAAAAATTCCACTTATCTCTGAATCTCCTATGACTTGTAGTTTGAAGTTTTACAATATGCAGTCAGTGTATGTGAGGGACTACTGCTAATAGAATGGTCTTCAGATTTGGTGGGGCTACTCCCTTAACTGGCTTCTCCATATTCCTGTGGAAGGCCAACGAGTGTTGCCCATCAAGCCAAAGTACATGCCATGCACTGTCAGCAGGGGTCACTTACCTTGAAGACCTCTGAAAAGAAGCCTGAACCAATCTTCTCACAGAAGAAGTCATCAATGCGGGCCAGGCTGGACACAGCACTCCTCAGGGCTCGGTATGAGGACGGGCGGATTCGGTTTGGTGCATGGATACTGTGCAGGGGTGGCTCATCTGGGCCACCATGCGTGTCCTCAGCCTCCCAGAAGCAGCACTCGGCATGGTAGTCCATGGTGCACCACTGCACTTCGGTGGCTCCCTTTCTTTCCCGCAGGAAAACCCAAAAGTCTGTTAGAGTGAAGGAGTCCTGAGACACGAGGTGATGGTGACACCTATCATCATGATGTGTCACTGTCTCTCTTATGGGCTGTATGGTTGACTTAATGACCCTGAGTGCAATTGCTTTCCACGATCCTCTGATGAGCGCTGCTGGTTAAAACCAAGTTTTTGGGAAAAAACACATGATCTGGTTTTCTACTTTAATGGGTTAGGGATTACCCTCACCCCTAACCTTTTGAAGAAAGTGAAAGGACAGGCTTAACCACAGCAGCAAGAGTCATTAAAATTGGCCCTGACCAATACACATGCCTGGGTTTCACCGAGTCCTCTCATGCTCTCAGTCCCACTGACGCAGAGTTACACCATCCAAGACACCATGGCTATTAGTTATGGGCTGTATGGTTGACTTAATGACCCTGAGTGCAATTGCTTTCCACGATCCTCTGATGAGCGCTGCTGGTTAAAACCACGTTTTTGGGAAAAAACATATGATCTGGTTTTCTACTTTAATGGGCAGCAAGATTCATTAAAATTGGCCCTGACCAATACACATGCCTGGGTTTCACCGAGTCCTCTCATGCTCTCAGTCCCACTGACGCAGAGTTACACCATCCAAGACACCATGGCTATTAGTTCAGCGGTTTAAAGACTTTCTGGGAAATCTCACCATGCGGAGGCTGGGTCCTCTCTTGTCATTCCATCAACTGGGAGGCTGTGATGATGGCTGCTGCAGCTGCGCGGTACCAGCGGAGGGAGGGGGCGGGGGCGAGCAGCCAGCCCGCTGTGCAAGTGTGTCCAAATATTAGGGAAACATATTCCACAGCACTACTGGCGGCTTTACGGAAGCCATTGAGTGTACGATGGTCAGCGTACGCTTTTAAATATCACATCCGTTAAAAGGATCACTGAACATACATATATAAACAGGGTAAAGACTGGACAGGTTGGAGGCTGAATTAAGTCGTAGGCCATCTGCCGGCAGCGAATTCGTGATGGCCATGAGGCTGTGGCCAAAGAGGCATACTAAGCCCCAGCATCGACCTGCACGGGCAGGGCAGCCGGGCTGTCAGGCTCGCGAAGAATCAAGCACTCACTCAGCCACGTTTCGTGTTCGTCTTCCGAAATGTGCAGACCGTCAATGATGATCTAAATAAGTCGTAGACGGTAGCGCTTCGAAATCCCGTGAACAGCCGGATAGCTGGAGCTGTCATTGGCAGATGGGGCGCGGAGAAGGATGGAGACCTCTTCCCACTCTCGTTCCGTCGGAGCGAGGTGTCCGACGACTGGAAGGGAATATGTCGCTGTCTGCTGCCGATAATCCTGTCTGGGTCCCTCCTGACCCGCCGCTTGCAGCTCTGGGTGACATGGTGCGTAAGCCAGCCGGAGATTCTCTCTCGCTCACACACACACGACTTCCTGTAAGAACCGTCCCAATAAAAGCCTCAATAGATGATGGCTGCTCGCGTTCGCAGTAAATCTATTGAATTTCTTCTTGAATAAATTGTAGTTTCTCAATGCAAAAGCATCACCTTTATCTTGATTAAAGGGTTGTCCATATAACTAGACTATGACTAATGCTGTGTGAAGCATGACACAGCATAGCTCACGTTTTCAAATGCTGTTAAATATTTATTAATACAGTAGTCATCGAAACAATAATGTGCAATTATTCCTACTGTAAGTAAAACAAAATCAAGTGTGTCTGGATAAAACACTTTTGACAAAAAGGTTTCATCATTTCAAGACTTTTGTTTGGAAATCATCACACTTCCTGTATGTTTTCCACTTACTCGGGTCGGGCACACACAGGACTGATCGGCTAATAATAATAATAATAATAATAATAATAATAATCAAAATCATAATCATAATCATAATCATAATCATAATCATAATCACAATCATAATCATAATCATAATCATAATCATAATAAAATAACAAATAAGAAAAAACAAACCCACAGGATGGTAAATTCACAATCCCTGCAACAATTAAAATAAAACAAGGACCTGTTTCAGAAGAAAAAAAAATGATATGTTATATTATTATGGGATCTCTGCTGTGTCCCAAACCACTCCATCATTACCTAGCTCCTAATGCCTATATAGTTATTTTTATGAATATAACTACATTGTAAACTCACAAGAACAAATAAATAAATAAAAAGAAAGAAAAATAGTACATTAGGTATTGGGTCTTGATACACAAATATGGAAAATGACCTCATACATCCAAGGGTGATTTTTTTTATCGTCATACAGCAGTATCCTGTGCTGGAATCACAGACTGATTGGACTAGACCAGGGGTCTGCAACCTTTACTATCAAAAGAGCCACTTTGCCTCCTCTTCCACCAAATGTTTTTTTTTATCTGGAGCTGCAACACATATTTCTTGTTAATCTCAACTTAAACATTAATCAATGTAATCGGGACCCACCTGTTCAGGTATTCTGGTTTAAATGCCACCGTGTTTTTTAATATGATTACCATGTTTATCCCTTTATGGCCACAGTTTACCATCTTCTAATGGCTACTTCAAGCATGATAATGCTGCATGTCACAAAGTAAAAGTTCATTAAAGTTTAGTGACTTAGTTCTACAATATAAATCCTGTAGAGCTCACAGAAGTACTAATTACAAATGACCGAGAGACCCCATACTTACATTATGTGATTAATGGCTGTATTTACCTTGTGTCTAATGAAAATATGGCCACTGAGAAAAATATACCTGGTGGAATGTGAAAGAAGGGTTTTGCTCTCCATAGGTAGGCAAGGACAGGGCAAGGGGTCGAGGGCTGTTGTATTTGTTTGCCAGATTTGAGATGGTTATGATCCCAAAAACCAAATGTCCTTCCTTGAAACAAATGCCACCTACTTGTTGACCCTACTTTCTTAGTCACTTTACAAACATATTTGACAAGATTGTTAGCTGTTTTTGTGCCTACTTAGAGCAGAAAAAGACTATTTTTATTGTATCACACAAACATGCACATGGACAAGTTGGGAGAAATGTACTTTCTCCATTTAACCAATCATGTGACCACATGCATGGTCACCCACAGAGTGGGAGCAAAAGTTGCCTTGCTCATGGGCATTGCATAGAGTCTCTTGTGTTAGTGTTGAGGTTTCATCCAACTTTCCATGGGAGTCCGCCTCGACTTGGCCTCGAACTGGCGACCTTCAGGTTTGCCAGTTCCAGCCTTTTGTTGGTCAATGGGATTCATCCAACCTTTTCAGGAGAGTTCACCTCGATTTGGTCTTGAACTTTGAGTGCTGTGTTACTACCCTTTGTGTGGGACTATTAAAGCTGCCTCTTGAGATCCAATTTGGTTTGTATAGCCCATATTCACAAATAACCATTTGACTCATTGGCCGTCAGTTGACAGTTTATGCATTTGTGCAACACAAGCTATGCCGATACCTTTATTTAATCTCCATCCACACCCTCATAGAATGGATCTGACTGGCATTATCAATGATGATGACACAATATGTTTGTTTGGCAATAGACATTTTGATAAGTGATAGGCAATATACTTCTAAATCCATCTTAGCTGCTATATTAAGGGGGTGACCTTGCACATCATTTTAAATATTCAAAAATATTAAATTAACAAATAGATGACTAACAATAAGACTCTCCTTCATTTTAACATTGATTAAGTAATCTGCCAATTTGACCTCCCCACCCCTTCAGGGTTGCCTCAAATGTTCACATTCACAAACTGCAAAGTTGACCTGTGTCATTAACATCTGACTCCAAAGGACTTTGGTTTTCAACCTTCATAATAAAAGTGAACGTCAGTTAATTTACAGTTGATAAAACGCACCTATGAATAAACAGAAAATGCATTAAAAAATAAAAGTGATAATCGATATGCCATATGCAATAACACAGTGACTTGCAGCCGGCTTGGTGGCTGCCATTTGAGAAGTTTATTTTTTAAGGAGACAGGAAGTTGCATTTACGGCCATCCTTGAGCACCAAGCTCGTCACCGCTGGGCTAGCTATAGAGAGCTAACGGCTATATCACCGGTGAACCCGTGTTTTTCGGAGGTCACCCACCGTTTCAGTGTTAGTGTGATAATAAATTAGGAAATGGCTCTACTAACGGCGTTGTTGGCTTTCCTGTATCACTTGCCGCAGGTGTACAAATGGCTGCTCAAGCCATACTATGTAGCTTCGCTCTTCATGTCTGTAGCCTTTTTAGCTGTGCGCAAGACGCCGGGCATTTGTGACAATTTGACTACACAGCGAGAGGACGGCAACTCTTGCGACTTCGACTGGGTGAGTGGAATACGCAGTTGGGGAATCACATAGTGCTTCACATTAAGTTGCTTTAAGGCAAAGGCATAGTTGTGTACCACTACAGAGGTTGGCTGCAAGGGCCAGGTGACATTAGCGGTTACAAGGGGAGCATGACCATGGCCAAACCACGGCCCAGAAATTGCACATTTTCACGCCTGGCTCGTTGGCAGCGATTCACACGTCGCACTTTTTAATGTATAACTTGGCAGAATTAAGGTATGATATGTTGTACGACTAAACGTCGTTTATCTCAGAAGATGAGATACGACCTGGCAGACACCGACAAGCAAAACATAAGCCATGTTCAGTGTTCGTTGCAGCTGGAGGCTGGGCTTTGTAAACTCTACAATTCTTAGAATGGAGATGCTTGCTTTTCGTTGAATGTACCAAGCTGCCACAAGATCTTCCCTTAAACACCCTGCAACCAGTGTAGCCACATGATCTATAGGTATAGAGCATCACTTTGAAGAAATCCATGGAACTGTACTGTTGTGAAAGACGATGCAATTGCTTTCTTAAATGTTTTTTTTTATTAGGTAAAGTACCAGGATCTTGAAAGGGAGAACATGAATTCAATTCTGTATCATTTAGCATTTACATGGTTTTAATTACGTAAGAGAGCAATGCATTTTGGATTCGGCCAAGCCTAAACACAGCAGAACACAACTGAGGCTATTAAATAAGATTTAAATCATGTAAGTGATGTTTCAGGCTTTACGGGCTAAAGATATAGAGGAACTGGAAATAACATTAACAACAGTCACCTGTACATCTTGAATAAAAGCATGTGGGTAAAGAAGAATGAAACCAACATATACTGAACAGTTACAATGGCTGGCCTCAATGCAATATTTTACATCTGTGTTCTCAGAGAGAAGTGGAGATTCTCATGTTTCTTAGTGCCATTGTCATGATGAAGAACAGAAGAGCAAGTGAGTAGATATGATTGGTATTTTGTTTGAACGCATTATACATTTCTTCTTATGTAATGAGATGCATTACTGAACCATGACCCCCACAAAGTAACTTGTAAGTGCAAGTGTCATGATGCGGTGAGATTAAACCATGTTTCTTAACAATTGGATTTGTTTTTCTTTGTCACAAAAAATGTGTTTTTCTTCACTATGACACAGGTAAAAGGGTTATGCTAGGGTTAACATGCTAAGGACGATCAATATCTTGGGAACAGTACTTTTGTAAACAGTCCTTATTTCCACATAAATAACATGCTTGTCTTATCAGATAAGCATCATTAACCCCTGCTCATTTAACGGTGTCTGTGCAAAACATAACTGGCTCTGTATTGCTTCATGTCAGTAACGGTGGAACAGCATGTGGGCAACATCATCCTGTTCAGCAAAGTGGCAAATGTCATCCTGTTCTTCCGATTGGACATCAGGATGGGATTGCTCTACCTGACACTCTGCATAGGTCAGTCCAACTGTCCATATACTGTTGTACACTCACATGTATTGTCAATTTTGGTGTGACAAAAACTTAAATGTGTCAAGTGGCCTACGTGGAACACTAATGATGATAATGTGGCTTTACTCTTTACTAAAAAAACAAGAAGACTTTTTCAGATTTTAGTGTACAATGAAACATCAGGAAATGCTCAAAATAGAAGATGTGGTGTGGAGAATGAATAATTCAGTTGTAACAATCATATTTTACTGTCTTTTAACTATCACTGATTTAATGCTGAGATGGTAATCTGTTGCATCTGTTTCAGTGTGTTTAATGACATGCAAGCCACCTCTTTACATGGGACCAGAGTACATCAAATACTTCAGCGACAAAACCATTGACGTGAGTAAAAATACTTTGATAATTGACAACAAAGATCAAGCTGTACTGTTTGTTTTAAATTGTGTGTGTGTGTGTGTGTGTGTCTGCGTGCGTGCACGCGTGCACAGGATGAGCTTGAAAGAGACAGCCGTGTGACATGGATTGTTGAGTTTTTCGCCAACTGGTCTCCAGAGTGCCAGTCCTTTGCGTCTGTATATGCGGATCTTTCTCTGAAGTAAGACTCGAACCATCCTTTCAAAGAAAGTATGATGTGCGCTCAGTGACATGAGTAAGATTTCAGTTACTATGTTTGTTGTCTTTCAGGTACAACTGTGCTGGCCTCAAGTTTGGGAAAGTGGACATTGGACGTTATGGAGAGGTTTCAAAGAAGTACATAATTTAAAATCCTTTTGGAGGGCTCTTTTTTTAGTTTGGATTGGATATATCTCCCTAATTTTTACATTGTCTGTTCTGCAGGTACAAGGTGTCCACATCCCCTCTTTCAAAGCAACTTCCGTCACTAGTGTTGTTCCAGGGAGGGAAGG
Organism: Colistium nudipinnis; assembly: GCA_016785305.1. Lineage (NCBI taxonomy): Eukaryota > Metazoa > Chordata > Actinopteri > Pleuronectiformes > Rhombosoleidae > Colistium > Colistium nudipinnis. The sequence goes on from JAFBJU010001070.1 coordinate 170,764, forward strand.
AGGTGATGCGTCGCCCCCAGGTGGACAAGAAGGGAAGAGCAGTATCCTGGAGCTTCACTGAGGTCTGTTTGGACAGCTTACTTGAGATCTTTTTTTTATCAGAAAGTGCATGGTCTATGTTTTCAAAATTTAATTATTTTCCCCCATCAAATACATTTTTCAGAAGGCATTGTGTAGTTAGTTATCTGAACAGAGACATTAACATTCATCTATAATTACAACTGTATTATCTAGAATTTCCCTTGTATTTTAAGTGGAATGATAAACTGAACAATGCACTACGCAATGCATTTGTAGCATGATTTATTATCTTATTGAGGATAATAATAGCAGCTGAACCATGGCTTTTAAAATCATCCCCAGGGCACATGTTGTTGAACTTGTAAAGTGTTTTCTTTGTAGCTCAGGTCCTTTCAGCTCCCCGTTTTTTGATTTTTCATCTTCACTTGTCAATATGTTCTACATCAACATGTTTGAGTTCAGGGGTCACACAGGTTGTTCTAAAAGCTGTTATGTGATCATCTTTACATAAAGTTGTTGTGTTTAGTGATCCTGTCCCAACAAGCAGAGCCGCCCACTAGAAAATCTCCCTGTGTCTACTGGACACTCCAGGCCTGACAACCTCTCTCACTCTCTGAAGCATTATTTTTATAGCTACACCATAGAAATGGCAATTTATATAATACATACAGTATATTGCTAATCAGGTACTAATCTTATTTTAAAGTGCTATTATTAATGTTTTTTTATTCTGCAGGACTGAATCCCTCAACTGATAAGTCAATGCGATTCATCTGTGTTTAAAATTTGAAACATCTGATACCCAAATATTCAGCATGTGCCTCATTGTTGAATGCAGCACAGGTGTAACATCTCTCAGAGAGCATGTATATTTTACCTTGGTACCTATACTCGGCTGATTAAAGTATTGGAACATGTATGTCTCACAATAGGAGAACATCATCCGAGAGTTCAACCTGAATGAACTCTACCAGAAATCCAAGAAACTCAACAAGACAAAAGATGACAATTTGAGCCAGTCCAAGTTCCCAGCGGTCCCGGAGGAGGAGGAACCAGAGCGGCAAGGAGCCAATGGCCACAAGGAAGAGTCATTCGAATCCAAGAAGGACAAATAAGGCTGTATCTTGCTGTGCTGAAACTATTGAGCCCTTGTCAGCTCTTCCATCTCTGCTTTCCTCTTCTCTTCTGTGTTTAGTATATTCACTCATAAATCAGAGCTGACCTGGTGTCAATGTGAGTGGCTGATGGAGACAGATTGAGAATTGAGATTTTTCGGTACTTCTGCCCCTGCTTTTAACACTAAACCTCCTTTAAACCCTGTGATTTATCACATGTGCAGCTAGTCTCTAGTCCCTTCATTAGCAGTCAACCAATGTATACTGAATTAAAGAAGCAAACTGAGAATCAGTAAAGCAGCTTCTGAACAGGGCTGTTTCATAAACCTTTGTTTAGGGTGGTTAAAGCCGTGAAGCCTGAGGGACTGCCCTTTTAGCATAGTCGGTTGACTTCTTAACATCAAAGCAGTTAATGTGATTCTACTTGATATAGTTTATTTAGATTTTTTTTATGTTTTCAATTTAATTCAATAATTTTGTTGTGATCTAAAAATGTTAGTTATTGTTAACAATATTATTAGTACACAAGACATAGGCTGTGTATGACAGAATCTGTTGTAATTGCCATTAACAGTCCATGAGTTTGACCTGAGAAATACAATAACATGAAAACATGTGCACGAGTCAGGTAGTGTTACTCTAAAGATTCACCATTCATCTCTGTCTCACTTAGACTTCACACTGCCTTTGCACTCTCACTTCCACACTTCCCCCATCACATTCCGGGATTGATTTTGAGCCTTTGATATACGATCTAGGTATAATTCTTTATGTTTTTTGATCCCAATTCAATGTTTGTAATTTAAACTTTTGACCTTTGTGTCATTTTGCATTTCATTTTGAATGTATTCCAGGGCTTGTATGTATATTTGCTCCTGTACATGAATCTAAACCTCTCAAACCCCTGGTCCATTTTCTTATTCATGCAATAAAACAATGTGCACGAGTTTCTATGCAGACTTCATTTCTATGAAGCGTCACAGTTTAACCTGACTACCTTGAAACATTTCTTTTATTCACATCACATCGAAGAAACCCCTGTACGGGAGTGTAGAAGAAACCCTAACTACAAACCCTTTATTATTAGATTACTGTTGTTGTAAAATATTCACCTAACTGCAAAACGAATTGCAATAACAAGCCTTCTCTCCTAATAATTGCTACATCATATAGTCAAAGCATAAAATGTTGTATGGTGAAGAATTTTGGCCATATGAATAAAGAGAAAAAATATCTGTGGATTTATAGCCTCTTAGATCAGGGGTCTAAAGGTCAACTTACCTGGAGGCCATTGAAGGTAGAGTCTAGGTTAGGCCGGGCTGGTCCTGAGCTATTGTATCTCATAAAAATATATAAAACGCCTAGGGCAGGGGTTGGCAACCCGTGGCTTCCTGTGGCTTTGGAAAATAAATGGAATCAGTTGGTTGGTACCAGACAATCCTGGTACCAACCCGGGCTACAGTTTCCGTAGGGACACGCACAGACGATAGTTCCCAGGAGGCCAAGCATCTCCTGGCACAGGTGGATGGTTCTGTACTGGCATGGGGACAGAAGGAGTGCTGGGGTATCGTTTTGGTTGTCAGAAAAAAATGGAGAGAGATGAGGGAACATCATTCCTCTTTCATGTCACCCAGAAACTTAACAGCATTTGTGTTTTGCCGAAACCAGCCGCATTACAACCGCTATACCAGTTAAAATAAAGGCACTGCATCAGGTATGTTTACATGATGACAGAGCCCCTCCGACAAATATTCACAGTGAAATTAAAATGCTTTAAAAGGTGAAATATCACATGGACAATAGTATACAGATATCAACATCGCTATGACTCATAAAGTGTAGTTAAGGTTGTCTTGATTATCCCTGGGACTGATCCACTATCCAAAACAGGTTATCATAGAACTATATAATCCTGTTCTAATAATTGTGATATACAGAATTATGATGAATAAGTACAGGGTTGACATAGCTCCAGGGTGTAACTTCAGATAAGCAGAGCCTAAATCATTGAGAGTTATCTAATCTGCACAAATAAGTCAGGTAAAGGCTCATGGACAGGCCACATGATGTGTGTATGCACACTTATCCAGTTACATCTGTGTTATTTTTTGCCTTTAGGTACCTCATACCCTTGTTTTTTATGCCAACCCCCTATTTGTGGCCCCGTATTTGACATCAAAGTTTTGAGTTAATGCGGCCCACGCACTGGGAGCCACAAAACCCTTTTGACATTTAAAGTGAAATAACTCTGCATGTAACATTTTTTTTGCCTTTATGCTATGTATTGTACAGTATATGTATGCCGTAATGTGTTGAATTTATGAAATCAGTCTGGTCAGCAGTGAAAGCATATGAATCTGCCCATGTAGCATTAAACATTCTGTTTTCTTGAGACACTTTTCTTTTCTTAGAATTCTCCATAGTTGGCCTACCTGAGGTTGAATATGTCGACGCATGTTGAATTTAAATTTTACAAGATCACCATAATCTTCAAATTTTAGAATAACATTTTAAAAACTAACAAACTAAAATAAAATACATTGTTAGAATATACCTGATTATTTTGTTTGGAAGCCCAAGAACAAACCGGAGAAATCTGGAGAAATCTTCAGCTCACAACTGCATGGTTTATTATGGTCACATGGAAAGTAAAGCAGCGCTGGGCAAAGAGTGTGCCCCAATGTCCGGGAATGGTTCACATTTATCTTTTTGGGCTGGGCCTGCCCCGTACAGACGTTGGGCTTACACCCGACCAAATGAAATTGGCCAGTTACCAGTGGCGTGGACATGAATCTTGGAATGTATGTGTGTGTGTGTGTGTTGTTTTGGCTATAGACATATTTTGACAAGATAGAGAAGTTTCATCTGTCCTCGTAGTACAAGCCAGTTCTGACTGGTTATTCTATCTTACAGTTTTTAGACCATTCAAGGATATACAGTGCATCATATGAGCTGAGGTTCAGTGGAAAAATACAGAATAAGTATACATGTCTCAGAACAAAGCAAATTGTAACAACATTTCAATTAAATACTCATTATTTATTTTCCAAAGCCACAGCAAGCTGCGGGTTGCCAACCCCTGCCCTAGACGTTTTATATATATATATACATGTCTATATATATATTTTTATCACTTATGGGATACAATAGCTCAGGTCCGGCCCAGCTTCACCTAGACTCTACCTCAAGCGGCCCCCAGGTAAGTTGAGTTTGAGGCCCCTGCTCTAAACAAATAGCCAATTGAAGAAACTCCGCATATGCCCCTGAGCAAGGCATTTTACCACCCAACATCTGCTCCATGGGGCGCTTACAAAAATGGCTGCCCGCTTCTCTGTGGCCTGTATATAGTGTATGGGTGGACATTTCCCTGTTGTTGTGCGTGTTTTTGCACGTGCATGCGGGACGATTAAAGACTCATTTGCCTTAATAGGAATGAGAGCTGTCTGACCTGAAAACGGCCGTCTGTTTACTCAACAGTTGGAGGTTTGAAACTATCATCTCTCCAGAGCTATAACATCAAGAGCTGTAACCCTGGAGCAACCCCTGGTCACTTACAGTGACGGACAGTTTCCTCCCATTTGTTTGGTCACAAAATGTAATTTTCATCTCCTTCGGACGTCTTTCTTAATACGTCACCCAAAAAGGGCGAGGCGAGCAGCAGGAAGGCCAATCCTAGGCCTACATTTTCAACCATGTGATTTCGTATCCCGGAATGAAAACAAAAGTTGAGACTTGGGTTCCTCTACTGCCGGACTAACAATGGACACAGAATCAGTCATGACAGCCGCTCTGCTTCACGTGTCGTTGCCCTTCCTATTTTGTGTCATCTTGGCGAACCTGAGCATGTTCGACGGAGTTGCCGTGGATTTGTCTTACGAGCATTACGCCGAGCCACGAGTCGAGTATCTGCCTTCTTTCCTGGCGATGCCCTGTAACTGTGTGGTGAACCTGGCGTACATATGCATGGGAATGTACTGGATGCTATGTCACGTGAGCGGCAAAGAGGCGGCGCTGGCCCGTTACATGAGACAAGTGTTTGCTCTCATGGCGATCTTTTACGCGCCTGTGCAGTGGACGCGCTTGGCGGTGCTGCGGCGCGCGCCCGCCGTGCTCGACCAGTGGTTCACCCTGCCGATCTTCGCGTGGGTCCTGGTTTGGATTGGCTACATCGAACGCGGGCCGGCGAGGTGGCGCGCCTCGCACGCGGCAGCACTGGAAGTGTCTTCCCTCGCCAGCTATGGCCTATCGCTGGTGCACGAGCGGGGTTTCGAGGTGGCGCTCGGCGTCCACGTGATCCTCGCCGTGTACCGAGGGGTGAAAGTGCAGCTGGTGCACGGAGACAGTCGTTCGCGAGTGCACCTGCTGCTGGCAGTCCTGTCATGTGCAGGGTTTGTGGTCTTAAAGCTGCTGGATCACTGGCTCGCTCGGTACGTGCTGTTCCAGCGGTTCACTGGACACTTCTGGTCCAAAGTGTGCGACGTGCTACAGTTCCACTTCAGTTTCTGCTTCATGACATCACTGACACAGAGGGCCCAGGAACAGACCGCAGCCCGGTGGCAAGAGTGACAGGAGGACTAAACCACAAAGATAAAACTGACTCCGCTCACTGGGATTGTTATTGCCGTTTTTTTTCACATGGCTGTATTTTTGTTCAATGCAAAATGACAGAGCAGATACAAGCCGGTAATAAGGACGATGGCCTTAAGAATGAAGGAGGTGATAAGTCAAAGAGCACTAGACAGGGGACAGATGACACTTGTCAATTTCATAATTTGTATTCTGTGAACGCTATTCAGTGGACTTTTGTTTATACTGTTCTGATTGATGATGATTTTGTTATTATTACTCAGGAGGATATTTGTTATAAATGACATAACAAACCTGGTCGGCCACTTTTTAACTCTTAAATGCATGAGATGTCTCCAATTGTACTTTGGAAAAAGGGCTACAGCACACCTGGACCAAAAGAAAAACTTTCAGAGCGTATTTTCTATGGGAGGATTTCCCAGTTTTTTCTGTTTTTCCACATTTGTACAAATCACATAAATTTAGAAAATAATCAGCAGATTAATTGGTGATGCAAATTAACATTACTTGTAGTGATATACAGTGCATCCGGAAAGTATTCACAGCGCTTCACCTTTTCTTTCCTCAAAATTCTACACACAACACTCACAGCCTTTGCCATGAAGCTCACAATTGAGCTCAGGGGCATCCTCTTTCCACTGGTCATCCTTGAGATGTTTCTGCAGCTTAGTTGGAGTCCACCTGTGGTAAATTCAGTGGATTGGACAAGATTTGGAAAGGCACACACCTGCCTATATATGGTCCCACAGTTGACAGTGCATGTCAGAGCACAAACCAACCATGAAGTCAAAGGAATTGTCTGTAGACCTCCAAGACAGGATTGTGTTGTGGCACAAATCTGGAGAAGATTACAGAACAATTTCTCCTGCTTTGAAGGTCCCAATGAGCACAGAGGCCTCCATCATTGCTATGAGGAAGAAGTTCGGAACCACCAGGACTCTTCCTATAGCTGGCCAGCTATCTAAACTGAGCGGTCAGGGAGAAGTGCCTTAGTCAGGGAGGTGACCGACAACGGGATGGTCACTCGGTCAGAGCTCCAGAGTTCCTCTGGTCTGGTGAACCAAAGATTGAACTCTTTGGTGTGAATGACAGGCGTCACGTTTGGAGGAAACCAGGCACTGCTCATCACCAGGCCATTACCATCCCTACAGTGAAGCATGGTGGTGGCAGCATCATGCTGTGGGGATGTTTTTCAGCGGCAGGAACTGGGAGACTAGTCAGGATAGAGGGAAAGCTGAATTCGGCAAAGTACACAGACATCCTGGATGAAGAGCGCTCTTGACCTCTGACTGGGGCGACGGTTCATCATTCTGCAGGACAACTATCCTAAGCACACAGCCAAGATATTAAAGGAGTGGCTTCAGGACAACTCTGTGAATGCCCTTGAGTGGCCCAGCCAGAGCCCAGACTTGAATCCGATTGAACATCTCTGGAGAGATCTGAAAATGCTTCCCATCCAACCTGATGGAGCTTGAGAGGTCCTGCAAAGAGGAGTGGCTGAAACTGCCCATAGATAGGTTGGCCAAGATTGTGGCATCATATTCAAAAAGACTCGAGGCTGTAATTGCTGCCAAAGGTGCATCAACAAAGATTGAGCAAAAGCTGTGAATACTTATGTACATGTGATTTCTTAGTTTTTTATTTTTAGTACATTTGCAAAAATGTAAAAAAAAACTTTTTTCACATCGTCATTATGGGGTGTTGTGTGTAGAATTTTGAAGGAAAAAATGAATTTAATCCACTTTGGAATAAGGCTGTACCATGACAAAATGTGGAAAAAGAGAAGCGCTGTGAATACTTTATGGATGCACTGTACATCTAATCACTACAGATTCAACCAACTATGGTGCTGCTTGTGAATACATGAGTAATAATCATGTTTTGACATGTGATGCAATTTTTCTGCTTTGAGTACTGTGTTGACTGCAGTAGCAAATAAGTAATCTATTCGCTCAGAGTATTGAGGACATTGTCAGAAGGTACCAGAGGGTATTTAGGTGTATTTTCAATAGAAATATCCTGAAAAACGACAAAATATTTTAGTGTGCCTTCTACAAACATACATTAAGAAACCTCTGACACAATAATCTGTATAATCTACTGCAAATGTTTCATTGTATAACTTAAACTGCCCTTTAAATGTATTGTTTTTTTTAATCAATGGGTCAGCAGTGTCCACATTAAGATCTGATGGCTTTGATCAGCTCACATCACATTTTTCTGGTGCGCAACCAAAGATGGAGGAATAGATAGTATCCATCTGTGAAGCTGCAACAAGGTGTTTTAATCGTTTTCAATTGTTGCGTCAACAGGTTAATGGCATGAACATTGAGGGGAGAACTGCATTGTGTGTTAACTGACTGCTAACAACCGCTAACTACCTAGCTGCTGCTATTTTCCTGGTTTGGGACAGCTGTTTGTGATCATTATCTCTGCCCATGTTTGGTGTATGTGGACTAACCGCAATTGTATTTAAACTTATGTTAAGCGTTGTCAGAATGTGTCCCTGATCAAAATCCATCCTCAATGTACCGTGTGTTCATATACTGCCATGTGGTCAAACAGATTTTAGTCCGATCCACCAAAATACATATTCAGCCCAAACTAATTTTAATGCAGTTGTAAATAAGGTAGTCGTGTTAAAACTCTGAACATTAAACCATTTCAGACAGAAAGAAGGGAACTATGGTCTGAACTAGGTCTAAATGGTTTCTAATTCCATTGACGCTTTAGATAAAACCTTTTCAAGGTGAAATTGTAGCAAATAAAATATATTTACTTGATTATGGCATGTTAAACCAAGAAAACAATATGAATCAAAAATTGTAAAGGGTTTGGGTAACAAATATGAGTTTATGAAATGTATCATTGTTGGATTATTTTATTGAAATACACAACACTCACATTATTATGGCTCATGTACTGGACTTGACTGAGGACACACATTTTTCTCTGCATGAAATCCCAAAAACCCAAAGTTAGTTGTTGATGGACAAGCACGTAGTGATGTGTGTGTGGTGACCCACCACATGACCAGTTGAGAACCACTGAACCACTGAACATAGACTATTTATGCTGCTCCCTGATAAAAGAAACATGTACCTGTATATGGTACCTGTTGAGGAAAAAAAGAAGACTGATTAAGAAATGTTAACTTGCTGCTGCTCAGTATGTGCTGGTTTAATGTTTCATTTGATTACTATAAAAACTATGGAGTTTTTAGTGGTTATGTTAGTGATGATTCAGTGAATATCTTATGAGGGTGTGCACATTTAAATACTGGATTCAATCTGCCTTCCAACCGTTTTTTGCAGGTGGTTGGATTAGTGGTGAAAATGAAGTTGCGGTGGTCACAATAAAGTTGATGATGTTTTCTATTCTAACATAATTAAAGAAAAGACAGGTTACATATCTTCAGGTTGGACTAACAAATATTAATAACTTAAATATTTCCATACTTACATCAATAATACACCCACATGGGTAATCTACGTTGTCATCCCTTTTGAGGTCAATTTTAATAAATTAAATGAACAGCCAGTTTTTAAACAGAAAATACATCCAATCTGGGCTACAAATGTTAAACAAAAGGCCATTGTTACCCAAAGGCATGATGTTCTTTGTCCATGGCTGGTTTGGAGGGAAACAAGGAAGACATGTTCAAAAAGGAGGAGCTATATAGGTTTGGAGGTGTGGTTGTGGGTGGAACGGCATTCCAGGTAGGGATTAAGAATTAATTGATGTTTACGTTGAGATTTACAAGTGCTACTGCACTTTTGTTCATGCTTCTTATGTACTTTTAAAATAGAAGTGAGCAATACATTAATTTTGAATAAATTATTGAATATTTTGCATAACAATGCAATTAATTCGCAATTATTTTCAGGACATAATGCGATTAATTGTGATTTAAAAATGTAATCGTTGCCCAGCACACATTTTTATTCAGTTTATGGGGATACGAGTGTGTAGCTTGCGAATGAAGAACAACATACACTCTCATCACAGCACGAAGTGAAGCTAACCATCTTCATTTACACACAAACTTTTTTTTTACCATTATTATAATTATTATTTGAGTGTAGAAGAAAAAAAGTATATTTAGAAACCTAATCTACACTCCAGATCAGTAGGTGGCAGTAATGCACCACAGTATTAGTTGCCAACCGCCACAAAAAATGAAAGGAGAAGAAGAAGGAGAAGCCTACAGTGAAAACAGACGACGCAATAGAAAAGTGTTCCGGTGTAATACGGAAGTTAAGGACGTTTCCTTTGAAGACAACTGTACTTTCACCGTGGAAGCATACAGCGGGGACATGGAGCGGGCTACAGTGGCAGCTTTGCTCGTTCTCTTGGCGGCACACGTCCAGGGTTGGGATGACGGTACGGACTATTTGACTTCAGTTTACGCATTTACATATCCATGTTATAGTAGCCATCCGCCGTAATTATTATGTCATTTACAATTCCTCTGAAAGCCGTCACACCTGAAATGTTATTGCTAGAATGCCACTGTTACTAAGAGCTGTCATGAATAGCTTTAGTTAATGCTTTATACAACATGAAGTGATGTGATCCCTGTATCAGTTAATAACTACCTATAGGTGAGACCACCATTTACCATTTAACTTTCCTAATTGAGGTAAAAACAGAATCTGAAGAGCGGATAAAACCAGGTTTTAAATGATTGTACAAAAGTGCAGTGGTTGGCACTCCTGTATCATAATAATACGGCTCCCGGCTTGAATCCCTGGTCAACTGGGGATCTCACTGTGTGTAGTTTGTGTGTTCTCATGTGTGAGTTTTCTTGCCAGGCTCCAAATTGTGCCAGTAGGTGTGATTGGTTGTTTGTCTCTGTATGTTGGCTGTGATGTGCTGGTGGCCTGTCCATGGTGCACCCTGCCTCTTAGAGTATGAGAAAACTGTTTACTTGTATAACTTAACCCCTGTTCTTCTCCTCTCCCCACAAAAGACAGCGTGCTCCTGCGGGATGTTCATGTGTTGACTCTGCACAATGGTCGCTTCACCAGAGGAAGGCGCTCCAGCCCAGTCCCTCAGCTCCAGTGCATCGGTGGCTCCGCAGGCTGCCATGCCTTCATCCCAGAGGTGGTCCAGTGTCAGAACAAGGGCTGGGATGGAGTGGATGTACAGGTATGACATGAATGACACAGAGAGAATAGGCAGAGCAGTAATGAAGAGCATCAATGCTATGTAATATACTAATAATAATCATACTGGCAAAGTTGGTCAGTTTAAATGTCAATGTTTGCATAAAGTCAAAGATGTACTGCTTTATGAGGTAGGGACGGGTGCTGAACAACGTGTATGAGCGATGGGATAACAAGTATAGTCACACAGATTCATGGTCACTTTCGGAGCCCTGCCTCTTCCTTGTGTGTTTTGAATGATGTAGCCACTGTTTGTAAGCCACATTCCCTTTTACAGTGGGAGTGTAAGACTGATATGGAAAACCTATATCGGTTTGGTCGCATCGAGGTAAGCTGTGAGGGCTTCAACCACCCTTCCGATGCCTACATACTGAAGGGCTCCTGTGGGCTGGAATATTCATTGGAATTGACTGGAGAGGGTCGGAGGAACACACAAGGCAGCTCGGGCTCCCACAGAGGATCCAATGGATTTGGAGGTAGGATGCTTATGATATGAACAAATGTGGCTTTAAACCTCCCGCTACACTTGTAGACACACTCGTTTACATTCTTTTTCTGTTCGTCTCAGGTCTCTGGGGCTTTGCATCCGGAGGTTCCTCTGAGGACAAACAGCATCAGCAGCACAGCCATCAGAGCGCGCACCCCTCACACAGTGAGGACTCAGGAGGACTGGTGGTGGTTGCTCTGCTTCTGCTCTTTGCCTACGGTGTCTATAAGCTGTTCCTCTGTGGGAACACAGCTCAGAGGGGGCAGGATGGCGGACAGACTGGCTACCCTGGTGATAATCACCATGGCTTCACCGGGGGACCACCACCCCCAGGATTCAAGCCTGACTTCACAGGTACTGTAGTATATGGGGATTTAGTTATCTTAAAGAAACCTGTGTGCCCTTGTTAGGGATGATATGTTGAACAGCTGGATTAGTGTGCACTGAAATTGAAACTGGAATCTGTTTTGTTTTCTGTTAAGGCAATCCTGGTACCAACCCAGCCTACGGTTTCCATAGTGACACGCACAGACAACAGTTCCCAGGAGGCCAAGCATCTCCTGGCACTGGTGGAGGGTTCTGGACTGGCATGGGGACAGGAGGGGTGTTGGGGTATCTTTTTGGTCGTCAGAGGTTAGTAGAAAAATGGAGAGAGATGAGAGAATATCATTCCTCGTCACCTAGGAACTTAACACTATTTGTGTTTTGCAGAAACCAGCCGCATTACAACCCCTACACCAGTTACAATAACAGCCGACCTCCTACACACTCCTCCTCCTCCTCCTCTTCCTCTGGTGTTCGGACTGCATCAGGTATGTTTACATGTTTGCTAACAGAGCCCCTCAGACAAATATTGACAGTGAAATTAAAATGTTTTTAAAATGTGAAATATCGTGTAGTATTCCGAAATCAGCATCGCTATGACTCATGAAGTGTAGCATAGGTGTTTTTCTGTCCTCTTGATCGTACCGTTAGATGTCTCCACACTATGATGTTGTCCTGCTGACAATGACAATGCAATGCTCTGGTGTGTTTTGACCGTGGGTGTGATGCTCCCGTGTACCTATCCGGTACGCAAAGGCGCTCAGTGACACAAGTAACTTTCCGCTTTCCAGATTTTGCTGTGCATGCGTACCTGAGAAACAGTTATGTGCACACCTGGAGATAAGGTTATATGAGACCATTTGGTAACATAACTGATCCACTATCCACAGGAGATTATCATAGATCTATGAAATCCTGTTGAGCACACAGAGAAAAGCTGCGGGTCCAGATGGTTGACTGTCTTTGTCTTTTACCCAGGTTTTGGAGGAACCAAGAGAAGATAGTACTGTGAAGGTGAACACATTGTCTACAGTGGGTGGCCCCAGGGGGGCGGGGGTGTGTCACCTGACAAAAGCTCCATGTCTCTCAAACAAAAAGTGCAAAAGATTTTGTCCCGTATTTGCAGTGTTGACATACTAATATTAATACCATTCTCATTTTTAAGTAACATTAATATTTGTATATTAAATATATAGCTCCATTTTCCTTTCTTCTGCATTGGCAACATTAGTCAAGATTGAAAGAGGTTATATGCTGTCAAAAAACATTTATTTGGTGAATGCGCTTCTGTAAATTTCTTTAAAAACATACTTACTAGAAGCTAATTTCTTTCTTTGTATATGTAGTTTAAGTGTAAAGTTGACAGGGGGCAGAGTTCCTGGGTGTAACATCAGATAAGCAGAGCTTAGAATCACGAGTTATCTAATCTACACAAATAAGTCAGGTTAAGGCTCATGGACAGGCAACATGATGTGTCTATGCATACGTATCCATCTTACATCTGTGCTGTGCTGTTTTGCCTTTTGATGCTAGGCCTCATTTCATTGCTTTGCATATCCTGTAAACATTATGGTCGTAAAAACATTATTTTGGAGATACTTTAGTTCTGTCCTAATCCAGCAGCCGCATCTTTCGGAGGCTACTTTTGAAGGCTGGTTACTATGACAATGGTGCACATTTTTGGTAACTAGCAAATAAAGTCCTACTTATTAATCAGTGGCTGATTTTATTTCCAAAGGTAAATAAACCCACTATATAGTGCAATTGACCTTTGACACTGAATATCATCTTGTTTGTACCACCTAATCTGGAACATACCACTGTAAAATCCATCTTTTACCTTAAAAAGGACTGGGGACCGTTGAGTTAGGATGATTTTATTACCACATTCAGATACAGTTCAAGTGAAATCACAAGAGCTGAGCTGCTCATATTAGCAAACATTCTGCTGTTTGTATTCAGAATCTGGACTTAGTCAAACTTCCTAAGTGCAAGACTCTGAACTTGGCATACTTGCTAAAAAGAAATGCCATATTTTTATTCAGTAATGTATTAATTTCAAATTATTATTATTATGTGGAAGAACAAATACAGCTGTGAGGGAAAGAAATTGGCCATTGTTACTATCAAGGAACATTTCACATTCAACTTTTCACATTCAACTTTAAATTCCTAAAATGCCATTTCAGAGTAGGGTTTATTTGTATTTGAAGTTGTAAATAATGCAGCACAATATTGGTACAGAAAACACATTTGTATGTAACACACATGAGTTTCTCGCAGTTTTAACCACAATCAACCAATGACTGTTAACCGTAAAACCTGCTTTAAAAGCAATCTGTGTGCTCCTTTATCAAAATGATTATCAACCTCAAAAGTCTAAAGAAATAAACACATAACGAATCAGCCATAAACAGAAATAATAGGAGCTGTCTGACCGGAAAACTGCCGTTTACTCATCAGTTGGAAGTGTAAAACTATTTAACGACAGTAACATTTGCCTCTTTGTTTTGTAACAATATCATTTTCTTATTTCTCTCTTAAAACGTAATCCCAAAGGGGCGGGGCGAACAGCAGGAAGGCCAATCCCAGGCGTACATCTTCCACCATGTGATTTCGTATCGCGAAATGAAAACAAAAGTTGAGACTCGTATGTGCGGTCCCTGGACGGCCGGACTACAACGAAACACAGAATCAGTCCTGACAGCCCCTCTGCTTCACCTGTCGCTACCCTTCGTGTTCTGTGCCATCCACTGTACCAGATGCTATGGCACTGGAGCGGCAATGAGTCGGCGCTGAGCCGCTATATGAGTATTAGCTCTCATGGCGATCTTTTACGCGCCTGTGCAGTGGACGCGCTTGGCGGTGCTTTTGCGGCCCGCCGTGCTCGACCAGTGGTTCACCTTGCAGATTTTCGCGTGGGTTCCTGGTTTGGATGAGCTACGTCGAGCGCGGACCGGCGAGGTGGCGCGCAAAATGACACAATGCAGATACAACTGTTAGGTATTTTTATGCCATATGCACCCCCCCCCCCCCTTGGAAAGGCCAGGTATTTTTATGCCATATGCCCCCCCCCCCCCCCTTGGAAAGGCCCTAAGCTTACTCAAAGCAAACACATACACATATTTAAAGACATATGTTTACATGTATTCTGGTGTTCAGTTATATGCTCAGGGATGTTTAGCTTCTCATTTACAAGTTCATAAAGGAATGTTTATGTAGCTGCATAAGTTAGATTTTAGACTTAGGCACTCAGACCAGACGTTTAAAGGCATGGACGTGTAAATCCGCCCTGCCACCTGAGAATTAGAACAATGCACAGGTAATGGCTCTACCCCACCTTGGCACCTGGTGCTTAGGACATGCAAAAGCATCCCCCCACACCACCTTAGTTTAACTAAAGACATGCAATGAGCCTGTAATGAAAAGGAATGTAACTGTAACTGAAAAACTGCAACTCATGTTAAGCAGACCACTGAACTGTTCGCCCCGAACTGTATAGACACACCCCTGCACCAACCAAGAGGTGTCATGAACACCGCCCATCTATAGTTTTAACCAATAGGAAATGTAATGTGATGTAAACACCACTATTTAATGCGCTGCGACGCAACATACGAGGCTCTTCGGTTGCGAGACCTGTCTCTGGACTCTTCGGTCCCCGCCAGGGGGCGCTTCGGCTGTCCGGCCCGGAGCCGGAGATACAGCGATCGAACCCCTTTAAGTATGTTTTTTTTTTTATCTTTTTTGTTAAACATAAAAGCCGTCTCTGGCGATCCGTCCTCGGCATGGAGAACCCCCACACAAGCCAGTAATAAGAACGATGTCCTTTAATAGAGTTGAACAACATTGTTACATGACATTAAATATGAGGTCTTGTCCGAGGAGTCCCCAACCAAGGCTCTTTAACAGGTGATCAGTGGTCTTTTAATGAATAATAACTGAGCGGAAAAGTAACTCTCAAATCTATTAGGGAGCGCCTCCAACTGTACTTTGGAAAAAAGGCTACACCACTTCTGGACAGAAAAAACATTCCGAGAGTATTTTCTATGGGAGGTTTTCCCTGTGTTTTTCTGTTTTTCTAAATTTGTACAAACCACATTATAAATTCAGAAAATAATCAGAAGATTAATCTGTGTTACCAAGTATCATTAGCTGTAGTGATATACATATAATTGTACAGATTGAACCAACTATAGTGCTGCTTACATGTGAATGCATGAGTATTAATAATGTTGTAACATGTCAAAACCATTTTTCTGCTTTGAGGAACTGTGTTGACTGCAGTATGAAATACCTGCAAATAAGTCATCTTAGTTGCAGTTAGCTCAGAGTATTGAGGATATTGTCAGAACTTTTTCTTAATTTATTTAGGTGTTAAATATTTTCCATAGAACTATCCTGAAAAACAACAGAACATTTTAGTGTGCCTTCTACAAACATACATTAAGAAACCTCTGACACAATATTCTGTCTATATAAAGTACTGCAAATGTATCATTGACTTCACTTAAACGGCCATTAAAATGTGTCATTTTTTTAATCAACGGGTCAGCAGTCTACAGGGAACAGGACATCATTTCTCATGACCCATAGTATAAATATAAATATAAAAAATGCATGTGTAAACAGTATGAAGTATAAAAGACAAGTGTAACAGATTTTAACACGTAAAAAGAGGGGACAGTTATAATGCGACGAGTGTAAAGTGACAACCGGATGCTCCAGTACCTTCTGTCGGATGGCAGGAGGGTGAAGAGAATGTGAGAGGGGTGGACAGGGTCCCCTATGAAGCTGTTGACCAGCTCACATCACATTTTTCAGGTGAGCAACCAAAGATAGAGGAATAGATGGTATCTATCTGTGAAGCTGCATCCAGCAATTGCATTTTTTTTCAATTGCATCAACAGGTTAATGACAATGGCTAACTACCTTGCTGCTGCTACGTATTTCCCTGGTTTGGAACAGCTGTTTGTCATCATTATCTCTGCCCATGTTTGGTGTAGGTGGACAGAATTGCATTTAAACGTACTGTATGTTCAGCCCAAACAAATGTTAATACAGGTGTAAATAAGGTAGTTGCTTAAAAATTCTGAACATAAAACCTGAAAACCTGGTCTGAACTAGTTCTTAATGATTTCTAACTCCATTGACGACAACACAACTTCCAGGGGAAGTGCAGCAAATAAGATATATTTACTCGCTAACGGCATGTTAAACCAAGAAAACGGTATAAATCAAAATAAATAGTCAAAGTTTAGGGGTTTATGAAATGTATCACTGTTGAATTATTTTATTGGAATACATATCACTCTCATTACAATGGCGCATGTATAGTGATAGCAGTGAGGACCGGCTCTGATGGTGGTTTCCTTTTGGTCCACAACAGAGCCAAGCCCACCTCCCGGAAATCTTGGTGGGAGCAGTAGATAAGAGGGTTCAGGCCACAGTCGAGGTATGACATCACTGATGACAATGTTCTTAACCAATCAGGTGCTGGCGACAGGTTGAGCCTACCCAGCAGAATTAGCTGATAGGTCAATTGAGAAAAAGAAAACATAAACAGTCTATGAGTAAGGAAAGTGTGTTCTCTCAGGCCTCTCCATTTGAGCACCTGCAGATAGAATTTATGAATGAGTGAGTGAGAATGCATTTGTCACCTCAGACACAACAAAGGGAGTGTAGCACAGCATGTATGAGGCCACCAGCAGGGGAGTGACTGAAGACAGATCTGTTTCATCGTCACTGTGGCAATAAATACAGAATTGTTTAAACACACACCCAGTCAGTGACTATAATATTTCATACCATACGTATTTCAGTCATACTTCAGTCATGATAACCCTCTTTGTAAAGTTGATTTTGATATTAACTGTCTAAAAGTAACAAAAAGACAACTTATCCCTCAGTATCCATTTGGACAATGAAAAAGTGTATATGACCAAACAGAAACACAAAATGCCCAAAAAGTCACGTAAATAACCACAAAGTGATAAAACGACCACAAAAGAAACAAATGATTTGAATGAGATGCGAAAAAGGTGTGCAAGTACAAAGTAACAATAGAATCATTAAAATCATGTTGTGTTAGGATACTTTCACTGCTTGCCTTGCTATACAGTGGCCTGAAATAAACTGGATTTACATTCACTTTACCTTTACCTGCCTTTAACATTTAACTTTGATTTTTTTTTATTCTTTAAATCAACTTCAGGGTTTCCCTATTTATCACCCTTATGATTATACTTTCTATTTTATTTGACAATTATTTGATCTTTGCTAATACTTTTTTTATCTGAGCACTGTTAGAAGGAATCTGAGACCCAAAATGTAATTGCCTGCAACTGCGCTCTGTAAGTGTTTGGTATATGACCAATGCATTCTTAAATGCATTCAGTCAATTTCAGGTTGGATACATAACAACACCTATTGCAGTTTTTGTTATGTGGTTCACCTGTTGCAACTTGAGCAGCAGCGGATGGCAGTCAGCAGAGAGCAGAAGATGATGAGGAGGAATGGGAGGAATATACAGATGGAGAATGTACAGAGAATGTAGACCAACATGTCTGAGTAGCTGCTCTCCCAGAAGACAGCGCAAAGCATCTCTGCGCTGTCATACCTGGAAGTGACATTGGTGGAGAAGAACAGAAAAGAAAGCAATTTGTGTTATATAGTTATTTTAGATTAGAAATGGGTTTGGACTAGGATACTCGGTTTGCTTTTTTTTAACCATTTAACAATAGGGAACACCAGGAAAATTATTTTTAAAAAATCACACAAGACCTTCAAATCTTTGTTACTCCTTAAAACTATTAAAGGGATTTGGGTTGAAATTTTAAGTTTGATCTGATCGGAATTCACAAGTAGGTCTCTATAAGGGCTTATTGTGACAATTAGTTCACAAAGTTGCAAAGTAGCTCAGGGAGAAAGCAGGTGTGTCTGAGGCTAATAATGATGAGGGTTTTGGTTTATTTACTTATTTTTCAATCATTCTTAAATCACATAATTTAAAAGAACATGTAGAGAGAGAGGTAGAGCATGAGCCCAATAGTATAATGGGGTAAAGGGTAACAAGACCTAGGGAGTCCTGTTTGGACTGAGGGAGAAAGCCGGGTACTCTCCCCGCAGATACAGGGAGAACATACAAACTACATACAGAATAATCCCCAGTCAAACTGGCATTCAAACTGGGGACTTCCTTTTCGGATGGCACATGTGCAGAACACTGCATCACCCGGATGTCCAGAAAAGAAGAAAAAGATTATCTCTTGCGATCACCGCAAGTGACTTCAGGCACAGGTACCATCTCGTATCATACGAACTATATCCTTCATTGTCACACGAACATTTTCGTTTGAAAAATAGTTTGACTAAAACGTGGCACTAACAGACCACGACGTACCTGATCCAGGTGTAGATGACAGGGATGCACCCACACACCACCCCTGTCGCCCAAGAAGCCAAACACCCTGTCACCATGACAACAAAAAGAGAACCCTCTGTGGAAGCCGGGCCAATCATCCGTTGCACACAGAGCATAGCTGTAAAGTAGAACAGATACCCTGCAATCATGGGACCGTTCTGTACTAGTGCAGTTTCTGCTGGTACTGCACTGCTGACTTCCATTAAATTGAAAACGTTATCAGATGGTTTCTATTAGTGTGTGAGTGGATAGAACTGTATGTTACCTATGCTCCCTATTGATGAAGTGATGAAGGCAAACTTGAGCAGACTGACAATCTCACACCATGGCGACCTCTGACCTCCTGTCAGCATGGCCATCAGGGAGCCGGAGATGATGAGAAGTGAGCAACCTTCAGGACAGAGTGGTTCATTATCAGAAATGATTCCTACAAAGATCTAAACTACTGTTATGAATTTGTTTTCAATACTAGAATTATTTGAAATGTTGATGGAGGCTGATATGTCATATGTCATTTGGTAAAGCCTGTGTGTTGGTGTCAGTGTAAGATGTACCTAAATCTGATAAAGTAAGACTGATGAAAGGAAACCAATAACGACAGCAGAACTGCCCCCTGCACTGAAAATGAAAGACATAAGAAGAGATCAGGCTTAAAAATAATGAATACATTCAGGTAAATCCAACCAACGTCCTTAATGGTCTTATATACTCACAGACAACTATCATGAATAGTGTTTCACTTCAGCTTACCGTGACTTTGACCAGCAGAACAAGACAGTTTCCCACAACTCCCATGGCCATTTCCAATCCTAGCATGGCCACTAGCAGCCACTTCTCTTCCTCTGGCCACAGATATTCCATGAACACGGTCCCATTAAACCATTCAGTCACTGGAGGACAAGGAGCAAAAGGCACAGCAGAGATTATTATAAAGGAACTGTGAGTATTACTTGGGAGAACTCATATCCGCCACTATCAATCTGGTATTGTTGGTATTATTATTTTTTAACAACACAGCCCCTTATGTTCTGTGATGGCAAATATGATGTTTAATGATGATTGTTGGAAGGAGTAAACTAACTATTGTAATTGCAATATATTTGTAATCTTTTACAATGGATTATTGGATGTTTGACAATGATGTCACTGATGATAACTTTTACAGTTGACACTAGTATAGTACGTAGGGTGGGATAGTAGCTGGTTAATGATACCCCCTTGACATACAGAAAAAGGCAATAAACATGTGTTTACGGACACAGCTATAAATATCACAATCAAACTATATCTGATGTTGAATAGACAATGAGTAAGAGCATCACTTACTTTTATGGTGAGATGTTAGTCCACAACCTTCAACAGTGGCTACGAGGCGTTTGTGCCGGAGAGCTCAAATGTATGTGTCATCAAAACCATTTTCAATTAAAAAACACATGCTACATTACCTGTACTCGATTGGCTCTGATGTGGCATGTTGTGTGTGTGTGTGTGTGTGTGTGTGTGTGTGTGTGTGTGTGTTTCTATGATTCAGCTCCTACCACTTCTATCTACAGCTATCATCATATTGAGGAGTGAACAACGATATTAGCTAAGCTAGTATTAGGAATCAACTTAAAAAGAAAAGCAGTCATAAAATATTGTGTCAAATTGTAGCCAAAGTTATTTCTAGATGTCCTAGAATGCATAACCACACATCCTCCTGCCACCATACAGCTGCTTATGACAGGGTGACAGCAGGGGGAATGTTTGTGTTAACTGGGAACATATATATATTAAATTATTAAATGATTGAAATATGATAGAAGGTGTATTTGTTTTGAGTGTCTTAGAGTTTTTAGAATTAACATGACTTGTATTGACATATACTGGGTGAAACTAAAGTCGTGAAGACAGGGAGGGCAAGCACCAAATCTAAACACACTGTGACACAGCAGATGTAACACAGGCTTCCTAATGGCACTAGTTTGCTAGTCAAGATCAGAAGACACAGCTCTCTCTTTATTTTGGAGCAAAGCAACTTTTGGACTCCTGCGCAGTTTGTCCTGTGATTGGCTAATGAAAGGCAACATATACGTTATGTTTTTTTTTTGTCTTTGTACGTACAGTTTATTATTGCAACAAATGTATTTAGTTAAGTATGGTATGGTATGGTAATGTGTAGCTTCCACCACGTATTAGATCTGGCAACATGCATTTAGGTCTCTCTCTGGCCCTACACACACTCTTTTCTCACCACACTATTATTAACTGGAAAGTCCAAACTTATGGTGGATAACCATGTGCAAAATAAGAAGGCATATTACATTCTGTTCATTACATAGAATCAATACATGAATTGTCTAATCTATCTAATCTAATCATCTTCGTTTATCTTGCTTCTTTTGTGTGTATTTGATAATCTGTACACTTAGTCAGCCGGTAGTGTTAAGTATGGCCCGGGTCGACAGCATGTAGCCGTTGTGTTTCATTCTCTAACAAACAGTGTTGTGTTTTAACTCACCTATTTTAAGCCGGCAAAGACGGAAAGAGGAGAAGCAAAACAAACAATACGAATGAATTTGAATAAAAAAAGGACAGTTGAGCATAATCTGGACTGTGACTGGATCCAAAATGGCAAGTAGCAGTGGAGGATTCTCGGAGGAGGAAGAGAATATGGATGGAAGGGAGGGAGAAAAGGGAAAAGCAGTAGCGGGGTACCATCTCAGTCAGTTAAGCGGACACTGGAGGACGGAGAAGAACGATACGAAGATGGTTGTAAAAACAAATCTTTGAGGAGTTTAAGATAATTCTTAAATTTAAAACGGGACATGAAGTGGCTTCTCTAAGTCCAATAACCTTGATAAGCGGGTTGAAGAAAGTGCTCGGGGATATCGAAATGTGCTGAGAGACAGCAGCCTGTTGATCAAATGCAGAAGTGTAGAGCAGAAAAAAAGGCCCTTAAATTACACTCAGTTTGTAAAAAGGAGGTAACAGAGAGACAAATGTTTGGAGAAAGAGGCGGAATAAAGGGAGTAATATATGGAATTCCATTGGAAGAAAATTTGGAGGGTTTAAAGAAAAGTATCCAAGGAGGAACAATAACAGGAATAAGACAGCTGCAGGCATTTAGAAGTGGGGAAAAGGTCCACAGCCCCTCAGTGTTGCTTTGATTTGGTACATTAGTTTCAGTGTAAGAGCATATGTACCCCCTCCCCTCAGATGCTACAAATGTCAGAGGTATGGACATACAGCTAATGTATGCAAAGGGACCCAGAGGTCTGAAAGATGTGGAGGAGAGAATGCTTATGGTGAATGGGATAAAAACAGCATAGTCAAATGTTGTAATTGTGGAGGAGACCACACAGCAGCTTATGGGGATGCAAAGTGAGGAAAGAGGCAACTGAAGTCCAACAAATAAGAACAGAGGGTAGAATAACATATGCAGAAGCAATACAGATAGTGAGTGGTAGCAAGAAAAAGGAAGAAAACAACCAAAGTAAAGAAAATATATCCAGAAATGACAAATAAACAAACAGAAATCCCTACTGAAACTAATATTGTTCTTGGCATATGTTAATGTTATATGTTATCTTATTAATTGTTCCGAACAAGCCAAGACAAAAATGGAACCAATGTAAATCATAGTGAAGGTAGCAGCTAAATACTTAAATGTAAAAGATTTATCCTGGGAAAAAAATCAATCAGAGCTTAATCAAACAGAAGGGTCCTTAGAGACAAGCTCACAAATTAGACCATGATACATATCCTTCAATGGAATGCAAGAAGATTATTAGCAAATGGGCAAGAATTTAAAGCATACACTGCAAATCAAAGATAAAATCAGATGTCATGTGCATACAGGAAACATGGCTCAAAATGACACTGGAATTTATTATACAAGGATACACCTTTGTAAGCAAAGACAGATTAGGGGAAAATGGAGGAGGATGTGCAATATTCATCAAACAAAGAATCAAATAGTACAGAATCTGCAATAGACCTCACATTGGTATCACAATCATTAGCTGGGATTAGTGAAAAGCTGGAAAGGGAAGTACTATGGGCAGTGATCATTACTTAATATCTGTTAGCATAGGGATACAAAAAGATACAGATCAAGAAGCAAGGGAAGGGAGGTGGAAATTTGAGGGGGCAGACTGGAACAAATTCTAAGCAATAACTGAAATAAATCTCACCAATGTAAATATAAACCAACCAGTAAATGACCTGAACTTAGAAATAAGCTTGATCCTTCTTAATGCAGCCAAAGAGTTGATTCCAAAAATAAGTGGTAATAAAAGAAAGAAATGAGTTCCATGGTGGAAGAATGAACATGGAATGAGCAAGAATGTTCAAAAGCAATTCAAAATCGAAATAAAGCGTTAAATTAAGCGTAAAATCTTGAAAAGAACACTGTGTTTCAAAAATCAGGTGGTAGTGAGGAGTGTAATAACAAAAAGCGAAGAAAGAGTACTGGAAAAAATATTGTCAATCACTGGGTAGAACTATTCCATTGGAGAGAATTTGGAGCACAATTAAAAAGATGTCAGGGAATAGGAAAGAATATGGGTATCCAATTATGAATGAGTCTGGAAAAGTAATAACAGAAAGGCAGAAAATAAGGCAGAATTGCTGGACAAGAACATAGCTCCGGAAATTGAAGTAATAATGAAAAAAGAAGAAGAGAGAAAACCGTTGCAAATCATATAGAAGCTTTTCACGAAGTAGATGTAGAGGAAGATAACTGCTCAATCAATATGAGACTTTCAAGGGCAGAATTAGAACATGTATTAAGCACATCAGGAAAAACAACTCCAGGAAAAGACCAGTTAAGTTACTGCATAATAAAAAATGTCAGTGAAAGGAGTAAGAAATGTTTTTAAATTTATACAATAAAGTATGGGAGAAAGGTAAAGTGCCAAAACAATGGAAATAATTATAATAGTCCCAATCTGCAAAACCAAGGAAAGATAAGATGCCATCAGCATAGCGCTCCACACAGCACTGAGCCACCTGGAGAACAAAGGGAGCTACGTGAGAATGCTCTTCTTGGACTTCAGCTCCGCCTTCAACAACATCATCCCGGACATCCTAGTGGGTAAACTCTCCCATCTAGGCCTCTCCCCCTCTATCTGCCACTGGATCAAAGACTTCCTCTCCAACCGCCCACAGTCAGTGAAACTTGGCCCACACCTCTCCCCCTCACTGACACTCAGCACTGGCTCCCCCCAAGGTTGTGTATTGAGCCCCCTACTCTACACTCTCTACACACATGACTGTTCCCCGACCCATCTCTCAAACTCAATCATCAAGTTTGCAGACGACACCACCGTGATCGGGCTCATCTCAGGCGGAGACGAGACTGACTACAGAGATGAGGTCAGAAAACCACTGTACAGTAATTATCGCTGCTAAATTATTTCTACCTCACTTATTACCCACCTCTTATCTTTTATATTTTATCCTTTATCTATATATAAATATGTGTTTTTTTTTTTTTTTCTTTTTTAACTTGCACTATTTTTCACCATGCGGAGTAGCTCCCCAAATTTCGTTGTGTGTGTAACATACAAAGACAATAAAGTCTATTTCTATTTCTATTTCTATTTCTAAGATCCAAGCTAAGCAGAGAGCTACAGACTGTCAGAATGTCATAATTTTCCGTCGACAAAACGAAAATAGTCATGGATAATTGGACTAAAATAAGACTAAAATGGTTTCGGTTTCTAAAAAGAACGGGTTAAGACAAGAGAATTTAAAAAGGTAGAACTGACAGTTTGGCCCACTCTCCAGTCCAGAAGGTGGCGGTAATGCACCAAAAAAAAGTTGTTTGCCAATTGCCAATAAACACAAAGAAGATTGCAGCGCGCGCACAAACGCACAACGCACGTCGCGCCAACGTTCTCTGACGTAATACGTTGTATTACTTCCTGTGCACGCACGGTCCACCACGCAAATCGTCCGTTGTTCTGGTTTAGAAGGCCAAATAGCGACTTTTCGGTGAGTTCAAACGATTCAAATTCAAAAATCGTGTTTTTTGACACATGTCCTTCACGTTGAATCAACGTTTTAATTACTTCGTTTTCAGGTCTTGTTGGGATTAGAATTCACCCTTAATTCACCTGAAGCGACCTTTGCGCAAAAGTCCTTGACAGTGTGTGATCTAACGCGGCCACTAAACAGTGCTATCTTGTCATAACAATGCATTGTCAATCGAGAAAACCCACATTTTACATATGACGTGTGTGGTTCATAGTGAATTCGAGTGGCCACTTGGGTTTAAGCTGTTGTTGACAACGTGAACAATGTCATGCAACTTTAAGTTAGCGATTGGCGCTAGCACCTACACATTTCAGGGTGGGCTAAATTCAAATTCGGTGTCCTGTCTCAGCATGTGAGCGTGAAGCATAACGCGAGCTTATATGTACGTTACCAGCTCAGAAATCTTAACATTGCATCACGGTTTGCAGTGGTGTATCTTTATCGTGACCTTTGTAAATTAAACAGTCATGGTTGATTGACTGGAGAAGCCACATAGCCATCGCGAAAGTAGCTGTCAACAGTCGGCAAGTGGATATGTGGTGATTGGCACACATGCCACTGTGTTCGTGTGTGAAAATAACTCGACAGTGATTAAGAGGATCTGAAATATACCAAAACTAATTTTCACCTGTCCAACTAAAAGAAGGTGCCTGATTCTGACTAACACTGTGTTGATATCAGGCTACAGATGTGGCAGTAGACACATATTTATTTATATTGTTTTGCTTTAAACTAAAAACACATGAGCATTTATGTTGCTATTGCTGAACACTTCCTCATGGTAATTGTGTGTTTTGTGGGTTTCAGCAGCAAAGACGACATGGCTGCAACATTGCGTTTGCTTTATGCATCTAGGCCAGGTAAGATCTCTGAACATATCGTATAGTTCAATAGCGCTAAGGGACCTTTTGAGATTTTTTTTAGCTGGTCAAACAAAATTGGTTTATTCTTTGTGGTAATAATTGTTTAGGCATCTGCACAGTACCTTTATTGTATAGGGAAATGTGCCAATGTAATATTTTACAGTAGTATCCAATGCATTTCTCCACCCTAGTGACCTTAATAATGATCATTTAATTGTTTTACCTTTAGGCACATTTATGACTAGCCAGAATTTGGTGAAGTCCTTCAGTGTCTCTGCACAAAAGCAAGGATTCAGTAAGTACCAATACAAGCAATCATTGTCATTGTTTTCTGTTCTTGTAAAATACTTTCAGTGGCTTGTATCATAAAATATGATTAGTTTTTTTAGAATTAGAATTGTGCACATCCTCCCACACAAACACGCACATGCAAACACACAGGGGGGTAAATCTGCATTTAACACAGCTGTGGCACATGCAAGGCCACAGAGCAGTGGACAGCTTTGTTCGTGGCGGGGGGGGGGGGGGAGCCTTTCAGTGGCTTGTATCATAAAATATGATTAGTTTTTTTAGAATTAGAATTGTGCACATCCTCCCACACAAACACACACATGCAAACACACAGGGGGGTAAATCTGCATTTAACACAGCTGTGGCACATGCAAGGCCACAGAGCAGTGGACAGCTTTGTTCGTGGCGGGGGGGGGGGGGGGGGACTTGCTGACAGTGGGAGTACTTGCTGACAGTTTGTAACAATAATCCATGATGATATAACCTATCTAATGAATCATATTTCTTTTAAATGTCAATATACCTAGCCAACTGCTCAACTGCTGCGGTTACTCTGTATTCCTTTTAGTTTTGTCAATCAGTGTAGTGATGAAACGCTTATAATCCTATTTTGCACTGCTTAAATGTTATCAATGTTGAAACACATTTTCCTGCCTTGTACTTTTATGATGGACAACAATTAACAATATGACAAGGAACAAATGTATGTGTGAAAAGGTGGAATCTATTCCACTGGTTCATTATGATTTCTACCAAAAATATCCATATTTAACTCCTAAATGGGTTGTTTAATCCAATCAAAGTACATGTGCACAACTATCTATCAGCACCACCTTCAACTGATTGTGTTTGCAGAGTATGTAAATGCACAGGAGATTCCTACGGACATGAAGTCCATCACAGACCGAGCTGCTCAGACGCTGCTGTGGACAGAGCTCTTCAGAGGTCAGCTGAATTTCACACATGCACAGGCATGCATAAACACTCACGTCTGTCACATTAGAAATAGGTAATTGGTTTCTTAATGTAGAATTTTCCCCTCTGCAGGCTTCACTGTCAGACTTATCTCCACCAAAACAAAATTTGTCTCCTGACATTTGTCTATTCGGTGTCTCACATCCTGGTTTTTCCTGTCTTTGTAAATTGTTTTAAGATTATCAACAGTCAAATGACCATGTTGCAGTTGGTTAAAGTACTATTTCATGTGGAGATTATTAGGTGTACTAGATGTTGAGTGCAAAGCAAAATATAAAGTAACATGAAACGGAATTGAAATGTCTGCAAAGGGGACCAAAATGTAAAGTCACAGCCTTGCTGCTGTAGGTATCTTATTTAACATGAATCATCGGGTTTTTGTTGTCAGGTCTTGGCATGACAATGAGCTACCTGTTCAGGGAGCCTGCTACCATCAACTACCCCTTTGAGAAGGGGCCACTGTCACCTCGCTTCAGAGGAGAGCATGCCCTGCGCAGGTGAGAATGACCACTCATCAATCACCTTCTTAAAATGCGTTTTGTTGTCAAATTGATTAAAACCATCGAGCTGATTTAAATATGAATAACTGACATATTAAAGTGACTGCAGTTACAGCACTGACTTTGTAACAATGTTTCTGCAGGTATCCCTCAGGAGAGGAGCGCTGTATTGCCTGCAAGCTTTGTGAAGCCATCTGCCCGGCCCAGGTCCACACATACACACGCACATGCACACACAAAAGTACACTTCTGTTTCTTTAATCTTGGGGACATTCACTGATATAATGCATTGCCTATTCCCTTACACGAACCTAATACCCAATAAATCACATATTATCATTACTCACAAATTAGAATTTGCCTCATAGGGTTTAACAATCAGTACAAGGTATGACATCATCAGGCATAACCCCCAACAAGGGTGAGGAAAAACAAACAAAAACACCCTTTTAAAAAGGAGGGGGAAAAAAGAAACCTCAGGTAGAGTAACAAGTGAGGGATCCCTCTTCCAGGATGGACAGAAGTGACATGCTTCATGTGGAGAAAAACAAAATGACAGTAGATACAGTATTAATAACAATTAATAATGATAACAATTAGGCCTAAAAGCATCATTAATATCATAAGTGATATCAGGAATGCTTTTGTAATACACATTTAAATAATAATTCTTATAATCATAATAGAGAAGTGGTGTCGTATCTGGATCATGTAGCCCTGGAGTAGATACCTGCAAAATGAGGACTGAGAGAAGAAGCAAAAAATGGGAGAAACAAAGCATAAAGTTAATGTCAGAGAGGGTGTCTTCCTCCCAAACCAAAACTGGAGTCGGTTCCACCAGAGAGAAACCTGGTAACTGAAGGCTCTGCCTCCCACAGTAGTAGTCCTAGGAACTACAAGGGACCCTGCATTTTGGGATTTGGGTGATCTATTGGGATAGTATGGTACTATCAGTTCTCTGGGAATATGATTTGGCCTGGTCATCACAGATTGTCGGAGCATCCAGAAAATAATAAATTACAGTATTTCAGTCTGGAAGTAATGTATACATGGCTTAGTTTTGAAGCATCCTCAGACAGGAGGTTTTTGATTATTATTTTATTATTTTGCACATTTAAACACAGAAATCACGCAGAGGGTTTTGCAGAAATACTGTAGTGTTAGATTTTCCTATCATTATGATTAAAACCATGCAAGGGTTTATGTATATATTGAATGAAAGAGTTGAATCTAGGAATGATTTAAATGCAGGGCTAAGTTTGTTTCTGTCAAAATCTAAATGAGCGTTGAAATCACCCACTATATTGACTTTATCTGTGCTAACGTGGATAAAAAAAAAAAGAGTCAGGGAATTCAGATAGAAATTCTGAGTAAAGTGCAGGTGGACGATAGACGTTAACATGTTTTTTGTGTTTTCCAAACGTATTTAGCTTTTCAAATAGGTTTAGGTTAACCTATTTCTAAGATCAGTGTCCTCTCAAAAAACGATCATAGCGACACATGAAGGCACACTCTTCCACAAAGCATGTACATTATTTCACAATGAGTTTTATCATTTCCTTCAGACTTTCCTTTTCCTTCCCTCTCTGTCCATAGTTGGGCGAGCGATGGGATCAGATGTAGCCAATGACATACAAAGGCACATATAAATATGCATTTTATGTTGGTTGTGCATACATATACATGTAAAAAAACAAACAGCTTGTAGAGCAGAAAGTAGCAAATCATTGGAGCAGTTTGTGTTCCTCTATTAACCTCCAACAATATATGCTCAGGCCATCACCATTGAAGCGGAGACTCGTGCTGACGGTAGCAGGAGGACTACTCGCTACGACATCGATATGACCAAGTGCATCTACTGTGGCTTCTGCCAGGAGGCATGTCCTGTGGATGCCATTGTAGAGGTTTGTGAATAGTACTATGTTATCGCACACTACTAACTTATCTCCTCAGCGTGTTCAGTCTTACTCCTATTCCCCCCCCCCCAAGTGCAAGTGCTTGTCTGTGCTGAAGATATCACTGTAAGGAATGAAGGAAATTCAGTGCAAATGTATGATTTTTTAAATTATGAATGAACAAGTGTTGTTATTATTTTTGTTGTTGTTTTTGTTGATGCTGTTAAGCATGACTTCCACCTTTGTAAAAGAAAAGGACGAAGCTCCTGCAGAACCATAACAAAGTTCTGTGGACATGGAGCATAAGATAAGTCTGAATGTCTGGTTTACCTTCCTTTCTCTGTCCACTCTGTATTTTTGTCCAGGGTCCAAACTTTGAGTTTTCAACTGAAACCCACGAAGAGCTGCTGTACAACAAGGAGAAGCTCCTCAACAATGGAGACAAGTGGGAAGCAGAGATAGCCGCCAACATACAAGCTGATTACCTTTATCGATAGTCACTACACACACACATACCTACATTGTACAGTTGGCACATACCAACATAACCTCTTTGACACACACATACTGTACGTCCATACTGTACATGATTTAAAAACAAAAAAAAGACATGGCTGTCATGGATGTGCTGCAGGGTAGGACTTCTTTGATGACGGATCCTCTGATTCAAAACAAACACCAGTCATCCCATCCTGATATGATCATACTTGCTTCCGATTTTGTTTCCATGGCATCACATATTTATTGTAGTCGGTATCTGTGTGACAGCATGGACCACTGCCTCGTGTGATCAGTGAGAACCACTGGGTTAACACACATGCAAGCTGAGACATGCTGAGACAATGTTGTCACCCCACCCTGGTTTGAGTGTACATGGATTATTGTTATTATCCAGGGTGTTGGTATCATTTCATGATCTTTATGCGGTTTCCACCCTGACTTAAATAAAACTTTTAGGAAAAAAAAGCTGAATGTGAAGGATTCTTTTGACTGGAAGTAGATATGATCTGAAACACTTTTTTTTTTGGTGGCGAGATGTGGCAGCTGATTGATCATTTGTCATTGGAAAGCAGTGTGTTTGAGTCAGTTTTAACTATAATAACCCTGTTCCAGAGTCACAATTATTGTTCACAGAAAGAGTTTTTACAAGAAATAATGAATTACAAAACTTCCAGTACAACACATATTACTACACTATTTCCCCTTTAGTGATTTTTCAGACAGACATGTGGATAAATTAACCACATTAAAACATCTGAGCGTAAAATGTTATACTTTTTTTTCAATCATTTTAGTTTTCAGCCTGTTTATATGTTCATATATTATTGACGTGTTTTAATTGAATTTCATTTTCAACGATAACAGTCTTTAACCTTTATTCAATTTCTGTCCATCCATCTTTCAGAGTACATCATCTCCTTTCTCCCTATTTCCACTTGACCTGTAAGGCTCCTGCAGGGACAAATAATCATATTAATACTGTACAGTTGTAAGTTATAAAGTTAATGTGAAATTAATTTGACCACTAAATGCAAACTAATTACGACACGAGGATTCCACAGATTTTTTCTCATCCTCCACACTCGTTTCAATGATTGTTTCCATCCAAGTTGAATTTGCATTAATTCCTTTATTTCAAGGCTACTTGCAGTATACTAATTCGTAATACTAGTTATTTAATAATGATAATTAATGTGTAGGATTAACAAATGCCATAGCGGGTTGAACGTACCTCAGGAGAATCCGCAGACTTGACTCTCAGCAGTAGTTAAAAATATCAACATTTTTGCGTTTTTCAGTATAAGCATTAAATATTAATTTCAAATTATGGGTGGCAGCTAGATTTATGAATAGTTTTTGTCTTGTGACAAGGTCTCTAATAAGAATGACATTCTACCAGAACTCTCCAACTCCTTTTTCAATGTTAGCTATGCCATTCTTCCACCATATTGAGCCAAAGTAAAACATTTCCAATATATGCCCATTATGGCTTAATTTTTTAGTTTTTACCAATTGCACTAAAGATTCATCGTCTTGCATTATACACTTCGGAAAGCAGACAACCAAAAAGAGAATAACAAAAACATTATTCAACCCAATTCTTAATTCTTAATCCATATTGCACTTTACAGAAAGAAGCATCTTAACCAGTCAAAATAAAATTAAATAAAATGATTGCATTAAATACAAACGTATATTTACATATCCACTCAGAAAGTGAATTTATTGATAAGCTACTGTTTAAAACTGGCACACTTTTGTCTTGACATTGTTGTAGGAAAATAGCTAAGAAACATGAATTATTAACTTTCCATGATATATTCTGCTTTTCCCTCCATCCAAAGCTAAGGAGAGACTTAAACCAATGAGTAACTTATTGTGTTAACAAGCTCTCTGTGTATATATTATTCTGAACATGCTTTATCCTCAGTGCAATTGAGATTCATGGTTAACATGGAAAATACCTCACTGAACCATGTTTCTTAATTATCAAGTAGCCACACATAGTAGTGTATGTGTGTAGTTGTAGTAGTGTGTAGCTATTGGTTATCACTTGGTTCCTTTGATGAGCAGCTCAGCTGTTCTTCTTTGGTACACACAGTTGAACTTTCCTCATCTATTTCAACACAGCGGTGTTTCTTAAGAGACTGGGAACGTGTAAACAGTCTCTTGCACTGTGAACACCAGTAAGGCTTTTCTCCAGTGTGGACACGCAGGTGGCGACTATAACTATAGGAACTGTTGAAACATTTCCCACACTGGTCACAGCTGAATGGTTGCTCTCCAGTATGGATACGAAGGTGGCGCATGTAGTTGCTAAGGCGACCAAAACCTCTCCCACATTCTTTACACTTATATGGTTTCTCTCCAGTATGGGTGCGCACATGTTGTTTGTACGTTTTGGAAATGGAGAAACTTTTCTCACATAATTCACACTGAAATGGTTTCTCCCCTGTGTGGATGCGCAGATGTGACTTGTAATTTCCTAACTGAGAGAAGCTCCTGCCACATTGGTCACAGCAATATGGTTTCTCTCCCGTGTGGACACGCAGGTGTATCTTATAACTGCTTAGATCACTGAAACTCTTGTCACACTGGTCACAATCATATGGTTTCTCGCCAGTGTGGTTGCGTAGATGCAGGCTGAAATGCCCTGACTGGGTGAAACTCTTCCCACAGAAGTCACACTGGTAGGGCTTTTCTCCACTGTGGCTGAGCAAGTGCCGTTTGTATGAACTTAAAAAGCTAAACGTCTTTGGACACTGGTCACAGCAATATGGCTTTTCTTTGGTGTGGACACGCATGTGTATCTTGTAAATACTGAAGTAGCTGAAACTCTTTTCACACTGGTTACACTGGTATGGTCCAGTGTGGTCTCGTAGATGTTTTCTGTATGAGCTCTGCTCACTGAAATCCCTACCACACTGGTCACAGCAGTATGGGGTATCTTCAGGGTGGGTATACAGGTGCAAATTATATTCATTTAGCTGACTGAAACTGCTGCCACATTGTTCACAATGAAACAGTTCCTCTGCAGTGTGAGTGAGTTCATGCCTTCTCAGACTACAAATCCGACTAAAAGATTTCCCACAGTTATGACACACATGAGGTCTGCTCTTGTCTGCGTTTTCCTGTTTTACCTGCAAAAAAAGAGACACATGAAGGTCAAAGTGGAGAAAATAATATAATGCTACAGGCCATTACATTAAAGATCTTCACCAAATGAGCAACATACTGTAGATTCCGAATGAGTGCCTTAATAAAGATTGTTTTTTTTACAGGCTTTCCATTTCCCTATTTGAAATGTATTCAGTACTTGCTTGCAAATGGCTTTATAATTAACACTTCAGACGTTTCACATTCAAATCATACTAATGAAACTATTGCTTGCGTGATATGTTATGATCCAATTAACCTTCACCCAGCGTACCAAATGCAGTCTGATGGCTGGTATTTGACTGTGACTTTCGAACAGCAGTAGACAGCTAAAGGTCCATTAAACTGGGAGCAAACCATTAAACCAACGTGAGTATAAATACAATGTAATAGGATTGAGTGATCTACTGAAGGAGCACTCAAGTCCAGCAGAAAGATCTTTGAGGAACTCTATACCTTAGCTGAAGCAGGAAGTAGGTCATTTGTTAACTGAACTAAAGCCTGACTAAAAGCCATTGAAAAAAGATGTGTTGGATAACTTAAGTACATTCAATGACTTATTATATGAACCTTGATTGAATTAACAGATATCAGATATGTGATCATTCAAAAACCTTTTGAAATTGTGAAATGGATGCTCTGTTGGGTTAAAGTTCAGAGACAGTACAGAGGGCAAACAGGGCATCATTTTAAACTATAGCAATTACAGTATATTTCCGTTTGATGCCTGTTTATCAGTGGTTTCTTTATTTTCTAGGACCAATGTACGATGTTGATGTTGCCCAAATGGCTCTGGTCCATTTCTTTGTTTTCTCCAATTAAAATTCAATACACCTTTTTGTCAAACCAACAAATGCAGTCTTTACTGAACACTTTTTAAAGATGATAAAAAGGTCAGTAACCCGATTGTCATGCTAGGTGTACTTGGAGCAAACCATTTGAGAACAGATTGCCCAATACACACGTAAATTCAAGGTATGATTAAGACCAAAGTTAATTTTTATTAGACCTTACCTCTTTTAAAGAACTCATTTCAATTCCTTATAGGTCAAAGTAACATCCAAATGCTTTTCTTCCGGCAGGTTTCAGCTCTGAAATTATCAAACAGAGAAAGACCGCTCAAAGCAGGAGCCCCCACTTAAGCTGCAATGGCACCACAGCTAGGAATTACTGTATCCATCTGATCCATGGGTTTATTAGTCAATCATTTGGGCTGTTTCTAACATTTGCACAACTTTAGTCTGACACAACAACACTGCAATCAATAAATGTGAAATGGTTTAACATCAAAATAAGAGGGAAGAGGTGAACAAGTGGCGAGGGAGACATGCATCGGAAAAGAGGGTTCAAGGCCCAGTCGAGGCGAACTCCCCCTGGAAGGATGGACGAAACCCCCCACCAAGAAAAGAGATGGGATAAATGCAGAGAACACATTTTCCCCCGAAATTGTGTGTTGTGTTTGAGCATGTGCATGTTTGTGTGGGACTCTTCAAAGTAAATCTAATTCTAAATCCTGGAAGGGTTCCCGCTTATATGGGAGATTGTTCTATATCGTTTAGACCCCACTGTGCAGGACTACTTGCAAGGAGGCAGATCTTCTTACATTTTCCTTTAGGTTTTCACATTAACTTTACTAAACATCCGGACTCATGAAAGAATATTTTTGTCTTGTCATCGTAGATGCTTCCTCCACTTTTTCATACAATGGGCTCATATAAATGTGACATGTCAGATTTATTGCTAAGTCACTGATATGGACGAACTGTCAGCACATTTCGAGAACCTACATTGGATTACACACCTTGTGCAAGACCCTTGCTAACTGTACTTATTTGCTGGATTAAGGAATTGTGCACTGCCCATGGACCATTTAGCAGGTACATGAAAAAAAATAAAAATATAATATTAAATTGCAGTTATACAGAGC
Source organism: Colistium nudipinnis (assembly GCA_016785305.1). Classification (NCBI taxonomy): domain Eukaryota; kingdom Metazoa; phylum Chordata; class Actinopteri; order Pleuronectiformes; family Rhombosoleidae; genus Colistium; species Colistium nudipinnis. The sequence continues at coordinate 206,018 of JAFBJU010001070.1, forward strand.
AAATTGTGTCAAGTAAATGATGAATTCGTTCATATTTGCTTTGATGTAAATTTTTGAATGATTCATTTGAGAAAAACTTGATTTAAACAGACACGGAGCATTCATTGTAGATGAATTTAAAAAAAATTGTGAAAGTGCAAGGATCTTCTAAATCACTCATACACAAAGCTTAAGAACAAACCACATTATAGGAATGGTTCTTGCATGAGGCCCACCGTACTTGAGGCTGTTTACAGATAGTACCAAAAGAAGGAAGAATACTGGTTTAGTGGTTGATTTCTCAAAGTGCACCAAAAAAGTAGCCATGACATAAACAATACCTGAGTATTCTGATCTTGACTGAAACCCAAATGATCGTGTTGGGGATGTTGTGACCATTTGGTTATTGATAATTGTAGAAAGGCGGGATCAACTGGACTGAAGAGTAAAAGGTGAAGTTGTCAGAGGAATCTGGAAGAAGAAAATAGATAGGGAAAAGTGAATCAAGTGATCAAGCCTCTGAAGCAATCACACATGGATGATGCGTATCACTACATTACTTTAACTTTATGCTGCGTCTTTGGTCGTTTTGTGCTGTCGTCATTTTAAAGGCACCTCTGACCACAGGACAGCAGGCTCTGGACATATTACCACTTCTCTCACATCAATAACAACATTGTAATGACTACATTTCCTATACTTGCTGGAACTGTTAATGACACAATTACTTGTATTACAATGCAATAACTTGTATCATTGTTATTCTAATGAGTTTCAGGTTCTCAGTCATCCAGGTCATGGTAATATGATGGTTGAAGATTTCTTGAAGACGTTTCACCTCTCATCCGAGAGGCTTCTTCAGTTCTAACTAGCTGCTGGAAAAGTTCAGGTATTTATCCTCTGTGAGATGAATAGCTAATCAGAGGATGCGTACCTAATCAAGAAATCTTCAACCAGTCCAGTTGCTTACTTTAATCGCACTTGATGTTATTCTAATGAGCATCTCTCTATGTGGGCAACTCAATGAAAATGTGGTTTGATATTTGATTTCTTGCGAACACTGCCAAATGAATACTAGGAGACGAGAAGAGAATATGTGCACAGAAGTTTTAAGAAGACGTGGAAAAGTCGAGTTCAGGCCATCAATACACGGTTTCCTTCAAGCCATGCAAACCTAGATTTTGGACACCAAATTTGACTGCATTCCTTGAGTTATCGACTTACTTATACTTAATTACTTATACTTACGTATATGTATACTGTATAAATAGAGAGAGAGAGAGAGAGAGAGAGGGAGAGAGAGAGAGAGAGAGAGAGAGAGAGAGAGAGAGATTACCTCCATGGTAAAAAGCGATGTTTGGAGTGGTTCCAACGAACCTGGCTCATCTCACAGGGGGAGCAGCGCAGCGTAGCATATCCAAGCTAACAAGCTAACATGGCTTAGAGCGAGGAGTCTGAAGAAAAAGCCGCGACATTTTCCATTACACGATGCATTCTGCTCCCGGCTCTACAACGATATTCACACAAACACACCCGGAGTAAAAAAAAAAAAAGGCTGCCACAGATTCTCTTTCGTTGGCAACGTCACTGCTGCCACCCAAATATCGCCATCTTGGATGGTGAGGGTAAAATGACGTACCTGCGCGAAACATTGCGGGACGCAGGGTCCCCTTAGTAAGACCGATAAATGAGACTTATTACACGTTTGTGTGTTTCGCGTAGGGTATTCAAAAGTGATTCTACAATAATAAAGTCATGACAGTATACAAAAGTAGTTTTATGCTTAGACAGTGTAGTTTCTTCTCAAGTCAAGTGAGATAGTGGTGTATAACATGTAAACATACAACTACATGCTATGGTAAACAAAATAGTATGTAAAAAGGGTTAATACAATATACAGTGTAGTGTAATCTGCATTATATTTACGATATGAACCTTTACTATAACTTAGTGCAGGCCCTTGGTCTGTAACCTGTGTAGTTTCTCTGATAGCACTGGGAGGTGTTTGTGATGAGGAGGAGGCTACATTGAAATGCATTTTGGGGTCTCTATTTCTAAGAAAGATTGAGGTCTGAGACCCAAGGGTGCTCTGTGCAGGCTATAAAACCGTTTGTCAGACTAAACTTCTGGGGAGAAACGATTCGGCTGCAGTTTCCTTCCGGGCATAACCATGGCTTGCCTGTATGATGCTGTTACTTTGTTAGAATAAAAGTATTCTTAACCAAGTCAGTATCAACGGTGGTTTCCTTCATCATCTACACATCAACAAAAACGAAAGAAACAACAACAGTAAGAGGTAGTAGTTCACCAATATACAATATGGTACAGCATAAATACACGGAAGTTTAGTATAAGTATATTAGTACTGTTGTAATGACAACCAAAAAATAATATACAAGATTAATAATAGTGAATACTATGTTTTATAAACAGTAGTATAACAATGACAGTGTATACATGCAATAATGTGTATTATGAACATATAAGAACTGATATTACAATACACGATAGAAGATACAGAACTGGGTTCGATTGTCTGCACTCTTGAGCTTCATATGGTTTTGACCTGGACAATGTTGTGGTCCCCTTTTGTAAAAACAAAACACAGGAATGTTCCTTTTTGTTCCATAACAAATAAATAAAGATTTCACCGTGGATTTCAGAAAGCATAAATGTTCAACTTACGTGTGTCACACAACAGTAAAAAGCACAAACAAGGGAGCCCTTCCCGAATGTTCTTGCTTTGAGGCACGACCACCGTCTCACCATGCCGCCCAACCATCTTAATGCTAAGGAACATTTTAGGTGGCCTAGTATGACAATGGTCTGCTGTGGGGGTTGTTACGTGGAGTACATACTGTAGATGAACTTTGGCCTGACTTGTCGGGTTCATTTTTCTCGGATATGAGTCGTCAGTCTAACTGTTACAGAACGCTTACACTGGAACAAGATAAACATGGTTTTATTTGTGTTTTTTATTTATGTGTGTGTGGGATTCCATCCATCCTACCCCGCTTCCACTCTTTTCCCCTACCCCGTTTTCCATTTCCATTGCCCTATTACTTACCCGACAAAGAAAGAAAGCAAGAGGGAAAAAAATACGATTACTGATTTTTACCACTTCCTGGTTCTAGTCCAATGGCAGCCCATTATTGACTTCTCATAAGTGACCGCTGCATAATGGAGGCATAGGAGTCTAGATGTCTTAAGACTGAAGCTGTGATTGAGTTATGATGAAACATTATCTCCAGAATATAGTCTGTGGTGTGTGTTTTGTTGTAAAAAGTGGTACATGAGGTTTCCTTTGGTATCCTCTAATACAACATGATGTATACTCCATTTACAGTGGCTCCCCTTTGACATAATGAACATAATGCAATTATACCAATGGGACATTTTAATTTGTTCTATATGTTACTGGTTTTATGTTCAGTGACCAGTGGTTAAATACTGCCAGGAAATTTGGTTTCCCCCTTGGTATTATTACTATAACTTGATTTGAGCAAAACAACAAATAGTGTCTACAAATAAAATGTTCACAATTTATGGTGTGAATGTAACTCACACTTTAGGCACTACTCTTATTATTATACAGTTTCCATATGCAGTGTCTAAAACACATAAACCACAAACATCTATGGTGCACTGAGAAAAAAGAGGGAGGGGGACTTTGAGCATAATAGAAGGAGATATAGAGGGGGTGGGGGTGGCGGAGAGAGAGACAGTATACACAGAGTGGGATTTGTTTTTCTCTGTATTTGCTGACACTCGCCTACTGCAAGGATGTGGTCTTGCATAACAGACTTCTTCACCTATGAAACCACCAAGTCAGTGGTGGTGAAGAGCTGGACCATTGGCATCATCAACCGTGTCGTCCAACTTCTTATCATCACTTACTTCATTGGGTGGGTGTTTCCTGTACTTACTCTTTATTTCATTATACAGTATTTATTATGTTCTGGTGTACAGCTGTGGCTTAGGAGATGGATTGCAGTCAATTGTTTGATCCCAGGTTTCTAAAATCTGAACTGTGCGAGAATGACTGACGTGTTGGCTTTAGAAAATGCTGTTTGAATGTGTGGGAATGGGTGGATTGAAAACTGGTAGTGTAGCAGTTTGAGTTATCTTTAAATACTAAAAAAGTGATATATCAGTACAGACAATTCATCCTAAAAACTACAAGCTGCAATTTATAGAAGTTGATATTTTAAGACATATATTTCATGTAATGGATTTGGAATTGACCATTATATCCATCACACAAATACTCTCAAAAATTGGGTTCTTCATTTTAAAGCCATAATGTTAAAGCTATTTAATTACATTTTATGGCATATTGTTTTATTACATTGTAGGTTTTTCATATCACTGAGAATATGCCACTGAAGGAGCCAAATTTAGAAACTGGCTAAAAGCTCCATATTTATAATGATATAGTTTGTGTGTGTGTGCATGCGTGTGTCTGTGTGTACTTCAGGTGGGTCTTTGTCTATGAGAAGGCGTACCAGGTGAGAGATACAGCTATTGAATCCTCAGTGATGACCAAGGTTAAAGGTTTTGGAATCTACAATGACAAGGTCATGGACGTCGCAGACTATGTCACTCCAACACAGGTATGGGTGGATGGATAGATGGATGGATAGATGACGACAGTAGTGTACAGTGATAGTGGTGTGTTATATTTGTGTTTTCTACAGGGAGCTTCAGTCTTCTGCATCATTACCAAAATTATCACAACAGAGAACCAAGTCCAAGGATTCTGTCCTGAGGTGAGCTATTGCTACTTCCATATAACTGCCCCTTCACAGTCACTGTCTCCAGAGAGTGCTCTAATACTGATTCAATTATAAAAGAAAAGTTTCCTAATCATTTTATCATTATCACATAATTATATCATACAGTCCCTGACCGATCTGCTATAGCAAAACTGTTGGCTGGGTCCAACTGGGTGGCTCATGTAACACCCACATTATCGTCTCTACATTGGCTTCTTATGAAGTTCCGAATTCAGTTAAACATGAGATGTGTTGTTTAAGAGAGTTCACCTTTATTATGTTAAGCTACAGGATAACTAAAGGTGTGTATGTGTGTGTGTGTGTGTGTGCGCGTGCGTGCGTGCGTGGTTGGATGTTACCCAGAGTGAGAAGAAGTATGCGTGTACCAATGAGAGTGACTGCTCTACACGCCTCAATAAACCAGGAAGTTATGGTGAGCCCTTGTCTCTTTTTAATTTATGTGACACAAAAAAATATGAAAACAGTTGCATGGTTGCATTACAGCTGCCTATTTCTGAATTTATTTTCTTTTCCTCTGCAGGAATATTCACAGGAAAATGTGTCCCTTCCGATTCCCTCCACAGCAAGTGTCAGATAAAAGGATGGTGTCCTGCTGAGATAGACACCATCAAGACGTAAGACAATACTGTGCATATGATTAGGAGATTGTTTTTAACAACGACTACTACTCTGTTCCAATGAGGAATACTGACATGAACAATTTAGTGATGAAGGTTAGATGTGAAGCTCAATTCAGATGCAACTTTGGAGACATCTAAGAGTATTCCCTTTACCTTGGTTGCATGTTAAAACCAAAAAGAAAAATATGTGCTGGCCTTATCAGGCTGGGAAAAACGTTATACATTTTAAACAAAATCACGTTCATGTCTGTTCCATCTGATTAAATCTTTCTTTCTTTAGTTCACCAATGATGGAGGTAGAGAATTTCACTATTTTCATTAAGAATAGCATCCGCTTCCCGACATTCAACTATACCAAGTATGCAAGTATGATTTCAAATATGACAATGATGATCCTTAAGTCTGACATGTTTACATTATATACATGCTATATCTGTGTCTTTGCAGAGGTAACTTCCTTCCTACTATCACGGGCGATTACATCTCAAAGTGTAACTTTGACATGGTCAACAACACCTACTGCCCGATATTCAGAGTGGGAGACGTGGTCCGCTACGCACAGCAGAACTTCACTGAACTGGCAAACAAGGTCAAGATGCTTTTTTTTATTAAGTTTTAAGAAAATGAAAGGCAAATGATATGTCTCTTAGGGCTGATCATTACATTGATGTAGCATTTAAGAATTCTCCTTTTTTCCATTGTGTTTTTTTGGGGGGAAGGGAACATGTAGATTGTATATGAATCATCATTTTGTTTTATTGTGTAACACGGTCCAATACCTATGCTTCCATCCGTGTACTTCTGTTTGTTAATCATGTGTCAGGGAGGAGTGATTGGAATAAAGATTGGCTGGATGTGTGATCTGGACAAGTCAGACGACCAGTGTAACCCCTCATACTCTTTCACTCGACTAGATGCCATGTCACAGAAGAATGCTGTCTCACCTGGCTACAATTTCAGGTACTTAGCTACATCATTAGATCAATGTGTTTCATTCAGAGAACTTGAGTGCAGCGGACTAAATGTATTGCAGATGTTCATTATTTCAGGGAAAAGATTTCTATTTATTTTGGTAATTTTTTAACACCAGCATTAGACGTTATCTTTCAGCTTTGGTGAATTAGGTTATTGTTTCTAACATCTCATATCTAGGCTGTTAGTAGTGTGTTATTAGTGTATAGTGTGTTACTCTTGTAAATATAAATATATATAAATAAAAATATATCACTTTTGCTAATAATGATTTTTTTTTCTAATAGCCAGGAAATGTACCTCAGAATAATTATATTCTTTCATGCAAAAATAATGCATAAAAAGTATGTCTGTGTTGACAGGTTTGCCAAATACTATAAAATGGAAAATGGGACAGACTACCGCACACTGGTCAAAGCCTACGCTATTAGGTTTGACGTTCTGGTTAATGGAAATGTGAGTGTATATGTTAGTGTGATGGATTATCAGTTATTAATTCCCTAACATGCACAAATAATTGATATACTGAAAACACAAGAGCGAGCTTTTAGAGTGATTTAAGTTAGCAATCACTGCTTATTATGAATAAATATGAATGTTTATGGCTTTGAATTAAGTCATTTTGATAGCTCAAATTGAAGCTACACATTCCTCTTTGTAAAGGGAACTTTCTGCAACGTTTTACTTTACTTTTACGTTTTAATGTTTCACAAATGTCTTGCTGCATTACTAATGGTCTTAGCAGAATAATTCATACAACTATGTTCATGCTATCACAGTAGCCTTAACACTGGCCTTGCTGCTTGGTTATGTTAAACTGAAATGATCCTTATCTTTCAAATAATTTCAAGGTGTATTAAATAATGAAAAACTAGATAAATATCCAATGTAATTTGAATATCAGACATGATCACCATTTTCACATACATTTTGGAGCCTTTCTGTGTATGCATGTTCTCCCAGTTTCTATCATACTTTCCTGTGGGTGCCACTGTAGTAATCAGACATATTAAGGATTACAAGCATCAATTTAATGGCCAGAATTTCTCATTAAGTGGCAATTATACACAGTCAACTAAATTCTGCTAAAATAGACTGTTCTACCTTTGTAGGCAGGGAAATTCAACATGATCCCCACACTCATCAACATGGTGGCAGCCTTCACATCAGTGGGAGTGGTGAGGTTAACTTGTATATTTGATGCAAAATATATCATTATTATATTATGGTGATAATTCTCCTTCTGAATGAACTTTTAGCTTTGCAGTTTCTCAATTTGCTGTACTTACCATGTAGGGAACAGTGCTGTGTGACATCATACTGCTGAACTTTCTGAAAGGAGCAGAGCAGTACAAGGCCAAAAAATTTGAAGAGGTAAAAGACATGCTTTTTAAAATGATCTCATCACCTGTAATGTATACTAAACTATAATTTAGTATTACTTAATCCAACCTTATTGATCACAGTATATATATATATATAGATTTAAAATTATGATAACTAACATAATTTGTAAACTTTATCACAGCGAAACCAGTAATTTTATTTCTGATTTAGGATTTGTTATCCCACCCAAAATATATAGTAACTCATACTTAATCATATTGTCTTAGTTTAGCCAGAGTTGAACTAGTTTGATGTTTTGACAGATGACAGTGCTGCATGTGTGTGAACATACTACATTAATGAAGTATCTATTTCTCTCTCTCTGCACTGTAGGTATCAGACAGCCCGCTTGAAAGAAAGGGTTTTTACCGCTCCCAGCTGTCACTCAGACATGAGACCATCATGAAGTCCAGTGACTCAGGAGCATTTTCTATTGAACGTTACAGCTAGATACAGAACGGGAGATGAGAGCTTGTAGTCAGGGAGCAGTAGACTGAGGAAGACAGACGTGGTGTGGGTTATCATTGTTCAAAATGGAACCTTCAACTGTTGATATTTCGGCCATCAGCATTTCAAGACAGCATTCAAGAACAATAGAATGTATGAACGAAGTGAATAATTAAGTAAATATAGGTATGATAACTTGTAAATCTGATGTTGGTTCAGAATTGTTGAGGCAGTAAAGAAAAACATAACCACTTATACCATTTACTCATTTTAAAAATAGAGATTAGTCCTCGAAAAAGATCAGTGTTAGAGCTTATTGCTTCTTTCGTCCTTGTGATGACACTGCTAAAACGCCAACTTTGTGACACCTTTGATAAACAAAGGTTTTAATGCAGAGTGTTGTAAAGGCAGTAAGTCATATATGGAGAACAAAATCCCAAATCAATCTCCACGGCTGCAGATTCTACTGCTACTACCAAAGACTAACTATCAAAGCATAGCGTGATTGCCATCTAGTGGAAATATTGTTAGCAACTACACTGGATAATATCAGAAAACAGAAAGCAGGATACCACAGCCGCCTTTCTTTATAATATAACATATGTTATATTTATGTATTATTTAATAATGAGATCTTTCCTTTTAAAATAAACCTGTATAGGGGGCGGTTTAAACCAATCAGATGAATCTATATATAGGGTTAGGTTGTAATGAAGGATTCATTGTGGTTTTACCAAGGCAGCACATGCAATCATCTTACTGGCAAAAATAGTGCAATAAAATGCAGAAAACATTATGCTTGCCTGGACATTGGATATTCCTGCTTTCGCTCCCTTAGTGCTTCAGTATTTACTTAAAGTTAAATTAGTCTTTCAGTTTTCTTTATTTTTTTTTCTTTATGTTATAAGACAATTCATTTCTCAGAGAGCATACTATAAAATCATTTTAAACGAACATGCAAACCAGAGGGGAACATCATGAATAGGCGTAAACTATAAATTCTTTGTCACCTATTAAAGTCTTTTTTATATATATATATATATATTTAATCAGTGCCAGTTTGAATGCCATAACAAAAATAATAGCAAACTTTACCTTTAATTGCATTAAAATGTCTAGTGCAAAATGTATTGAAAATCACAAGCAGACAGGCAGGGTAATGCTGAACAAGAATGAAGCACGCCATGAATGTCATAATGAAAGAATTTAGTAAAATCCTCAGCTGACATCTCTTGATAATTGACACGCAAACAGTGAGGTTATCTTGAACAAAATAATGTAATATGAGCAAAATGAGTTTACCTTAAAGTTTCTAAATATTCTTATATACTTTTCATATTTATATTAATTCTCATTATTATCTTATGTGTAATGCAAACATCAATTTATTTCATCAAATGTCCAAAATACGTGATTATTAAACTTTCAACGTTTGACTACAAGCAGTTTGCTTTTTACCGTAACACCCCGAATAGATCAGTAATGGTTTTCCAAACCAATGTTCCTCGTCACACGGTCGTCACAGAAGCGTCGCCATCATTGTTTTGGTCGGCTAGACATTTCAAACACGTCAGATAACATTGTCCTATTTGGGGAGAAGAAGGTAAGGTCAAAGGATTGAAGAAGCTTGCGCGGTGTTAGGCTCATTTTTCCGTGGTGAGTCAATGCATGGGGTCGACTAATGTAACACTGGCATACGTAGTTTAGTTTCACTCTGCATGTCCCTACGCCCAACACAATAGCTGCAGGCTGTCGTTATGGAACGGGGACGACTTCTTCGTGAATCTCCACATATATATTAAAGGTGAACTCGGCGCGAACTTAAGAGACGGAATTGTAATTCTAGTTGTAGTAACGCCGTCGATGCTGAGCGAGCCTACGACTCGGAGCCTACGGGGAAGGTTGGTGTGAACGTTTGTAGAAAAGTCACAGGCTGCATGGACAAAAGGTTAGCACTCACTTAGTTACTGCTTCATAAGTCATAGTTGTTCAAATGTAATGGCTGACGAAGCATGATTTGTATCTAGTGAATTAATTAAGCGCGCTATGATCATCAGTGGTCTCCACACATTTCCAATTATAATGGGATGGGGGTTGGGATCCAGGGATCGGCTGAAACTTAAACTTTGACAAAAAAATAATCTCTCCAATTTCCCCCATAGTTGTGCATTACACACACCTGAGCATTTACCCGAGTCAACAGGAAAAGGCGGTACTGTTATTGCCGTAAATATTGTTGATCTCGGATTATAACGGAGTATATTAATTAAGCAAGTTGTGATGGTTTCTTCAGATATCCAGAAGTGAAGAAGATTCTTAAATGAGAGGTGAAACATCCTCATGACCAAAGTGTATGATTTTGTGTGTATGTTCTAGATTGGTCGGCATGACAACCAAGCAAATAACTGATTCATTCAAGGTGGTAAAGAAAGCAAAGACAGGAGGGATCCTAGAGAAGAGACCTTCTCTGCCACCACAGAAAGGTGAAGAGCACAAAAAGAAGATTTCGATAGAAATGTGTGCAATTTCAGTGCGGGATGCGTGTGATGTTTTTCTCTTATGAAGAAGTGTCTTGAATTGATTGTGATTGTTTTTGATGGACTAGATGCAGACAATGAAACAGTCAGAGAGGAGGACCCACAGAAGCTCAGACAGTTTGATTTGGATTGGAAATTTGGGCCATGCACAGGTAAGACACACACACACACACAGACACATCTATATGCTGTGGAATTAGACGTTGAAATATTAATTAAAGAAATAGAACTAAACGTTGAAATATTAATTAAAGAAATAGGGTAAAGTCATCCAATTTTCCATAATACAAACTTTTCATCCTTTAAATGTGTGGGGGTGGGGCTTGAACCAATCAAAAATTACTTACTAATTTTTACCACACCTGAAAGCACATATCGCATGGTATTGTTTTTTTCACCTATGTTTAGTATGGATAAGGTATTGGCCAGTATGAGATTATGATAGTTCGATAGCTTTAAGCAAAAATATCATGGTAAGAATAAGAATTAGGAGTTCCTGTTCTGTCCACACACTGCAGAAATTCAATTGTCCACATATTATAGACACACAGGTCCGTAGGATACGCAAACAGCATACATGCATTTTTTATGGTGTTGAGAGCAATGTCAGGGTGAGGGTGCGGCCACCTAGCGACCGCACAATGTTTTATTTTATAAGATTTGGGTAAAAGAAACTACATGCTGCAAGTTCAGCCCGACTAATAATACATGTATATAATTCAATTATTAGTTATACAGTTATTACACTTATTACTTATTACACCTATTACTTCTATATACTGTTATTTAATGTTTACTTCTTTTTTCTTCCTGCACCAACGCACCAAAGATAATTCCTTGTAATGTTATTATTACTTGGCAATAAAGGCAATTCTAATTCTGATTCTGATTCTGATATGAGAAGATGCATTTACAACAGCAATGAAATAATAATAATAATCACAATTGGGTAATTTGGTATAAAGTTTAGATACTTCCCTCTTTGACAAATAGCTTAAAGCATGAATATGGCAATCTCACATCTATCCAAACACACAAACTTTCCACTATTTTAATGAATTTCTATTCCTGTAATGACATCTCCTCTTTGTCATCAGAGAATTGATATCAACTGCTTAGCAACAGTTCTTCCAGTTTTTCAACACCAATATGATTAACGGTAACAGCAGATTATCAGCTTTTACACTGCTTTGAGCTGTTTCCATTAAGTGGTACATTAATCACCCAGTGAGTTCTCACTGCATATGGTCCCTCTTCTCGACTGTTGATCACTTCCCGAGGTTCAATTAACTTTGAGGCCAATCAGCAAATCAATGCCAGCAGTAATACGAGGAAGATGTATATCTTTCAGATAAGGCCACTTGGACAACTCTTCTTCACTGATAATATTTCTGGTCGACACTGGCATTTCTTTCTGAGTGAATACATTGGCAAGATCAAGAAACCGATTGCTTGTAAATTCGGAGATTTCCAAACCCTTGACAATGTAACTTGGAATATTTGCATTGTGGCACATTGTACATAGATACCTTTCCATTATTTTCCCTTATTATATTCAGTCTTGCCATTACACTTTCATAACAGAAAGTGTTGGTACTTTCTTGGTCAAGAAATGCATAGGTTTGCACAATTTTATTTCTTTTTACACTTGACATTGAGAGGTAAGATTGAAAGGACGCTGTTACTGCCTCTGGCCCCTGTATGACCACAAGTAGATCTTCTGTTGTTGTTCTTCTGTTTGTACAATGTAGAGAATAGTGGGATGGCTTTATACAAACTTTTCAACTTAACAATCCTTGCTCATGTGCCCTGAGCAACCGAAGCAAACACCCTTTCTTTTAGTACAGTATATACAAGAAACAGTGTTTGGAGTTGTGGGCAGCAAACTTTGCGTTTGAGTATGAATGCTTTTCTTAGTTGTATTCACACCTGTTTCATTAGACATGAACAAGGCAGTTGCGAAACTGCTTCTTTTTTTGTAGTTTTGCCTTGTTGCTTTCTTTACTTCCACCAACATGCATGTCTTGAATTTTGCCAAAAATTGGATCAGAAAGGATTTTGACTTGTTATTCCATTAACTTGTCATTGTCCTTGAAGCCAGATCGTCGTCCCTGACTTTCAGACATTTCACATGCTTTCCTTCTCCAGCCACAGAAGGCCATCCAATAATTTGCACCATATAAGCAGCTGTGACTTTTATTTCATGCCCAAAATGTTCCCAAAGAAGAACCTCTTTCCTCTTGCCATTTGCAGGCAGCTGCATACTAAATCTCTAGGCTGCCCTCTAGTAAATTACTCCATATAATACTGTACAAACAATCTCCTATGTTATGCTTTAGCCTTTTCTGTGTGATAAAGACTGGGATTTCTGAGATTGTACAAGGAGTTCTAATGTCTCAATTTGTTTTTGTAACAGCCTATAAACAGCTCCAGATATCTGATAAGGCGTTGTCTGTTGACCACCAGGATTTGAATATTGTTGTTGAGATGTTTGTTTGCCTGTTGAATCTTAAATGATTACCAGCATTTCTAAGCTGGTAATCTTTTTTAGCATGAAACTTGAGTGCCGTTTCCCTTTTGAAATAAGATCACATTCTATCCAAACATGCATCTGCAGCACCATGATCTGAGGTATTTAACACTGCTAATTTTGCACTGGATGCTGGTATCTCAGTTTCAATTTCAAGTTGCTCCTTTTTCCTTTTTAACTGATCTTGTATTTTTAGCTGCTCTTCTTTCCATTTGCCTCTACTAATTACTAACACAATCCAGTCATCACCTTGATTATGACCCCTTGACTGTGGCACATGCTCCACCTAGTGGTGGTTTAAAGAATAGACACACGTAAACCAAAACGGCTCTTACACAGTTTAGCTGAATGTTTATAACAGTATTTTTTTTTTATCTCTATGAGCAGGTTCTCTCTAATCGATCTTCTCCCAAAATTAGACAGTGTGATATTTAATACTTGGCACAAAACCAATTTTCCAAAACTTGTTAAATCTGCACTGGAGCAAAAGATTGTGTAATATGTAAGATGTCACTCGTAAGGATGCAAAGAGAGTAATTACAAAACCCTGCAATTTTCCTCAGCTCTGTGGAGATGTATAACTACTTGTTGCTTTGGTTATATGGTTATACAACTTTGGTAAAGTCTTACTTCAACAACAGCACTAGGTTAAAATAAATTGACATTCACCAGGTGACAAAAAACACCTCCAAATGAATGCTAGCTTCCATTCCTGTTGGATGTGTAGATTGGAACCTATCATATTCAACCAAAAATAGTTTTTTCATCTCACAAAGCACTACATGTCTCACACTCTCTTCCCAGGTATCAGCAGGCTGCAGAGATGGGAGAGAGCAAAGTATCATGGTCTGAACCCACCAGAGGAGATCAAAGACCTGCTGCTGCAAACACAAATTGACCCTGAGTATAAACTGAGGTAAGACTAAAATAATTATAATAATAATTAAAAAAAATATGTTTATGTATCACTTTCAGATATAAAAGTGTATATATAGCAATGTTGTTGGTTTATAGTTTAAAAAAAATCAGCTCATTAAGTTGGAAACGTTAACTATGATATGGCTGTTGAATAATTGAGATTGCCAGAAGAGATAGTACAGTAACATGAATGAAACCAACATAAAAACAACTAAAAACTGTATAAATAGAAGCAAATCATATATTCCAGCATTTTAATAGTTTGGTATGTTATAGGCCTCCTATAAACACCTACGTATGCTTTACTTCCAATCATAGGGTCTGCTTTCAGCTCTTGTTCTAATCACTTGCCAGTTAGACAATACTTTCCTTTTCCTTCTTGACTTTGTTAATGTGTGATGTCAGCCACCCTGTTTTATTAAATGGGACCACTAATAAATAATGTCCTCCTCATACATGACAATCTGCAAGATACACTGCAGACATCTTGAAAGCAGACTCCCGTATATGTGACATTTTTAGATAACAAATGGCGTAATGTTATGAAAGAAAATATATCAAACTACATTAGTACATAGAGAATGCTATAATGTTATTTATAACATTTGCAACAAACTTGTTTAAGAACAAAAAGCTAGCAGTGAATGGCTCCTTTCATTCATACTATGTAAGTATTTTGTTTTAAGAGAGATTGGCAGTTAATCATAACTATAATTCATGTATAACCACACATTCAATATACTTTTATTCACGAGTGTAATTTTATTTAAGAAGTTAACGCAAGTTAACGCATTGTTAAATCAATTTGAATGATATTCTGCACTGAATGTGTTCTTTGACTTTCAGCCTATGGAGCGACTATCCTTTGTGAGAAAGCCATCCCAAGAAACACAAAATAACTGACCCTGACAAAAAGTCAAAGCAAGTTTGTTTCTACGTTGACATTTGAATCATGTACCCAAATTACAAACAAGTGTCAGAGTGCCTCTGTTCAAAATTGGCCTGCCATCCTTAAACCATCATTCAGAAAAATGACTAAACAGGGAGAAAACTTGGCAACAGAGGAGGATCCTTCTTTTGTCATAGACACAATGGAATGACCATCCTGCATTTCTTTGTTGCCATTACACTATATTGTCTTCTACACACTAAGCTTTATTTATTTGTTTTTAATAAAAATCATCAAACACTACTTTGTTATGCCTTATGTTAGTTAACTGTGGATATATTAGAAAGCACATTGGGGGAAGGAAACAAAATTGAATACTTCATAGCATTCCATAATAGTTTGCCTATGTTAGTGGTAGTTTTAGCAATGACATGCATGTGTTTATTAGAATTTGAATTAGAATTGCGCATCGTCCCACACAAACATGCACATGCAAACACACAAGTCGGGGGAAATTTGACCTCTGCATTTGACCCATCTGTGGCGCATGCAAGGCCACATATTGGAATGTGTTCCCAACAACAGTAATTCAAAAACATGTCAATGACTTGACGTTAGTCTCTTTATACACAATATAAAAGAACATGGTCTGAGATACACGCACACATATACACTGAGGTTGTCTTTCTTTTCCAACAACTGGACTGGGACAAGGCAGGAGATGAATCCACTCATGTGAACAACACAGGTTGATGTTCCCACCTACCCTGATTACAAACTCAAACTCGTTTACTATTGTAATGTTTTCATTTCAGTCCTGACCGGACCAATGTGGCGGAAACATTGACGTATCACAGCAACGGGCTGCAGGATGACGACCATCCTACTTACGCTATGAACATATTAGCCCAGCTCCAGCGTTATCGGATTGGTGTCCACTGGTGTCAAACATTCACAGCTCAACACTGATTGGCTCTCATGTTGCTCACTTGTGCGACGACAGACGCATCCACGTCGCACTAATTGAGCTGAGGCTTTGTGACTAGGATTAGCGGTTGGCAGTTTTGGAAATACAATTTCTTGCAGGCGAGTCTTTGGAACAATCTACACGTTCATTCCTGAAAAAGCTGTGTTAAACTGAGTCCTGGACTTTAGATTAGGCTTTTAGCTCCCGTCTTTTTTTTTTGTCAAATACGGTTAATGTTGTTTATTACCGTAGTTATGGTAGAGAAAGGCAGCCACGATGAAACAGAAGTGTGAATTTAATTCAAAATAAAAGCTTATAATCTGTCATCGTTGGGGGAATATCTGCTTGTTTGTTGTTCATTACTTCCGGAAATATCTTAAATGTGTTGAGACAATCATTGTCGAGAAATATTTGCATTTAAATAAAGGCTGTAGTCTTTCTGAAGAAGTCTTTATTTTGCAAGTTAATGCCGGAAGTAGTTTTTAGATTTGTTGACTTTGACTTGGTGTTGCATCCTGGAGCACTGACATCCACAGCCTACTTTGCAGCAGGGAAAAACAGTAATAGCATATTTTCTGGGTAAACTCGTTTTGACGCATAGAGAAATTATTTGTCATCAATCGGCCTTATTTTTTTTTTGCGGATGAAAGTTGTATCTCTTGGCAATCGTATTGT
This sequence comes from Colistium nudipinnis, assembly GCA_016785305.1. Classification (NCBI taxonomy): domain Eukaryota; kingdom Metazoa; phylum Chordata; class Actinopteri; order Pleuronectiformes; family Rhombosoleidae; genus Colistium; species Colistium nudipinnis. The sequence continues at coordinate 222,734 of JAFBJU010001070.1, forward strand.
TTTAATGGTAATGATAACGCTTTGATGAATTATCCCTGACCGTTAACTGCTGTCACAGTGGAACATCGCAAATGTCCACTGTTGTAAAAAGTATCGCCGCTCTGGGCCATTCTTATTTAATCCATATGTCGCTGTAATATATATGATTACAGAAATCATAAAGTGGACATACGAAACACGGACGAAACCGACCGGTAAGCAACCTGTTCATCACCGAAGGATTAACGCTGCAATATAACGCTAGCTGTGAGCCAGCCATACACCAGAGACCACTATGTAGCTCATTAACTAGCTAGCTGGTTTATACTCAAATGCTTTAGCCTGGTATTATTCTTTACATGCCGTTTACCACATGGATCGTCATCTCCAAGCACACACGAAACCATGTCTAATTAAGATGAGACCTCAGTCCAGAGCAACATGTCCCCTCGGGTCTGTCGTTTTTACCCTCGTCACCCTGGATTTAGTCGAGGCCACTTGTAGTAATAATATTATTACCATTTATAATTCATAACGCATTGGACGATTTGTATTTCCTGTGTAATGTAGAGAAAATGGTCGGTGGCAGCATTGCTGTTGTTTCATGGCCTAACAGTGGCTGTATTTTGCAGATGCATAAATTGACATGACCTAATTAACATGGTAGACTGTCTTGTGACAAAGACACGTTAAATAAAGTGTGTATTATCGCAGGCAAGGGGAAGTTACATCATGTGATACCTATCTTTTAAATGTTAGATTCTTAAATCGAGTTTTTTTTGCCGAGTAGAGAGGCCCAGTCCAAAATAATATAAATATTAATGTTCACTGTGATGCAACACAGAGCGATATTTTTTTTCATTGTTGTTAAATCCAGCTCACACCCTATGGATAGTTAGTCATTTCTCTCGGGCCTATTCTGTCTTTGCAGGCTTCAGTCTACCTGATTGCTTAGACAGAGTACTTCTAGTATAATGTCATTCTTCAGCTCAGTATTGCTTTGCTTGTGTGTCTCTGTTATTGTTTTTGTTGGATGTGGGCTAAATGTTAAATGATACTATAAGCACATTTAAAATCATATTTGCCTCAGTCATTGTGCTCCTTTACCAACAGGATAAAAAAAATACAATATTTCCAATATTTTTTTACTGCTATAAGAGTAACGAAAACAGTAACATTGAATTGTCTTTTTAATTCAGTAAAACACTGTTGTTGTCTGAGTCTTCAACCCGAAATAGCAGTAAGACAATATTGTCTTTCCTTAAATACAGTATAGTTGTAAAGATGGCTGCTGACACATTAAATACACTGCAGACTTATTGAAATTACCTTTTTTATTTCTTAAAGTGTTTTTACCACTTCTGGAGGTGTGTAGAATAAGGGTCTAACTGTTTATTGAATAATATAGTTGTGAATGTCGCCTTGTCTTTGCTTTTCTCCTCCCTTCACAGTGATGGATAATGCTCATACCAAGACGGTAGAGGAGGTTCTGGTCTTTTTCAATGTAAATGAGTCGACAGGGTTGAGCTGTGAGCAGCTGAAAAAGAACAGAGAGAGATGGGGGCCCAACGGTAGGTTTTTTGGTCACTGTGAAGATGACTCAAATCAAATCAATCAAATTACTGCAGCTATCATTTTAATAAATATACAAATCATAAATTAGGTTTTCAGTAAAAAGTGAAATGCATGTAAACCTACATCTAGTTCAAACTAGTGTGAGCTTTCATTTATAATATATCTTTTGTATATTTTTTTTTCCATCATCTCTCCTTTCTTTTTATATTCCAACAATTCTTCGCCTACAGAACTACCAGCTGAAGAAGGTAAACCCTGTCAATCTCTTTATCTGTCTGCTGTCGGTTTGTTTTTGTGTCTGTCTGTCTTTTTGTCTGTAGGTTTGTCCGCTAGTCACAGTCTTTCAATCTGAATTCCTAATGCTCCTCATTGTCTTTCTTTCTGTACTTGTATAGGGAAGTCCCTTTGGGAACTGGTCATGGAACAGTTTGAGGATCTATTGGTTCGAATCTTGCTACTCGCTGCCTGCATTTCCTTTGTAAGAAAACTAATCTGTACAACCACCAGCATCATCATATGCAACACTTACACACCAAATCGTAGTAATTGTCACAGCACCTTGTGTATAAATGATCAAGTCAGAGAAATGTTATTTACTGTCTATAACCCTATATCACAAATTAACCTCTCATGGCTTATATTTCACAGACATAACAGACTTTTCAGCTTAACCTTATTTCATACAACGTTACTCAGTATCACTCTGTACACATAATCAGCATTGTCTTGTCTTCTAGACACTGGCTTGGTTCGAAGAAGGAGATGGAACCATTACTGCCTTTGTTGAACCCTTCGTTATCCTCCTCATTCTCATTGCTAATGCTATTGTGGGAGTATGGCAGGTAAAATGTGTATATGTGTGTGAGTTTGTTTTGCAGATTGACCATCATAAAGTATGTTGACAACTGAAGAGACAGTACAAACTATCTCACATCTCGCCTACTTGTCAAATGTATTAATTGCTTGCTAGTCGATTTACTATCTTCAAAATCATTTAATTTAGCTTTCATTTGATTTACTTCAATTTAAATCGTTATGCTGTTAAAGGACAGGAGGAGCTGAAAGAATAAATACTCTACAGAAAGCTCTACTATGACATACGATTTTACTAGTTTATATTAACAGTAGCTACAAATAAATAGAGTTAATATACTTTCTGGTCATTTTGTACAAATTATGTACATCACCTGAGGAGATGGTCCTTCAATGTTGCCCTTTCTTCTTTCCCGTTTTTAAACAAGCATGGTGACACGATCGGTCAGTTAATATCGTTCTGCGCTTTTAACTAGCAATAACCAGTGAAATCATCTGAATTATGGCAGCTGTCCATAGCCCCATTAACATCTTTCAGGACATTTTTATTTACAAAAAGTTTTACAGTCTTAGTTTAGAGTCTTATGCACTTCATGTGCTACTGTAAAAAAAAAGCATTTATCTTAGATAATGTGTTTTCCATGTTTCTTGGTCCTCCAGGAGCGTAATGCAGAAAATGCTATCGAAGCTCTGAAAGAGTACGAGCCAGAGATGGGCAAGGTGTACCGACAGGACAAAAAGAGCATCCAGAGAGTGAGAGCGCGGGACATTGTTCCTGGTGACATTGTGGAAGTTGTAGGTAAGCATACATATAGCATTGCAACAAGCACCATACATGTAGTGTTAGTCTGAGATTTTACAATCTTCAGTTATTTCGGTTTTCACAATCATTTGAAAGTGATTCTTTCAAATGATTGGAAACACAAAGCTAACCCTGTTTCCCCTCCATGAGCAGCTTCAAATAGCAGTGGGTATCTTTTTGTGTGTGTGTGTGTGTGGGTGTGTGTGTGTGGGTGTGTGTGTGTGTGTGTGTGTGTGTGTGTGTGTGTGTGTGTTAGTGATCCAGTGCCCCTGTGACTGTTGTAATACAATTTGTCTAGCAGAATGGGATCTTCTTAATCAGAGGTAGAATGACCGGACACGGGCCAGCAAGGCCTTCTGTGCTGGGCTAAACACTATCAAGAATTACTGTTTTACAGTTTAATACATTTTTCCATAAATATACAGTTTATTCAATGATTTCCAATGGTCTATTCCTAGCTTTTCGCGTGGTTGTGTTGCTTCCAGTGATGCATATTTATGTCAGAGCTTTTATCCAATCACATTTCAGCTGTCATCTGTTGCCAGGGTCAAACTCATCTGCCTAAGTCCTTCAGAATCAACATTGAAGGTGCTGGTAGCTTAAAATGAATGGTGATTGAATCGGTTGCTATAACCAATCAGATTTCAAGAAGGCAACACTAGGGCCTTCTAGCAGGCCTGCAGTAGCTCCAGCATTTTCACCTCCTTTGATTGGAAGGTCCGAGCAAGCAAACCGCATCTTTGGCGGGAAGCAACCTGGCCACTGCGCGTATCCCAAGCACACGATGTGGGAGGCGGTTATATTTGGTTATTGTTTTTGATGTTGTGTTGGTTAGCATGGTCAGAGGAGTGGGTGATTACATAGTGCCCCCTTGTTCTTGGGAGTGCACATGTTCAATATAACCCTTGATAGTGTGATTCTGGAATTGGCAATAGAATTAAGCAGTGGATGGATTCAGAGGGGACACTTCTGAAGGCCTATGTGTGAAATGAATGGCTTCTACTACCTCAAGTAAACACCAGTGATGTGTAAAAATACTTTAAGATCATTGTGAAACTGTTGCTAGTCAGAGGACGTCATCTGAGTCAGCAGTTGTTTATTCGTCCTAATGGCACGTTTGCAATTCAATGCTTGACACCTATGCATCCATTCTCTTTTAGGGTCTTGGGGAAAACTAGAGCGAATCCCAACTGACTGTGTGGGGGGTGTGGACAGGTTGCCAGACTATCAATATTCAGAGACGAACAATCATTCATGTTCACAATTTAGAGTCTCCCATCAACCTTACACAGGTGTGTTGGGGACATGCAAACCCCACACAGATTTGAACCAAGAGCATTCTAAGTTGACAGTACCCCGACCCCCCCTACTCACTCACACCCAATGTTTTTATTGTATTTCTACTGAATAGTTCAATGTAGAAATCTAAATTCTCTGGGCAGCCTCTCAACTCCTTTTCTCTGTTCATGAGTCTATGTGGGCCACTGACAAATACAAACACTTGTGAACAGTTTATGAACAACTGTGCATGTCCAAAAGAAAGAATGCAAACCTTTCATGAGGAGCAATCTGTCTTTGTTTCCATTGGAATCTCTGGGGAAACTAGTGACGCATGAAATGTGCTCGCTTTCTCTCTCTCTCTCTCGCTAAGCGAATGGCGGAGTGTGTGCGGAGCTGAGAGCTTGGATTGTCTGTATCTTTCTATTTAAATCTCTTTTCTACTTAAATTGACGGCTCCGATGGCTTCGCAGCCTCCGACCGGGGATACCGTGTCCAACTCAGACCCGGCTCCACCAGTCCCGGAGTCTCCGGTGGTTCCCGCCCCCCCCGTGTGTGTGAACGGTCAGAAAAAGAAACTGAAACAACTGTCCGTCAAAGGCAAAGACACAAAGTTAAAAATGAACAATGAACTAAAATCGAAAGAGTGTGAAAACACGGAAAACTAACAAACGAATGAGTCTGCAGAGGAGTTTATAGACGAGGACATGTCTGACGACGAGTTTTTAAAAAGGTCCCAGAAGAGGAAATCCTCTGACCCCTCCATAAACAGAGCCAAGAGCTCCAGGACCACCAGGTTAGAGAGTGACAGCATGAGTTTGAGTCAGGAGGACCATCACAGCCTCTACTCTGCTGCAGACATTAAACAATTCCTAGAGCTCACCAAAGGTGCCGGACTACCATCAGTGGCAGATCAATTTGATGATCTAAAAGTTTTCATCCAATCAGCCAGAGTACTTACAAGAAAATCAAACCTAGACAGTATACTCACTGAGGAGGAGGTATACAGGCTGAGGAAAATGTGCATCAGGGTGAAAGCCCAAAATCTAGAAGATGAATTTTAAAAAAGATTCAGTGCTTCTACCTTTTACTAACCTGTCCTTTTTTATCCATGTGCAATTTTAACATCAGCATTTTAAACCTGAACGGAGCCAGGGCTGATTTTAAAAGAGCTGCTTTTTAAACTCATGGAATTTTAAAAAGTGGACGTGATGCTCTTGCAGGAAACCCACAGCACTGCTGACAATGAGAGTCAAAGAGACTGGAGGAGAGCTTTTAATGGGGAAGCCATTTTTAGCCACAAATCCAGCTGCAGTGTGGGGCGGGGGGGGTTTATTTGCCAGAAATTGTTACCAGTTTCCTACGAGGTGGAGGAAATTGTTCCAGGCTTTTTGTTAAAAATAAAAGCCTTATTTGAACGTTTTAAAGTTGTGTTTTTAAATTTCTCTGCACCTTCCACCCCAGTGGATAGGATGGCATTTTTAAACATTTCAGACGAGACTGTCGGAGGCTGCGACAATGAGGGCGATTTCATGTTTTTAAGGGGCGATTTTAACTGCACAGAGAACTCAAACCTAGACAGGAACCATCCTGAGCCGCATCCTGCTTCATCCCACAGGATCCGACAGATCACTCAAACTCACCAGCTGTCCTGTGGATGGGTTTTTAACAGAAACCACAGGCAGTATACCTGGAGCCACTCGAGAGGAAACACCATCTCTCTGGCTAGACTGGACCGCCTCTATTGTCTATCTAATTACCATTTAAATATGTTTAAGGTGTTTTATTCAGCTGGCAGGTTTTCCTGACCACTGCCTCGTCCCCTGTGTGTTTTTTACTCAGAATGTTTGTTTAAAGTGCCTATTGGCATTTTAACACCTCCCTTTTAAATGACCAGGCTTTTAGAGCTGCTTTTAAGTGTGTTTGGTTCTGCCACAGATGGAGTAGGCCTGCCTTCAGCAGCATTCAGCTGTGGTGGGATTTTGGCAAAACCCAAATCAAACAGCTTTGCCAACAGTTCATTCGCAATGTCACTGAAGACATAACGCGGCCCATGAAAGATCTGGAGAGTCAGGTAGAAGATCTGCAACCTTTACCAGATTCTACAGGAAATTGAGGGTATTTAGATTCCCTCAAATCCAAGAAATTGGCTATAGCCAACCTGCTGGGCGTAACAGCGCAGGGAGCTCTGGGCAGGTCTCGCTTCATGAACATCTCGCAGATGGATGCCTCTTCTAGCTTTTTCTTTGGGTTGGAGCAAAAAATGGACAAAGGAAGATCGTTCACTCTTTACATACGGGCAGTGGCTCTGAAATCTTGGACCACTCTGAGATCAGGAAGTTTGCCTGCCGGTTTCTATAGAGACCTCTTTAAGAGTGAATGGTCAGATAATCCAGATGTGCACAACAGCTTCCTCATTGACCTGGGGGGAACTCCCAGCTGGCAGCTGACATCACGCTGCAGGAGCTCCTTACTGCCATCATGGGCCTGCAGAACAGCAGAGCTCTGCGAATAGGCAACGTTCCTGTTGACTTCTATAAGTCCTTTTAGTCTGAGCTTGGAGAAGACCTGCTCGAGGTGATAAAAAACAGTCTCCAGGAGGACTGCAGGATCACCCTGCTGCCAAAAAAGGGCGACCTGCAAGACCTGAAAAACTGGAGGCCGGTCTCCCTGCTGTGCACGGATTATAAAATCTAAAGCTCTGGCCCTGAGAATGACAGAGGCTATGGCGTCCGTCATCCACCCTGACCAGACTTACTCATCGGTGACAATGTCACCTTAATTCGAGATGTTTTGGACCGCTCCAGTTCATTGGGTATAAATACTGGTCTTATATCCATAGACCTGGAAAAGGCTTTTGACCGGGTTGAACACGAGTACCTTTGGCACGCCTTTTCGGCCTTTGGGTTCAACCCAGGTTTTATAGCCATGATCCAAGCTCTATATAGTGACATTGCGAGTGTTCTGAAAATCAATGGTGGCCTTAGTGCTCCTTTTAACATTGAGAGAGGGGTAAGGCAGGGTTGCTCTCTCTCTGGCATGCTGTACTGCGTAGCCATCGAGCCTCTGAATGGATTTTAACCTTTTTAGTGAACACAGCTGGCATGAACACATCGTCTCTGCCAGGTTTTTCGTGTGGAATTTGTTGAAAAAACAAAGACAGGAACAGGCGGACTTTGGACTATCCCACCTGGGCCTCCATGCTGGAGCCCGACCAGCATGGAGGTCCCTGTGCAAACTGCCGCTGACCTGCACTGGAGAGTGCTCCATGGAGTAATTGCCGTGAACTCCTTTTTATCCAAGATCCAAGTCGCAGGGAAGGACAAATGTCCTTACTGTGACAAACGAGAGACTGTCTTCCACTGTTTTTATGAGTGTCATCGTTTCGTTTCGTTTTTTAAACACGTTTTTTACCAGATGTGGAGAGGTTTTTATTCTGGGAAGTGCCAGCTTTTTAACTTTGTTTTAGGGCAGGCCAAGATGGCAGTGTATTTAAGCAGGAAAAAGAAGTTGGAAAAAAAGATCACCATCGATTCTGCAAATATTTGTAAAAACGTAATCAAATCCACACTGCTGGTCGATTTTAGCTTTTATAAAGCCTCAGAAGACCTTGCCACTTTCCAGCAAGTCTGGTGTTTTCAAGAGGTTCTCTGCGCAGTGGCAGAGAGGAAATTAAATACGGCGATGTACTCAACTAATTATATTTATTTATTTATCTATAAAAATGTTTTGTGATTTTACTATACAAATTTAGCAGGTGGATGTAAACCAAAGTAATGTTTAAACACCCGTGAACAAATTAAATGTTTTCTTAAAAATCAAATCTCTCTCTCTCTCTCTCTCTCTCGTTCTAATCTAATCTAATGTTTCAAGCATGAGAGAGAGAGAAATGTTACTTTGATAACGGTTTAGGTTTAAGGAAGAAGAGTTATTTTCTATTTCAGACCTTGTTTCTTTCTGAAGCATCATTAACACCGCTACAATCCTGACCCTGTAAGAACACATAATCACATACTGGGATGAATTAATCGGAACGATACACCTCTCATTTACCACAGTTATACCCTGGAATGCTTAAGCCATGTAGTCTAGTCTTATCTGTACAATGCCCAGTTTGTTACCAGTCCTTTGGAAAGAGATGAGTTGCTTTGCTCACTGCGTTGCATCCTGTCTGGATGGCCTGCTCAGACGAGGGATCTTATAGGAGAGGCCTTGAGCTACCCCCGCCCTGGCACTTGTGGACTTGTAGCATGTCCTCTGTCACCAGATGTCCCACTTGTCCTTGTTAGCATACTTTGTCTTCCTGGGGGAATGACCCCCACCTCTGGAAGTCAGTGGGGTGAGCTCTTTCACAAGACCTTTTAAGATGCGGAGGCAAACAGTCCTGCGTCTCCAGTCAATGCTAATTATCATGTGACTACAGATCCCAACACCAATCATTAATGGTTAACTGATTTACAAGATTAAATAATGATATGTAGATCAAGAGAATGTATTTATACATGTATTTATAAATAGATAATAGTAATAATACAAAATTAAATTACACATTGTTTTCTCTGTCCTTACTTCCCCAGTTGGAGATAAGGTCCCAGCTGACATCAGGCTGACTTCCATCCGTTCCACCACTCTGAGGGTGGACCAGTCAATTCTGACTGGGGAGTCTGTGTCAGTGCTCAAACACACAGACCCTGTGCCAGACCCCAGAGCTGTCAACCAGGACAAGAAAAACATGCTCTTCTCTGTGAGTCTCAACAGTCATATCTGCCAAGTTACATGTAAATAATAGGATTTGCAACAGTTTTGGGAATCTAGCCAGAAACAAACCTGTGCCATGAAAATTTGAGTTATATGCGACAAAAATGCAAAACTACAATTATATGCACAGAATGATTTTTACTGTGTATGTATTTTATGGTGAACTGTGTGTTTGCATGTGTATCATCACTAAGGCTGCTATATCACTAGATGGTTTGTAGTAGTTCACAGCAGCCACGGATGTTTTATTTAGCACCATCATGACTTTGTCATAGTGCTGCTTGATTTTCATACATTGATACTAATTAAAGACATGAGAACCTTGAATTAAAGGAGAGAGAGAAATCAGTAAACTGAGATTTCACATGTAAGTATTATGTAAGAGCTTGAAAAAGAGACACACAGATAGACCTTTTGAATTGGCACTGCTCATGTTTGAAAACCTGTTATTACTGTGTCAAATGTAATTGTAAAGATCTATCTGCAAATTGACTGTATTCCTGTCATTTATTTTGACCAGGGTACCAACATTGCTGCAGGCAGAGCCATTGGGATTGTTGTGGCAACAGGGGTGCAGACAGAGATTGGGAAAATCCGAGATGAGATGGCCTCCACTGATCCTGAAAGGACCCCACTACAACAGAAACTTGACCAGTTTGGAGAGCAGCTGTCCAAGGAAGGCCCCTATGATTGTTTTGTGTAGAGTAGATTTAAAATTTAAATTGAATGTATTAATACATAGAATCAATATACTGTAAGCCTGAGTAATGTGTCGGCACCTAACTGTTGTCTTCGTGTAACCCTGCAGGTTATCAGTGTAATCTGTGTGGCAGTGTGGGCCATCAATGTAGGACATTTCAATGACCCAGTGCATGGAGGCAGTTGGCTGAGAGGAGCTGTATACTACTTCAAGATTGCAGTTGCACTAGCTGTAGCTGCCATACCAGAAGGTCAAAACATGTTATCTACACGTATCTATGCAAATAAATGAACCGTCCCGCATCGATACAAATGACTAACTACTAACAACTAAATATATTTACATGAGTTAGTGGATTTGTTCAGTGGTCTGCCTTGCATTATGATCCTTATTCTTTTGTGTTTCCTTCCAGGCCTCCCAGCAGTCATTACAACCTGCCTGGCACTGGGCACCAGGAGGATGGCAAGGAAGAATGCCATTGTTCGTAGCCTGCCATCAGTGGAGACGCTGGGTTGCACGTCTGTTATCTGCTCTGACAAAACAGGAACACTGACCACCAACCAGATGTCAGTCTGCAGGGTGAGATAACATTAGACTGATGAATACTGGTCTGACTACTGCTCAACAAAAATGCCATGTGGACCAGCAAGGCTGATTTAGCTATTATGAGAATGAAATGTTATATTATGAAATGTGTTATTGATTAAATAAATCAGTAATAAATGCGCAAATGCAGTTTCAAATCTATCAAAATTAGCATATAATACATTGGTGCATTCATCCGGTAAACATGGAGATGTTGAGCAGATGACATAAGGTTTAGAAGCTTTGATTTACATGAGCAATTGGAAGATTTAGGCCTTCTCATGGGGTGCTGTTTATCCAAACGCACCACTTATATTGAATTAATTGTTTACATTTACACTACACTATTTTCATGGTGTATACTCACTCACTTCAATTCACCAAAACGTTGCATTTAAATGAACTTTGGATGGAACAGCCTGTTGGAATGTGACACTAATTATAAATGTGATCTTCTAACATTAATGTGTTTGTTTGTTTAGCTGTTTGTAGTGGACAGTGTGTCAGAGAAGCAGTGCAACCTAAGCGAGTTTACAGTGACTGGATCTACTTACGCCCCTGAAGGGGAAGTGTGAGTGTCCATAACCTTCTAACCCCTAACCTCTGACAGTTAAAGGATCATAAATAAATAAGGATTACTAAACCAGCATTTATAACCTTTCGATTAAAAAGTTCTTCCCAATTCAATTATTTTGCATGCTTTCCACTTTTACATGTCTGTTTCTTATTTTACATGCCTGTTTCTTTGTCTGTTTGGCCTTTGAAATGTCCCTCTCTATTTTTTTTGTCTCCAGTTACAAGGATGGCTCAGTTGTGAGGTGCAGTCAGTACGAAGGTCTGGTGGAAATTGCCTCCATCTGTGCACTGTGCAATGACTCATCATTAGACTACAATGAAGTACGAATTGCAAATCCCAGTATACCATCATAGTTAACCATATATATACTTGGATTATTGAATATGTGTTGCCATATAGTCATAAACTGTGTGTGTGTGTGTCTGTGTGTGTTTTCCTACTTTCAGTCAAAGGGAGCTTTTGAGAAGGTTGGGGAGGCGACAGAAACGGCCCTCTGTTGTCTGGTAGAGAAAATGAATGTGTTCGACACTGACTTGAGAGGACTGAGCCCTTGTGACAGAGCTACAGCGTGCTGCTCCGTAAGTGTGTGTGTTCGCATTCATGACATTAGGTTGTGAACCATTACACAATGTATGTCGGGTAAGAAATTCATAATTTCACAGTTCACTTATACTTGTTTAACTAGTGTAGCAACCAAAACCAAACTGTAGTCGCTGAGAGGCTGAGATTGGGTCATGTACCTGTGTCTGTCTGCCTTGCACACAAAGGGCTTGAAACCAAAGTGCAGAGGAAAAAAAGGCTTTATTATTACAAAAAGGTCAACTTATAATAACTTGCAAAATTCATATTCAGTTACCAGTTCAAGTGTGTTAATGTGCTTAATATATGACATCTATATATAATAATATATATAACATATACGAATGACACCGCTCATATCCACGTGACCTATTATAAAAAGATAATCACTGTGATTCCCAAACAATCAACAATATCTCCAATAGTGACAAATAACAATACTGACTTATTTTTGTAAGTATTTTATATACTTGTTGTTTTTAAATAACAAACCTGAACATCATTTCAAGACATTATATACTATTAATTGCATTTATAGCTCCTACCACTAGTAATAATAACACAGAGATAGAGAGTGAGCCCAGTACATTATGGGAGTCCTCCCCAGCAGTGTAGGCCTATAGCAGCATAACTAAGTAATGGTTTGGTGCTCATCAATCAATCACGAGAGTGCTTTGAAGTAAAGAGGAAGATTTTAAGTTTTATTCTGGATGGATCAATTGTTCTATTTGAAAACAGAAAACATTTCTGTGTTACGAGTTTTTTTCCCCCACAATCTGATCTCTATTCCCTGCCAACAAAGCCCAGTGAATACTGTGAAATACAAATGATACTGTTTCTGTGATTGAATTGGTTGCATTCAGGTGATTAAGCAGCTGATGAGGAAAGAGTTAACCCTGGAGTTCTCGAGAGACAGGAAGTCCATGTCTGTCTTCTGTTCAACCAGTAAACTGACTAGGTCTGCTTCTGGAAACAAGATGTTTGTTAAGGTCAGTAAGACACCCCTCACCTTGACCCCAAAGGTTACCCAGACTCTATCACATGTTCATGTGTCTTTTCCACATCCCTACAGGGAGCTCCAGAAAGCGTGCTGGAGCGATGTACTCACATCCGGGTCAGTGGTTCTGCTCGTATACCTTTAAGCATGGCGGCTCGAGAGCAGATCTTGTCCACTGTGCGAGAGTGGAGTTCTGGCCGAGACACACTGCGTTGCCTCGCCATGGCGACCAGGGACACGCCCCCTGATATCCATCGTCTCAACCTGGAGAACTCGGCTACCTTTGCCGAATATGAGGTGATGATATATTTCAAAAATTCTGCTCGAGATCTGATAGAATTATGGACAATATGCTACATTTGTATTCATTTTTAAAGTCTGTAATGAAGTTATTCATATGTTGTCATTCTTAAGCAATATTTAGTGGTAATTGCTTGAGAAGAGAGACTAAACTATTACAATGTGTCTTCCCCTCTACCCTTTTCCGCTACCCAGTCGGACCTGACCTTCGTGGGCTGTGTAGGCATGTTGGACCCCCCCAGGAAAGAAGTGCTTGGTGCAGTCCGAATGTGTCGGCAGGCTGGCATAAGAGTCATCATGATCACAGGTAAAGTTGACATATGTACACCTGTAACTCTACTGCTGGCTTGCAAAAGCATGCCTTAACTACAACTCATAGAAATAAACCATATTATAGAAAGATCAATGCAGACTTGTATATAACTTGTCTCGAATGTGGCTAGTAATACCCAGGTTGGGCGTGTCTGCCAGTCATAATGACAACAATCTGTCAGTGTCACGACTATCGCAGCATAGCCGGCTTTCTTGCTTTTACGCAACGCTTGCTGTACAAATGTAATGTAATGCTAAAGCAAATGTATTACAATTTATAACAAATGTATTCATAAATATTATTAATATCCTTCCTAATCCTATGGGCCGCCATTATGAAATCCTCATACTTTGATTAAACAGGTGATAATGTGTCATGTACCCTTTTTACCTAGGAAATAAAATCATTTTAATTATTATTCTGTTGTGGAAAGGTGGGTGGTGAACCCAGAAATGCAAAGCACAGACTCCATAGACTTGATGGGAGAGGCAAGTTCTTTTATTTTGGTAAACAGTAGGCTGCTGAAGGTTGATGGCGAACAAGGCAGGCGAAGGAGCATGGGATTACAAATGAAACTGAATAAGAGCTGGATAACTAAAAGCCTGGGTGTAAAACTGTGCTGAGGTGAGAACCAGGTATTTGAAGCTGAGCAGGATGATGATAATGGTGATGAGGAGGAGGATGATGGCAACTGGTGACATGACTGCTGCACCGCTGCCTCCCTTCCTCTAATGCTGCACATAGACAGGAAAGGAAGAAAATCAGTCTTGTAGGCAGTGACTGAGGGCCTGACATATTATTCTAAAGGTTTTTTGAATACAGGAAGGGATTTTCCTGTAAATTCATTCAAACTTGACTTTATTTCCCTCTCCAGGTGACAACAAAGGGACAGCCCTTTCGATCTGTCGGAGGGTGGGGATCATCACAGAGCAGGAAGAGGAGCAAGAAGGCACAGGTGGAGGCTTGACAGGAAGGGAGTTTGATGAGCTGCCCCCCCACCTACAGCGCCAGGCCTGTCGGACGGTGCGTTGCTTCGCCCGGGTGGAGCCGGCACACAAAAGTCGTATAGTGGAGTATCTGCAGAGCCTGAGCGACATTACTGCCATGGTGATTATATCCTTGTACTTTAAGCATTATCATATAATCATAAGCCACCTTGCGATAGCCTCAAATTATCCTCGTCTGTCCTTCCCCCTTTCGTTCAGACAGGTGATGGGGTGAACGATGCACCGGCATTGAAGAAAGCTGAGATTGGCATTGCTATGGGCAGCGGCACAGCGGTGGCCAAATCGGCCTCTGAAATGATCCTGGCTGATGACAACTTCTCCACCATTGTGGCAGCTGTGGAGGAAGGCAGAGCCATTTACAACAATATGAAACAGTTCATCAGATACCTGATATCATCCAACATAGGAGAAGTGGTCTGGTTAGTAGGAAATGCATGTGGGACGGCAAAGAATCCACCAGCTTGGAGAAAGTCAAGTGGTGTGCTGACTTTAAAATAAGATTCTCAAGGACTGATAGATACATAGATTTGGTTTTCCTCTCTCTTCACTTTCTTCTCAGTATTTTCCTGACTGCCGCACTGGGCATGCCTGAAGCCTTGATCCCAGTCCAGCTGTTATGGGTCAACTTGGTCACTGACGGTTTCCCTGCGACAGCTTTGGGCTTCAATCCTCCTGACCTGGACATTATGTCCCGCCCTCCTCGCTCCCCCAAAGAGCCTCTCATCTCCAGCTGGTTGTTCTGTCGCTACCTCATCATCGGATGTGAGTCAAAATGTCATTATCCAGTCATCATTATTAGCACTACGAGATATAAAAAAAAAATCCAGAGCATCTTACCTTTCAGGTTAAAAAGCACACTAACCATCATTCTGTAAAGGTTATGTTGGAGCAGCCACTGTTGGAGCTGCTGCCTGGTGGTTCATGGCAGCCCACGATGGACCTAAACTTTCCTACTATCAACTGGTAAGCACATTTCCCCATCACCGCACCTGTAGGAATTAAGAACGCATTTCATGTCCCCAACATGCACATGCAGTCAAACACACACACTATGGGGAAATGTTCTCATTTCACCCAACAAACAGTCCAGACTATGGTTTATCAAATGCTCTGTGTCAAAAATATTCAGATCCAGTGTTCTAATACCTTAGTTTTTAAGTAAGTAGGTGATGTAAGTTTGTAATGTAAGTGTCCATTGGTCACTTTAGTGTTATCAAGGATGAACTAGAGGATTTTGTGGCAAACAAGGTTTTTATTTATGTCCCCAGTTCAAGCCACAGCATCTTAAAACAGGAGGCTCTAAACGGTCCTCAAGCAAAACAAAAACACATTGAGCACTCCTCTATTGCTGGAGGAGTGCGAGGCATTCGAAATCTCTTCCTCTCAGGACCCAGCCTACTGCAAGAGAGGCCAGAACCAGGTTAACCACATGCTTTATATTGAGCGAGTTGATTACCTGATTCTTGTCAGCTGTGTCTGGTCTCCAGCCACCACTCCCTTCTCCCACCTGCAGCCGGCGCTCTTACCACGCACCACTGCCACAGGAAGCTTGTCGCAGTTTCTGTTGACTTTTTGGCTCTATGGAGTGGATGGAAGAGTCTTTTAGCTCACTATTTGGATTTCACTTTTCAGTAGTCTGACGAAGAGCCTGGTGTTTTAAATGCTATTGTAGCAAGTTAAATCCTTTAACGGGAGCACTTAGGTGTGCAGATCATCTCTCCTTTCTAATGTTCACCGCACTCATCAGCAGCAACTTTTTAAATAGAGACAACTCCCAAAATCCACTGTCCACTACGAACAGGTAGTCACAGCAAGAGAGCAGTACGTTTACACAGCGGGGTGACCACACTCTAAAGTAGGGGTCTAACATTTTCAGGCCAAGGACCCCCAAACTGATGGAGCAAGGACCCCCTACTACAAATATATATTGTATAAGATTGAGTTTTATATTAAACTAGGCCTAGTGCCATGTATAAACATAACTATAACAAATATGTTGGATTTATGTTAATGTGTATTTAAAGACATTTAAATGTGTGGACATTTCTTTTAAAATATTTTTTTTTTCTAGTCTTCGACCCCCCTGCAGTACCTCCTGTTGAAGACCACTGCTCTAAAGAGACAGATATTTCCATAAGAACGTGGGGGAGACCAAAAAATATCTAAAAAAGAAGGGAAATTGCATTTATGTTTATTTGGCTACTAACACAGCAATTACTTAATTCTAATGTTGCGATGCGTTTGCTGGGTGTATTAATAAATCAGGTTTGCTTGAATACTCACCAGATGAAATGTATAAGGCAACAATACAGTGTTATGTTTATGGTTTGTTCCACTACCTCCTCAGGATACCAAAAAGCCAACTAACACAGATTAAAATGATCAGCAGTAGCAGGGTGCTTTTGAGTACTATCTGGCTACATAAAACATATTTTGATATAAAGATAAATGAGTATATAAATATAAATAAACGTGTCACTGATCTGTGGGACAAGCTGGAAAAGTACCAGAAACTAACTAACCCTAACCCTATCACAAAGTCTAGCCTGGAATTTCTAAACTGAAATTACTTTCTGTTCTCTGCAGATTGTAAAAATATCTGTGATATGCCAATATTGAAAGTTTATTTTGGCTGTGTTGATGTGTCGGTTAGGCATAACTAAGAGATGTACACCTGCAAGATTATAATGAAATTAAACACTATTGGTGTTAATGTTATTCACCCATGTTTTTTCCTCCACAGTCCCATTACCTGCAGTGCAGTGAAGGCCATGTTGAGTTTGCTGGTGTGCAGTGTTCAGTCTTTGAGTCTCCGTATCCCATGACTATGGCTTTGTCTGTCTTGGTCACAATAGAGATGTGCAATGCTTTGAACAGGTAAAAACAAACACTCCCTGTCCTACACTTCTGTCTTGTATTAAAAGGAAAACAACTCTTTGTCAACATGTGACTTGTTGTACATCGTAATCTTTGTGTCAAACCGTATGAGGCTTTTGAAGATTGAATATATAGAATGGAGATGATGAGGTTCTAAATTCTATAGTTCCTGAAGAAACCTTTGAAATAGTGAAAATAATGTTCTACTGCTAATTGTCTTTTCTTTTTATGTCCAGTCTTTCAGAAAACCAGTCCCTGCTTAAAATGCCTCCCTGGTCAAACCCTTGGCTGGTTGGGGCCATCTGTCTGTCAATGGCCTTACACTTCCTCATTCTATATGTAGACCCACTGCCGGTAAGGGTGTGCGCGTTTGCACTATTTGTCTAATACCCCATTTACACCTGGATTAAAATGTGTTTTGGGTGATCGTACTCCAATCAAATATTACTGGATCACAAGGCACTTCAGGTGTAAATGTCTAATCACATCAAGATTGGGTAAAGGACACATTGTGATCACATTTAACACTAGGTGGTTGGAAATAAGTTAAGTCATGTAGCATTCTCCTCATTAAGATTAATAAGATTAAGAACTCTTTATTGGTCCCCATGCACGAGCACATGCAGATATAGACAAACAAATTTGTCCTCTGCTTTTAACCCATCTGTGGCTCACGACACACAGCCACAGAGTAGCGGGCAACCACCATACAGGTTCAGTGTGGACCCTGGAGACAAATTAATACCAGGTGTAAATGTAATCTGGTTAAAATGAGATCTAGATACTTG
This sequence comes from Colistium nudipinnis, assembly GCA_016785305.1. NCBI lineage: Eukaryota > Metazoa > Chordata > Actinopteri > Pleuronectiformes > Rhombosoleidae > Colistium > Colistium nudipinnis. The sequence goes on from JAFBJU010001070.1 coordinate 240,662, forward strand.
ATAAGAAATACAGTTTAATGCAGTTGTAAATGGAGCCTTAAATGTTACTTAACATCTTTACTGATTTTCCTTTACTGTAACATTACAGTATATATTTTTATATGACAATATAAACCAATGTCATGGTGTTGACAAATACCTCACCCACGCTGAGCTAAAATATCCCCCACTTCATCAGCGTGTCTGTGTCTTCAGGTGGTATTCCAGATTCGTCCTCTGTCGTGGCCTCAGTGGGTGGTTGTTTTGAAGATGTCACTTCCTGTCATCTTCATGGATGAGGCGCTCAAATTACTGGCCCGCACATACATTGAGCCGGGAAGCCAGCTCCAGGTCAGTGCTGCAGGGTTATTTATTTAATCCAAAATCTCTCAAATACTCTGTGTTTAACCGTTTGTTTTCTTAAAATGTTTTACTCAAAAAGACTCTGGAAGAGGAAGAGGAGCTGCAGCGGACAAGGGCTGGTGCGGGACTGGCCACTGTCATGATGTCAAGGTTACACCAGTCACTGAGGGGTGTGTCTTGGTCATTCGTCCTGATTTCCATGCCACTGGTGATCTGGATCTTTAGCCTGGACTCTGACATCACTAACATTTTTTGGGAGTGACGGGAGAGAGAAGGGACAGTTGGACGGGGGGGGGCAAATTAAAGAGTATTTGCAAAAAAATGCATAATGTATGGGAATGCAGGTGAGGCAAGTTGGTAATAAATATTTCAGATTTAAGAAGGTTAGGGGTTAAGAGTTTTAAGCAGGCAGACAATCAGAATAACTGGAAGAAAGGAAAAACAATGAACACTTCCCCTGTATCAAAAAGGTTCTATGTGTAGCTAATTGTCTCTCTCAAAGATGCGTTCACATCTCAGATGAATTCGATAGACTTCACTGATTGCAGCAATGTCCCTTAGGTGTGCAAGTGCTGATCAACCAACAGCAGGGTCCGGATTGAATAATTACCTCTAAAGCTAAAGCCATGGTACCTCGGTTGTACTCTTAACACAGCATGCCAACCTTATAATTTTTTTACATTCAAAAATTTGGCATGATTGTGTTCACTTATTTGTTTTCTTTGAATAGAAAACAATAATATCTGTCGTTTTGCCCTAAAGCATTTCAACTTCCTGCCAAAATGGACCTAGGTGTCACACTGTTGCAAACAAAAGTGTCTTTGCTTGGAAAGACTTGTAATGAAACATCTGTAGATTTATCAAATCATACGTTTTAGAAAACTCCGAGTCGCATGTATTTTATAGTATTTAGTTTCCACATTAAGGGAGAGGTCAGATTTGTTGGCAATACCCCTTTACTGCTCTAGCTTTTCAGGCTGATCTGGTAAATTAGCAAGGTTTAAGTTTCTCAGCAGGCGTACTCCTCACATATTTAGTAACACATTTCCTTTTTTAGATGTGTAATGCTAGTTTTGAAATTAACAGCTGATTCAGCCGCTTCCTTAAGAGAGGCAAATGTAACCAATTCTTCCCAATTAACAGGCAATGATGAGACAGAAACATAATTTGTTATAAAATGTACTTAATCATTTGTGAATCAAACAGAAAAATTGGTGAGTTACTCATAGTAGAATGCTACACATAGCACCTTTTTCATGCAAAAGTATGGTTGAAAATCGCGAGTGGATTTGAATAATGTGATCATTATGATAATGTGCAATTTCAAGTTGGCCATTCAAATTCAGATTATGCAGCAATGAGAAAGTATTCAGTTATAGGATTGTTGGAACTTCTTAGTAGACACAGTACACAAGAATAAAACATGATCTGAACCTCCGAAATTAGACTGTTAGCAGTATGCATGCCATTGCACATTAAACATATGTTACAGAGTGGAAGAGCAGTGCTGCATTTTTTCCTGATCTTAAAAGGGAATTCAAATCAAAACTTGGATCACGAAATGAGTCTGTTTGATTAGTTAACAAATGTTGACGATATTATTTACATTCATAGTATTAACACAATATATGTTGTTGTGCACCTCTAGGTTCTGTCAGCATTGTAATGTGAATGGACTACTACATGTACAATAAGTAGGCTTCGTTAATTGATATGTCAGGCCTTAAAATATACTCTATACGTTTATTACTCTCACCACTCCAATCCCACTCAGTACACTGAAACACTTTCACCTTGTTTTCTTAAGCTTTCTTACTTTTCTCCCCATGCCTAGTTATCACAGACATTACACCTGTCTTTACTTGAAAAGGATGCATCAGATGATGAAAATGATGCACTCTTTCTTTAAAAAGGAAAGTTTAGAAATGTAAAGTTTCACTTTAGGGGGAACATTGAAAATGTGTGATAAAGGAAGTCAACATTTTAGCAGAACAATGTTATGATATAAGAATGAAATCCCATCTAGTTAAAAGCCTATGCTGTTAGGTATACAGCACAGCTCTGCCTGTGGTCACCTAGCCCCCACACCCAAAATATGATTCTGCCATACTTCTCCATGTTTCATAAAACATAGGTTTGTTTCTGTTTGCCTGTCCCATGGTAATCATTTTGTTTCAACTTCACACATTTTTGTTCACATGAAATCTTTTGCACTATTATAAAATGACAGAACAACTCGAATACATTTTTCTTCTTTATTTTTGTGATTTTTGCAACATTTTCTTTGACATTTCAGCGTTTGGTAAAATAAATTGCAGCTTAATTTAGGTAATTTAAGGACCCTTTTTAAAATATATAATAGCTTAATTAAAAATTGATATTTTATCTTTCAATAGTACTATTTTTTCTCAGTATACATTATTTTGTAAACTACAACTCAGAATTACCATTTTTCCCTGGATGTGCCTCAGGCAGTATGTCAAAGGCTTCTTATGATGACATCTGAACGTAAAGTGGTTGCTTTAAAACAAAACCAAAAACTGATGCAATCTTTTTGGGTCTAAAATTTAAACCTTCTCTTGTTCTAGCAGGGAGAAGTAAATGCTTGGAATATTTATTTTGTTATTTATTATTATTTTATTTTTCTGTTTGAGTATAGTTTACCATGACAACCCAGCTCTGACAAATTTGATTAAACTGTATGATTGTTAGCTGACAAACATGTTTGTAGGAGTAGAGTCAGAGTGTTATATGTTTTTTCCAAGTCATACTAAGTGCATGTTGTTTGTGACTGCGTTGCCTGTTGAAACAATAACAAAAACTAATTTGCTTCTCGTTATTTCCAGCTTGTTTTCTATCTTTACCTGTCTGCTTCCTCATTACAGTCTAACCAAAAGTCATACTGAGGTGATAACAAGGAAGAACTTTTAACTTTGACCTAGTTTTGTTCATTGTATTTTTTATTATTATTATTGACTATGCTTAGGAAATGCTCTAATGGACTGAAACAATAAATAAAACAATTGTTCAGGAATTTAAGTTTGTGGGTCATGTTTGGACGGTAGAAATTCTCCACAAAAGACTATAAAACGTTAGATACCATTGTGTCGTAAATAAATTAAATGTAATGTTGCTTATATTGAAAGTTTTCCAGTCTAAATGACCACTCAATGTGCTATTCACTTACATTCAAACATGCTTTAATGGTTTGCTTCTTTATGCAACACTTTTATTGATCAATTTGAACTTGCCTCAGAATATTTCTGTGTACATAATTGTTACTCTAGTCATGAAATATATGAAACAAACTAAATCGGGATATGAGATATTCATCATATTACTTTGTTCTTGAGCAAAAGTGTAACCAAGAAGGCTCAAGGCAAACCAAGCTATGTTTTTCAATCTTCTACTGTCCAGTGATGATGAGTCTGTCAACTATGGCCTGAAGGAATGGAAACTGACTAGTACACCTTAAGTATTAACATGTTTTCCCCCTGTGTGTGTTTGTGAAGCTGTAGTTGTATGCTTTTCATATCACATGGACTGACGCTAAAAGAAAAGCAAACCTGCTTATGACTTTTCAAAGTCATAGAACAGTATTATTTATCTTACGTTAAATGCAGCTGATGAATTCCCATTTTTATGGCGAATAAGCTGCTTGTAATCATTTATATCAACGCTGCGTTTCTGAAGGTATATGTGTCTTTTTGCGTGTGCTCACACTCGGAGGCGTTGCAACGGGGCAGGCAAACTATGCAATTACCTAGGGCCCCAAGCTAGGAGGGGGGGCCTCAAAGACGGCCGTTTACATTGCTCCACAGCAACGACATCCTGAAACCCCCTTAAATGTCTTGCGATGAAGAATACACTGCAATGACACTTCGGGAGGGGGCCCCATGGTACTTGGCGCTGTCAAAAGCATTGTTTGTTTGTTTTTTTGCCTGGGGCCCCCATAGTGTCTTGAAACATCCCTGCTCACACTTCTTTGTGAGGATCAGTCTGTGTTTTACATCCCTCAGAAGGAGGACATTTCAGTAGAGGTGGATGCAGGAGGCACATATCGACACATATCAGAGGCTGGAGCCGGACTCTCCTGGAAAAATCCCCCCCAACTATCTCCAAAGACTGTCGATGAGCAGGACATCTGCTCCCTGGGCATTTCCATGCTACCCAGTGCTTTGTGGCCATGCAATGTTTTCTATATTGTCCTTATTATTTAATAATATACTTTATTATTTATCTGCAATTGATCAGACTTCATGTGGGTTTCATATCTAGGCTTCTCAGCACCTCACCAGGAGGTTTTTAGACTTAAAAAAAAATTGTGCTTAATGTCAAAAAACATATAAACTCCAATGATGGAAAAAACACCAGTTTGTATTAACATTTTTTTATTTTATTTTTTTATATCTCATTTGTCATGGATAATTTTAAAATAGGAAGTCTTAATGTGAATGGAAGAAATAGAGCTTTTATTTTTGAAACGGCCAGAAGCAAACTCATTGATGTCCTGTTTTTACAAGAAATTGCATCTTTAGATTGCAACCACGCAGAGCCGCATCCAGCATCCCTGCATGCCCTGAGGCAGCTGATCCCCTCTCACGGCCGGTGGATGTACGGAAAAGGATGCATGCAGACTGCCGACAGTACACATGGTCCCACCTCAGAGAGAGTAGGATTTCCTCAGCCAGACTAGATTGTATTTATTGTTTTAAGCATCATTTTAATACTTTTAAAATGTGTAGTATTGTGTCTGTTGGTTTTACGGATCATGCTTTGCTTTTATGTAATGTTTTCATTAAGAGTGTTTCACCCAGAAGGGCCTATTGACATTTTAAGTCGGTCCTAATATTTTAAAGAGGGAAGAGTGTTTTTAGACAGAGAAAGGGTGATTTTAGCTGTCTTAAGCAGTGGTGGGACCATGATATGAAGACTGAAGTAAGATTGCTTTGCCAACAGCACACCCTCAATGTCAGACAATACATCACCAGATCTATGAAGGACTTGGAGACAGATATAGTGGAACTACAAAGAAGTATTGACTCCGCAGAAGAATTATATATTGAGATCCTCAAAAATAAAAAAAATGGGCTTTAGCCGACCTGCTTCTTCTAAGGTCTGGAGAAAAAGAATGGGCAGATGTAGGTAATAACGGAACCAAGTCAGGTCAGGAGGCAAGCTGTGGAGGAACAGCTGCTGGAGGGGTTCTGTCAAGGACTACCTCAGGTCTCTGAAGAGGCAAATTCACAGCTCGAGGGGCAGTTGACGATGCAGGAGTTGCAGACCGCCCTGCAGAGCATTCAGCGACGGCTCGCTCCTGGCATCGACGGCCTCACTGACGAGTTTTTTAAAGCCTTCGTCGAAATTTTAGCCAACAAAATGTTTGACGTTTTTAATGAAAAAAACCTCTGGCCTCTGGTTCCATGCCGATGTCCTGCCGCAGAGCCATCATAACGCTACTACCAAAAAAAGGAAATTTGCAGGACATCAAAAACTGGCACCCTGTGTCTTTGCTGTGTGTGGAATTAAAGCTTCTGTCTAAAGTTCTGGCCTCCAGGCTGGAAAGGGCTATGGAGCAGGTCATCCATCGGGACCAGACCTAATGTGGGCCCGGCATGTGCACGGCAGACAATGTCTACCTAATTCAAGATGTTTTGGAGGTCTCTAGCTCATTGGGTATTAATACTGGTCTGATTTCCCTAGATCAGGAAAAAATATTTGACCGCATTGAGCACAGCTTCCTCTGGCAAGTAATGCAGAAGGTCTGGGTTCAGCGCTGATTTCATAGTTAAGATCGATGTTTTGTACAGTGGAGAGTGTGCTGAAGTTCAACAGGGATCTGTGTGCTCCTTTTATGGTGTGTAGAGGGATCCAGCAGGGCTGGGCGCTGTCAAGGATGCTCTACGCTCTCTCCCTGGAATCCCTCCTGAACAAATGACTCCCCAGCCTACATGGTTTGGTTTTACCTGGTTTTAATAATAAAATTGTTTTATCAGCGTATGCTGACGACATGATCGTTTTTATTAAAACCAGAGAAATGCGGAGCTTTTAAATAATATTGTTCATGATTTTGGCACAGCATCGGCAGCGAGCGGAAATTGGAACAAGAGCGAAGCCCTTGCTGTCGGTGAGTGGCGCGACGGTCTCATCGGACTTGGAGAACAGAAGGAATTAAATACCTGCGTGTGTGTTTTTAGGGCAAGCCATCATACAGAAGAACTTGGAGAACACAATTAAAAAAGATGGAGGGGAAGGTGGCAAAATGGAAATGGTTGCTCCCCTAAATGTCTTTTAGAGGTCGCGTGTTGGTTTTAAATAATCTCGTGACATCCCAACTGTGGGACCCTCTTACTTGTGTAGACCCTCCCCCTGACTAGATTGTTTTTGGGATGGGTCCAGAGAGGAGGAGGGACAGGGCCTTGTCCACCTGGCCAGCCAAACAGATACCTTGAATCCAGTTTTTAAAAAAGTACCTATAAGGTCCTGCTGATCTGGTGTGGAGAGACATGGCCAGCCGTATTCTCAGACGCACAAATAACCTGGGGCTGGATGCTACTCTGTTTTTAACTGATTTTAAATTATTAAAGTTAAATGGGCTACCTCCGTTTTATCATGGTGTTTTTAAGTGTTGGGCCCTTTTTAACCATAAAAGGAGCCCTAAGTCTGACTCTCTGCATTGGTTGTTAAATGAGCCTCTTATTCACCGAGCCAGGCTGGACGTCAGCAGCAACCACGCACCCGGCCTGACGAGGGCGCTGCTCCAGTGCAGGACCCTGTGCCTGCGACGGCTGTTCATGGCAGTGGGGCCAGAGCTGGACAATGCCCGGAGAGAGGCTGTCCGCCGAGGGAAAAGCACTGATAACGGACTATAGCCAGAGGAATGCCGACCCAGACCCAGCTGATCAGTTTCCTGAAATCTATCTTAGCCCAGGGCTGGGAGAGCTGACCGGCCCCTTGTTGACGGTCACCAGTCTTTAAAAACTCACTTTACACCGGGCCAATGAAAAAACTTCTTCAAATTGTCTCAAATGCATCCACAAGAAGACCCTGTGTGACAGGCCCCTCAACCAAGTAACAGGCCCGCTGGAGGAACAGGACTGGGACCATAGTGTACCATTTTATGCAAACCTCCCCTCAGAAAACGTAATGCCGACCTCCTGTGGAGGATTTTACCATAGCCTCCAACTCTTTTATCTCCATTATTAACCCTGCTGTTTTTAACAATTATCCCTTTTGCAATCTTAAAGAAACTGTTTTCCATGTTTTTACAGAGTGCAAGAGGCTCTTTTAACATTGGTTTTTAGTCTCTTTGTTGTCCCTTTTACTGAGAGTGTTTTATTCTGGGAGCTGCTTTTTAAAAAACTAACAAAAGCAAGTGGCAACTTCTGAACTTGCTGTCATGGGAAGCAAAAATGGCGATATACATAACACGAAAAAACAGGGTGGAGAAGAGGGCAGGAGGCGAAGACAGTGTGGCTGTGCAGCATCAGAGCCAGACAAGACATTTAGACACTTTTAAACAGCGCTGGTGTTTTAATGATATTGTTTGTTTTATAAAAGATCAATTGCACTTTGCACAGATTTTTATGAGATAGTTTGTTGATTTTGTGTGTTTGTTGATCGCTTTAACTTGATTTATTTTGTTTTTAACCTTTATTAGTAATTTAAGGTATTTGTCAATCTGTAAAATAAAGTTATTGTTTTTTTAAGTTTTCTTCTTCCTCTTCTTCTTCAGAGTTAGGGCATTTCACAACTTCAAAGGTCTGTTAAAGGGGCAGGAGTCAGTTTTAGAGTTAGGTTTTAGGTTTAGGTTAGGTTAGGGTTGAGATTGGGTTTCAAGTTGTGATGATTAAGGTCAGAATAAGTGGCTAGGGAATACATAAGCACCCTCACAAAGCTAGAGATAGAGTCTCAGTGTGTTAAGGTCTGTAGAGTGATTGGGACTTGAGCTCCATTTAGACACGCTGTACACAGAGAGAGGAGAGTGCCAATAATACAGCTGCCACATGGAGAGAAGGATATCCCACTGAAACTTTGACAGAGAGACAAATCTAAGGATTACAATTAGAATTAGAATTAGAATTTAGAACGAGAAATAGATTCAATTTGAATTTGAATTTGAATTTGAATCAAGAATTGATTTAAAAAAGTCCTAGAGATCAGTCTTTTCCCTGTTCCCTGGCAACACTACATACTGGTCGCCCACTGGAGCAGTACAACAAAGTAAGTGTTTTACAATATGTGGTGTATTAATGACTATGACTGCTGTATACAAATGTCCACAGCTAAAGCCTGATTTTATCCCTTTTAATGACTGAGTTTGTTGCTCAATGGGAGAAATAATCGGTCAGGATTGTGCATTCAAAACTGCATGAGGACTGTAGTTCAACATAATAACACAATTATTAACACAACAGTGATTTTTGTTGTATGTATAATGATATGTGTCATTCATGTTAAACTGTTTAAAGTAAACCATAATTATGAGCAGCCAAAAGGGTCAAACATTTCTGATACTGATAGTATCTCCCTTTTGCTGAGAATAACTACAGACATTAGGCAAATGGGCTACAAATACACTACGCCTGGAAGGTGAGGTGTTTAATTATTAAGCAAACAAAAGTTCACAGACAGAACATGTGTTGACCGTTTTGTTTTATCTATTTATTTCACTCTTGACTCTCTTACATTTTTCTTTTTACTCATGTGAGTGAAATTATTTATCTACACACAACACATTGGTGATACTGAAATGAACTGAACTGAGAGAGAGAGAGAGAGAGAGAGAGAGAGAGAGAGAGAGAGAGAGAGAGAGAGAGAGAGAGAGAGAGAGAGAGAGAGAGAGAGAGAGAGAGGGCGAAATATTTTGTTGGTCTTCCAATGTACAAACACGTGCCTGCTTCAGATTGAGGCACTGCTTTCAATAGCACACATGCAGAGAGAGAGAGAGAGAGAGATAGAGAGAGAGAGAGAGTTTCAAAGTCAGAAGTTCAAATATTTATGCACACACAGCTTGGAATGCTGCCATCATTGCTATGTGGTTTAACTTCAACCTAAGCGTTTCTTTGTGTGTGTGTGGAGGGTAAATGTGTGTATAAGTGAGTGAACATGGCTCAGATCAATGTAGGACACACGATAGCTCCAGCTAAAGCTGAAGGTCATGTGGTGTCAGAGCTTCCATTTTAGGTCTCACCTTCCTGTCCCCACCCTGCTTCCTTACAGGTTTCATTAGAGCTCACAGCTGGCATCATGTGCAATAGCATATGCACACAATTTAGCAAAGTTTTACTCGTGCAACAGTGATGCTGATGACTAGTGATAAAACACTCACTGTTTACATCCAGTGTTGGTCACCAAAACCCACTGTGTATGCATGGGCCTAACATTTACTAATTTCAAAATCTGACAAGCTGTTTCTTTTTTTATTGGTGGACAACAAAGGTGAGAATGGCTGCAAATGAGGTGGATACGTTACAAACAAACACTGATATAAGGTAGCTATGATAATGTATGCGAAAATGTATGACTAGAGTGAGTTAGTGTCTGACATACAGCTTATGATATACAATAATAATAATAGTAGTGGTTACACAGGATGATAATAATAGATTATAATCCAAATGATGTATATGAAAGCTAACAGCCACATATTTTAATACAATTATAAATATTGTATTTGAAGAGAGATCAGACATGATGATGCAGCAGGAAGACTACAAAAAGTATGATATATTGGCATAATAATTAGTTTGATAAAATATCAACAATTATAGCAATATCAGCCATAATTGTATCATAACCATTTTAGTTATTAAGACTACACCTGAAAATTATATTAATATTAATATTAAATCAAGTCGGTTAATGAAATCTTAATGTAAGAGTAGTGCCTGTGTGTTTAAAAGAGTGTCATGGTTACACGGGCAGACAATATAGGGAATGAAAATACTTTTTATGACAAGAAAAAAACTAAAATAAACTATAATATGAGATAAAATAACAATAATGTGGAATAATAATCAAATGGACAAGCTGTTTCTACTGAGTTTTAGATTTATGTGTGATACTAAATACTACTTTGTTCACTAAGCTTCCACAGGATTTACCATTTCAACGTATTTATTATATTGATACTGCAATTTAAAGTTTTACTGTTAGTTCTCTTTATTTTCTGCCTTATCTGGCACATTGCTGTGTTTACAAGACCAAAGAAAGAGAGAGAAAGAAAGAAAGAAAGAAAGCCCCCCTTTCCCATAGACATGGCAGGTTGTTGAGGTAAATTCAAGTTACACTTATCTTGCATTGGGATGTCACCTGCAGCCCTAGCTTTTAGTAACAACATTTCCTCTAACTTGATATAGCCATAGGTCTTAGCAAATATTATTGCAGTAGTTTTGCTTTCTTCTGTAGTCCTGGAGGGAAATGTGCACTTTGTAACCTTTGTGGAGACACTGCGGCACAGCAGCACAGCTATATAGTCAGCAGAGGGTACCCATAATGAAGAAAATGATTGAACAAAATTGAGAACTACACTGCAGATTCAAGGTTAATGTTTTGATTAGCGAGACAAGTTATATTGCAGCCTGAAGCACTTTGGACAGCTTTGCAAGAGTAGGTTGCCTGGGGAGATTTGCTGTGAAGAAACCTGTGAGACAAAATGGCTTTTCAGAAATGTGGGAAAGACAAATGTAAAATGTTGCTCTCCACCTAAATGTTATGGCAATACAATGTTAATGTGGAGTACTGAAATAATAGTGGTGCTCTGCATTTACTCAGGTCACTCTATATGTATTGCATCTTCAGTACTTTGCTTCCACTCGTGCACAGTCTCAGTTGACTTTGCTCTAAACCTGTGCGTTTTATGTTTGTATACTTTTTACCTCTGCTGCTGCAACACTGCAAATTTCCCCACTGTGGGACAATAGAGGATTATCTTATCTTATCTTATCAAAGCCAGGATTTGTTGTACTTTTTGTGGTTCATGGCACACTGCTGTTTTGTGGATTAATTTTGCCTCTTGTTGTGTGTCTCTAGCTGTCATGGCTCCCAGCTTGGCCCTTGCATACAAGAGGAGGTGGTGGATAGCTGTCACAGCCATCATAGAGAACTTGCTCTGCTCTGCTGTTTTGCTGGGCTGGGGCTCACTACTCATCATGCTGAAGAATGAAGGCTTCTATTCGTTTGTTTGCATTGGTAAGACAACAGTCAGTTTTTTCTTTGTTGCCCGTAATTAGAAATGACCTTTATCTATCAGACAGTTTTGTCCAACATTTGCCCTAGGCGAGATTTTGGAACTATATACAACTAAATGAAAAGCAAAAATTGAAAACATCTTCCCTTTCTATGTGAAATGTTTTACATATAAATACAAATATATACATTTGTACACACAAATAACAATATCTCACATAAAACAGTCATACAAAACTGTTCAGAACACTACAAGATTCAAAAAGCCATCAATGACAGCATCATGTGAGATTTTCTGTTATGTGTCATGTACTTGTATCTATTGAACAATAGTAATAAAAAAAAACGTTCAGGCACCCCCTCTACATTTTGCCCCTTAAGCAACCGCCTATGCCCGGGCCGTGCCTGATTGCAGTATAGAGTATTTACATTTAGGTTCTAGAATCACAAAGTCAGATTTTCAGTCCACCAGATTATGTTGGGGTACTACAGGTAAAGGAGCAGGGTCTCGAACCCAGGGTGAAAGCCTTTTTAACATGTTGCTGTTCCTTTTTATTTTTTTAGTGTTATTGGTTCTAAGCTACCCTATTTACCTTTATTTCTGCGTACTGCCTTATTTAATCAGGTTATACTTCTACTCAGATTAGTTTTACGACAATAACACCATTGAGCTCTGTCTAAAATGTATTATTTTGTTGTGTTCCTATTCTTTTTTTATTTATAGTAGTTGCATTGATGTAGATTTGAAAATTACATTTTAAATGTATGTTTGAACTCCTTGACTTTGTCTTGGGTCAAAGTTCAATGTGTACAAACAAATTGCCATTCGTATTAACTGATTAAAAAGAAGCTCTTAGCTTCAATAAGGTTGGTGACCCCTGCTCCAAAGGAAAATTACACAACAAGAGTATATGTTGGGTTATGGTTACATTTTTTTCGTATTATGTTTTTTTACTGACCACCGCTGTCATTAACACCTGTCATAAATGTTGTATGCACCTGACAACTAAACTGTCTGTATTACAGTCTAGTCAGACTTAAAATGCAAAAATATGTTGACTGTTCTACTACTACAGATGTTGTTTTTTTAACAATGCAAGTTACATTATGTTAATCATATGTTTGATATAAATGGAGCTTGGCTTTCCTGGTTTCTATCCCTGATGCCTCAAACTTTAATTTACCGTCTTCTTCCTGCACGCTGGCTCACCTTTCTTCTTACCCCACTAGCAAAATGTGGTGGGCTGAAAATCGGACTTTGCGATTCCAGAACCTAAAAGTTAAATTCTCTATACTCGATACAAGTTGTCCTGGTATCAAACAACCCAGTCTCATGAACATTCGTGGAACTGTTACGAAAATGAATCTATTGATTTCTGGCCAACGTCAGGATCTGCTCTCAAAAAATGTGGTGCTGGTTATGTATAAAATTGATTGTATTTCAATGGGGAGGGTTCATTTCCAGCATCTGCGTGCACACAGACTGCGCCGTTCAATCCGTTGTTGTCTACATTGTTCTTATTTTGATTTCGGACAACATTCATCTTTATTCATCAACATTAATCTGACTGCATTTCAGTTTAAGATCTAGGCTTCTTAGCAACTTATACCGTGATATGATGTTGGTTTTGTTGTGTTTATGTTTATGCTCCTGGATAAAATCCGGTCCACATGACTAATGAGAATTCTGACCAATGAAACGAAATGTGCAGAATGTGCAACTTAAAGACCACAATTTGATGGTATGCATAGTAAAAAAAACTCAGTTTGTTACCAAGCCAAGGGTTAGGGTTAGTAAAATGTGCTGCCTCGAAATGATGTGGTTTACACTGAAATTAACTAGTATTGCAATCAATCAGCTAGACAGAATACATCATTTGGGCATGTCTGATTTTTTTTATATTACTCCATGCACGCACCTGCGCGCATCGACTCTGCATACTGAAAAAATGACAAATGTGGACGTTTAGTCTAACACTGAACCTGGTATGTTGGGAGTTTTTAGAGATATTGATTTTCTTTGAATGAAAAACGTGTAAATACTGAGTTCAGAATAAAGTATGGGGTTTTAGGTGATGGGAAACACACCTATATGATTCTGGTGACATTTACCTTTGACTTGTCTCATAGGGAGATCAGGGCCTGTCCTGTTAGCACTGTGTATGTGTTTATTTTGTTTCATAAAATGTGATGTCTGGTCTGATCAGTGCAAATGATAAATGTTCTGAACGCCTGCACAGCTGTTAGGCTCTGTCCTAAACAACTGATCCTCTCCTGGCTTGTTTTTCATGTGACTGTATCCAGAGAATGAGACTGTCAACACAAACATCACCTTCTTGGAGAATGCTGATTGGCCAAGCTGTGTTGAGCAAGAAGAGATACTCAATCTTGGATTTACCATTGGCTCATTCCTCTTGAGTGCAGCAACTTTACCACTTGGGATTTGGATGGATAGATATGGGCCCCGTCCATTAAGGCTAATTGGCAGGTATTGAGAATTAGGAATTTATGACAGTGCTCTAATACCAGTCTTTGATTCTTTATATGACAGTTTTCAGTGTTTTTCAGTTCATGCTTCGCAGCCTCCTGTGCAATGATAGCCACTGCTGCATACAAGCCTGAAGGTGAGAAAGGAACATTTCACAACTTTAATCATTGTCTCTTAGTTTGATTGTATCATTATTTCAGTTATTTTCTCTGTTAGATCTTAGGACACTGCAATGGACTCCAACTGCAAATGAGTCTTTAGTTTAACCAGAGTAAAAAGGAAGATAAAGCTATACATTACAAACTATCAGTTTTTTGCTTTCTGCTTTCCTAGTTCAATTTTGACCTACACACATTGCTACAGTAAAAATAACATCAACTCCGCTCACATTTGGTTGGGAAAAATAGGAAAGGTAATAAACTTAAGAGTCATATTGTAAAGAGCTTAGCCATTAACTTATTGTAATCTTCATATGTTCCATCAGTGTTGTCTGTCCTGATCTTCTTTGCTGTCTCCTTCAATGGCTTTGGAGGAATCTGCCTGACCTTCACTTCACTCACAGTACGATTCCCCCGCACACATTAACACACATTTGTTTGCGTGTGTCAAAACTGTCCTATCTTCCTGTTCATTTAAGGAAAAATACAAATACAAATGTAATATGTGGAAAAAATGTAACATATAAATATAAAGAGACAATATATATGTCAATAACAAGAAACCTTTTTAAAACAGTTCAAAACACAACAAGATGCAAAAAGACCAAAAGTTATCAAGTGATTTTTTTCACATACTTCTCTATATTTAATAATGGTCATTAAAAAAAGAATAGTTCAACTTAGTTAAATGCAAAAATGTGTGGACTGTACTACTACCAATATTTTTAACAATGCAACATACGTTACATTTCTTACACGAACACAATTTATCACAAAATTCCTGTCTATGACTTATATTTTGGGGGTGTGTACTTCCCATTCTTTTGCATGTAATGTCTAAGAAATGTCTGAACCTTGAATTTGGCACACATTTCCACTTGGAACCAAGGACCTGCTTTGATTTTAAAAATCAAAGGTTAAAGATCACAGAGACCTCATGAAAAGTAGTTCATCAATTTAAGACCAAGAATTTCACACAAATGTCTTTATCTAGGGCAGAGGTTTTCAACCAAGGCCCAGTTTAATATAAAACACAATTGTATATATAGTAGGGGGTCCCTGCTCCATCTCTACATTGGTTTTGAGGTCCTTGGCCGGAAAAATCTAGAACACTCCCTGATCTACATCTAGAAAGATCAGGTTTTCTGTTCCTTGCTGAGTTCCAAAATTGTGCTAGGAGTGCCTAGATTAACCAATGACAATAAATAAGGACAGACAATGTGTACAAAGTAGCAACCAGATTGTCTTAGATATGGCTCATCTTAAATATGGCCCTGCCATCTTGCACTTGTGGCATCATGTGGAGCCAGATTCTGCGCCGATGTGATCTTGATCTTGCGATAAGTCACAGTATCGACTAACCAATCACAAGTTAGTCCTGAGCTCTCAGTCATGATCTCTCTGGTAAGAAACAACAACAGTTTTTTTTCACCATGGCAGCTTGATGAAGTGACATGTGTTGGGAAATTGCGGGTTTGTCTACACCAATCTGTGCTATCACAATACAACTGCATGACCTTAAAGCAGCTTCGAAGTTTGCCATTAGGTCATAAAACAAGAGCAACTATTTGTCCGTCATGTACTCTGCTGTCATTGTGTGTGCCCAACAGGGATTATAGGCACTTTTCTGACTGGAAACCACAGGTCTCTATTCCGTCTTCTTTATCTTTCAAAGTCAAATAAAGTCTGCTGTTATGCCAGAAGTGCAACATGCTTGAAGGCTTTGAGCTCACTGTGGCTTTTAGTGACTATGCATCTACGTTTGTACCTATGAAGTTTTGTGCTTGTGTTGGAAACACATTGAGTGTGAGCTGTACACTTGTGATCCTAGGCACATGTCCCTTTGTGAGTGTGTATTTTGGAGAGCAGCACATGGTGTTCTACTTGTTCTAAATATTGCTGCAGACTCCCAGCCAATCCAAAATCAGAGAGGCCAACACACCCCTCTCACAGCCCTGTCCCAGGTTTGTGTGTGTGTGTGTGTAGGTGTGCGTGTGCGTGTGCGTGTGCGTGTGCGTGTGCGTGTGCGTGTGCGTGCGCGTGCGTGCGCGTGTGCGCGTGTGCGTGTGCGTGTGTGTGCGTGTGTGTGTGTTAGGGTGTCGTGATATACATAATGTACATTCCCAGCTAGTGAAACTAGCTGCCAGCACATTTTTGGCCATGTCAGCTTTAATGACGCAATTCTTTTGGACCTTACAACATTACCTGCATGCACACGCAGAAGCAAGCAAATGCTTAAACTGCATTACAAAAATACAAGTAGAATTGTTCTCACAAAAATATCTATTCAGGACATAGTTTGCCATACTTTGCCTATACTTTACAACTGTATAATAATAATAAAATCTTCATTCAAATGTGATAAGCGGGTGGTTCGACATAGAAGACAAGACAGAGGAGACAGTAAGGGACGACACTTGAATCCCATGGGGGAGATAAGGTCCAGTGTGTTTCCAGAAGAATCAGAATCAGAATCACTTTTATTCGCCAAATGTACAGATAGACAGGAATTTAACTTGGTGTAGAGTGCAAGTGAATGAACATATAAGACATTCGACATAAGACATCAATTAAGGGAAGACTGTAGAAGTCGCGTTTAGGGTGCGGTAGCAGTGTTTGATAACAATGGCTCACAATGGCTAACAATGGCTCCTCCGCTGTGAGTTGGCACATGTACTAATCGGGCTAAAGCACCAATAAGAGCAAAAAAGGATTTAGACAGCGGGTCTTTTAAGATGAATGCGTGTGTGTGTGTATATCACCCTGTGAACTAAAGAGTGGCATCACCTGCTGGTTAAAATGGTTAAGTACATTTGAAACACTTCCAGCTTATTCCGTTACATATTCCATGTTGTTTTATATGAATGCCTAAAAAGGAAAAAAAATCATTGTACCTGACCAACATTAGTGATTAATACATTTTTTACATTGATTCATGATGATAATAAATTTGATCTTAACCTTTCTTTCTTTATTCTAGCTTCCGAACATGTTTGGCAATGTGCGATCAACCATCCTGTCTCTGATGATTGGTTCTTATGCTTCCTCGGCTGTCACCTTCCCTGCTGTTAAGGTGCCCTCTCTCACAGTCTCTCTCTCTCAAATATCTATTTAGGAGAAAGTTTGGCAAACTTACAATTAAACGTATTATTACATTTGCAAATAATACTATTTATACAGTATAATGCATTGAACTGTATCAGATCAGGTGGATGCTGACTGCGAAATTTCCCCTCTGTGGGACAATAATATCTTATCTAATATGTCTGCGACACACATACAAAAAGGTTGAGATTTGAGAAAATACAGCTGAAAGTTATAGCCTAACAAACTTTAAATGAAGCAGTTAGAGGAGTTCAAAAACGTTTTATTATAAAAGAAACTGGTAAGAAAGATAAAAAAAATTACTGCATCATCGGAGAAGGGTAAAAGGCATGAATATTAAAAAGTTGGGATGCAGGTACGATTGAAAAGAAGAGGAAAAAAACAAAAGGGGTAAAACAAAATAAGAAGTGTTCACATGGGGCAGTGCGTAGGAGAAGAATAAGAGAATCATTTGCAGTGGGATTTAAGGGATGTTAATGCAATAACACAACTTTGGAGCATATTTGTTTTTCTTCCTACATTCGCTCCACTCTGTATACAGTATGTGTATCTTGTCTTGCTTCCAAACAAGTACTCCTCTTTCTTCCTGTCTTATTGCTCCAGGTGATTTATGACCTTGGCGTGTCATTTCGCATCATCATGTGGGTTTGGTCTGGTATGGCGTGCTTGGTATTCCTCAACTGCTTCCTAAACTGGCCTGCTGAATCCTTCCCTGCACCTGAGGACATCAGATACACGTCAGTACACTGTATATCTGTAGTCACATTTGTATGCAAATGAGAACAAACATAAAATTCTTATACATGAATTGTCTTTAGCCAAGGAAATGTTCAGTCTCTAGCATTTTCTTCCCTCTGTTAAACAAATAATTTGGTATGGGGATATTACAATTTCAGAATATGACTACTGGTCTACTGAAATCAGTTTGGCAGTGACAGACCAGAGATCAGGGAGTAAATATATAATACACATATGTAAATAAGGTAAAATTAGATTACTGGGTGAAGCTAGATTGAATGCACTCTTTGGGGAGAGGTGGCCTAGTGGTGAGGGACGCAGGCATCGGACCAGAGGGTTGCCAGGTTCAGGCCCAGTTGAGGTGGTCTCCCCCTGGAAGGATGGATGAACCCCTCCCACTAACAAAATAAGGGATGCCACCTCTAATGCCCTAGAGCAAGGCACGTACCCCATCTGCTCCCCAGATGCTCTCAGTTGTCCACTGCTCTGTGGCCTTGCATGTGCCACAGATGGGTTAAATGCAGAAAACACATTTCCCCTGACTTGTGTGTTTGCATGTGCATGTTGTGTGGGACGATGTGCAATTCTAATTCTCTATCAATCACGTTTTGGAATTGATAACAGGACACCCCATAGACTACAATAAAAGATGAGAACACCGACCCAGAGACAGACCAAGCTTTAAGAGATTGTATTGTACAACTCACACAGTTGTTAGGCTGGTTTTGCAAAAGTTCAGGACCGAAGTCTAAATTCCCACAGATAAGCCAGATATACAGGCGGCATGTAAGCTGTCTTTCCAAAACCAGGATTTGTAGAGCATAGAGAGCATATTGGGAAAATAGCAAGCCATACGTTAAATGGAAGATGAAGTAGATGAAGCAGGATTTGGCAGATAACAGGTGAAAGGAGGACGATGAACATGAGGCATAAGTTAACTGGTGGAAGATGAGCAGCAGGCACTATTCATCATGATGCACGGCGAGGATAGCATCATGCTATGAGGCCGCTCAACAACAGGACCAAGGAGGTTAGTCAGACGTTTGGGAAGGATGGGAACCTGCACATGACCCCAAGACTGGGGTGGTGGGGACAAGTCTCTGACTGCCCTGTCCCAGAGGGGAAGAGACGCACACATCCAGCAGATTAAGATGTATTATGACATGATGGCATGTGAAGATAATTCGGGTTTCCTGTACTTTTGCCAGTAAAACGGTGAAGCTGAGTGGCCTCGTGACAGAGGACAAGTTGACTGGAGACACTTACATCACTCACGTCACCCTCATGGAAGATTCCATCGATGGACAAAATCCGGGAACCAAGCATACAGACCCGCAGAGCACAGCCCAAGGTAAGGAACATTATTGTTAATGTGACATTTTAGTTTCATTTACATTGTTATGTTTTTATGAAACAGCAAACACATATTTCCTTCTTGTCCGGCTGGAAAAGCGTTCAAACGACACGTAGATCAGTGCAGTGTATCAAACTAAGTTTTGCCATGTAGCAAACAAGCAGCCTCTGTGATAAAAATCTGTTTGGCAATGTCAGTTGAGTCCTGGCATGAGTACATATGTATCTTGGAGTATAGAGGGTATTGTCAGTCAGGTAGGCGCATCTTCTTCACAGTCATGGTGTTATTATTGCATTCACATAAAGTTGGAAGATTCAAAAACTGATAAGAAAATTGGATGGGTCAAAGATCTTTAGACGTTTGGTCAAGCTCCTAAGAAGCCTTATCCTACTTTTTCCATTATGACGTTCAATATATATTTTTTTTACTGGAGCCATTCTGGTAAAATCCTAATTTCAGGCTTTGTGTTTTTTTCTTAAACCAAGCCCTTATGACATCACCAGGCTTATGAGCCACAGTCATAATATTGTGATCTGCACTTGTTTGCACACTTGGTTTACATCCTACTTTGCACTTAATTTCCTTGGATTTGTCAAAAACCACTCCCTCATTCTTTAATCCTGTGTCACTGAAAAGTGATTTCTATATAGACTAGATTATATATTGAGCTCAGTAGCAGTTTGAAGCATAAACTAATTTCTTTGTGACAGTAATCATGCTGTTGTTGCATAATTAAAACACATTTTTTAATTGAAATTAATAAATAAATGAATGTATTTATTTATTTATTTATTACCTTATTTAAAGTATATACTTATATTTTATTTTATGCTATTGTGATTTTCATTAAGAATTTGAACATCATTAAAGGGAGCCCTGCAACTCAAGAATTTCATTTCCAGTGCCATGTCATTGTTGTGCATATAACAATAAAAAATACTTAAACTTGATTTACAGTGGATTTGTATACACAGAGTATGTGCGATAAAGGAGTGCTACAATAGAAGCACTGTACAAATATATAGCTGAACGTGTTCCGTAATGTAAAATATTTGGAGTATTCATTTGGTGCTATATCAATGCATTCCATCTGGTGTACTCAGATTCTTACAGGGACAGTTTTTTTCATATGGGGTCTGCTCTATAGAAGAAAAATAAAAGAGAAACTGTAAAAACATTTGCAAGGACCTGAACTTTCAATGAACTGTTACAATTGTCAGGGAAATTGTGTCACTCTGAGTAGCTCATTGCCTGATCTAAAGACTGCTTTCACACACTATATCTAACTCTCTTTGTCTTCAGGCCCTGTGCCCCTCTGTCACTCGGTTTGCTCCCCCATCTTCCTATGGAGTGTCATTACCATGGGAATGACCCAGCTGCGGCTGATCTTCTTCATGGGTGCAATGAACAAGATGGTTGAGTTTTTGGTCATCCACAACAACTCAGACCGTAAGATTAATAACTCACTTTATACAAGTTTTCTATTGATCTACATTGTTTTCAGTGAACACATCAATTACAGGAACCCTGGAATATCAACATGTCAATATTTAACATGTCACCATGGAGAACATGATGATTAAAACAAGTAATACACTTAATAACACTTTAGTAACACTTAATTAACAAAAGCTGACTTGAAGGTGTTTAGGAAGCATTGATGTTGCAGCTAGTTTTGTATGGTAAATTCAAGTATTTTATTATAACATGTGCCAAGCTGCTAGTGGGGATCATTAACCCACTGATATTCTCTTTCAGCCTCAGAAGAGCTGCAGAAGGAGGTGGAGGAACAAGGTAAAGCTCAGTTACACGGCTGTCTACATATTACTAAACAAAATGACAAATTTGATTTGTATGGTTCATATGAACAAATAGCAGTTTCATGAAAGGGCTTCACAATCTTTGCATAGTGCAACATCTTCTGCCCTTAACTCTGAAGCTGGTGAGTAAAAACTAACATCCTCTGATTAGTTAAGCGAGCAACAGAGTCAAGTAATGAGCGGGCTGCAGCAGTTGCACCAGTGGCTATATTTTGAATATGTGAGGGAATAAAGCTGAGACAGTTATCTCTGATTTGTTAATCTATGGCAGTGGCTTGAAGGTTCAGGTAGTAATCCCAAGGGGGATAAATACCAGTGAGAGGTTGCGTGAAGGTGCATGACAAAACACCACAGCAGGAAGTCACAATATATTTACCGCAGTTTCTCAGTGTGTGATTGTGCATAGAAAATGTTATAATAACATTTAAATAGCATAATTTTTTTTAAGAGAGCCATTCTGGTAAACTCCTATCTCAGGCTTTGTGTTTTTCTCCAAACCAAGCCCTTATGATATCACCAGGCTTCGTCATTGTAAAGTGATTTCTATATAGACTGGATTATATATTGAGCTCAGTAGCAGGCCTAACATTTAAATTGCATAACTGGGCAGTGTTTGTAGGCTACCCTCAGCCTCACTGATGCTTTTCATGACGCCTGTCTCTGCATGTTCTCCACAGTTGGTTTCTACTCATCTATCTTCGGTACATTGCAACTGCTGTGTCTACTGACTTGTCCTATGATTGGCTACATCATGGACTGGAGAATGAAGGAGTGTGAAGAGGAAAATGCAAATACTCAAACAGAGAAGAGGTATGGAGTCAAAATTTGCACTCGCAAATAAACGGCCCGTAACCTAACCCGATATTAATTGACATCTCTCAGGAAGCCAGGGGTGGCCATAGAGCTTGACGTACATTTCAAGGATTATACTAATTGCTAGATGAAATATTGTATATTTGTATTCACTGTCCACTTTATGAAAGTAAGGCAGCAAGTAAGACATCATTATATGTGTACGACAATAGACTGCTGCTAAATTTGCCAAAAGCTAAGGAATAACTAATAAAAATAGGGAAAAATGGTTGACCCCCAAAGATATACATGTATATGTAAGAGATGTTTTTTTAATTTGTCTTTCTCAACAAAAGTGAGGTAAAATATTGGGCTTATGCGTTCTCATAGAAATAATTGCCTAAGCTAGAACTAAGTGAATCTGTCGCCTAAGATTTAAATGTATTCTGCATGGTAACAGGGTCTTACTTTCATAGTGGACAGTGAATACAAATATCTCATCTAGCAATTAGTATTATCCTTGCTTGGTGAAATGTACGTCAAGCTATAATCTGGCCAATCCAGGCTTCCTGAGAGCTGTCAATCAAAGACCTGCGGTTCTGCCATCAAAGGGTCGAAAAGATTTAACTCGGCCGCAAACGGTGCTCCGCTCGCTCGCGAGGTTCACTGCATTATAGGGCTCAGTGGCTTTTTCTTATGTTTAGGCATTGGGATTCTTCGCTTTCACGTTGTTAACAAGACAAAAAAACTCATGATACCTTTGTAGGTTGGGCTTGGGCCATTTCTATAGATAGGATCTTGAAACTAAAAACTGTACAATGTAAGAGTTTAAGAGACCATACTGGCCCAACTAATCCTACACTTTCAACACTGAAGGACTGAATCCAGTCATCATGATAAGTGACGAGTTAGCAGTACACCTCTTTGACGTTTGTCCTCTTCAGCCAATCAGATCCCCCAAAGAGAGACAGAAAGGTCCAGAAACTGACCAATGCCATGAGAGCCTTCATCTTCACCAACCTCTTATTGGTCACCTTTGGAATAATTTCCCTGATTGAGAACCTGCCCCTACAGGTTAGGAAAATATTGTTCTCATGAAAATGGGGATCAAATTGTGGTGATGAGTGTGTAAATACATTGTGAAGACCAGTACATGTGAATTTACAGAAACACAGGGATGTGCTTGTGCATCATTTGTAAATCTGTGTCTGTCTGATGTGTCTCTCCTTGTCAGGTGCTGTCATTTGTTCTGCATACTATAGTGAGAGGATTTATTCACTCCTGCTGTGGAGGCCTCTATGCTGCTGTGTGAGTATTACCACTATACCACTGCACTGGTCAATGTTTTCAGAAAGGACTTGGTGTTGTGGTATTTGTCATGTGAGACCCACAGGGAACCTGACTACTTCCCTCAGTTCCATTAAGATGTTTGATGTCTCTCATCTCATTGTTTCTATTTAAGTGGTTATTTTGGTTCATTATAGGCATTGTCATCTACATTTTGAACTTCCTCAAGAGGGACATTTTGAACTCGAACCTAAAACATCAACTTCTTGAAAGAAGTTAAGCTGAAATAGAAGTTCATTCGCTTCAAATTCTAACTTGGGTCCCCAACCTTAAAGATGATAAATTAATTAATATTTAGTCTCATTAAATTCAATAAACTATTCAGTACTTAATTAATAGTTGATTTATAATTAATCAATTCACCTTATCAATAGATAGAGAACGTTAAAGAATTTTGGAGTTATTTGCAAAGTGGCGATGGGTAGTACTAGCCTTTGTGCGAGTCAGAAGTCAGCTTGGTTGTGCCAAACATTTATTTAAAATATATGTGGGACATAACAAGGTCAGCTGTGTGCAGGATGTTAAAATCTCCGCTCAGTAATGGAGGCCAGATTGAGTAATGCGTGTGATTTAAAATGATTTTGATAACAATGCCAGGTTAAGAAAGAGAAGTTCGTTCCTATGCGAGACCCCGTGTCTATGAGAAGCATCTATAACGTCAACTACAATCCTGCATTAACATTAACACAGCAGCACACCGTGACTCTATCTCAGGCTCTTATTTTACATCAGGCCGATATGCATGGCTGTAACAGCCAGTGTATGCTGCCTATATTTCACAGGGCCGTTGGCACGCTTTGTCTTGATAAAAAACGGGAAAACCCAGAACTTTAGGTTACTGGCAATGTGAGCACTAAATCTTAACACAGAAACTCAATGTTTCCTTGGGGAAACAAATCATTCCTTGTCTCTCTATCTCCCACTCCAGGTATCCCTCCAACCACTTTGGTACACTAACCGGCATGCAGTCAATGCTCAGCGCTGCTTTCGCCTTGCTGCAACAGCCATTGTTCATACTGATGGTGGGAAACCTCCATGGAGATCCTTACTGGGTAGAGAACGAACACACACACACACGCACCCACACACACACACACACAAACACACCTACACACACACACACACGCACACAAAGTGACATGTCTTTCTTTACTGCAGATCAATCTGGGCCTCCTCATCTTCTCTCTGGCTGGTTTCCTGTTGCCGGGCTATCTGTTCTATCACCGTAGAAACTTAATCAGGGCAAAGGCAGCGTGTGATAGGCTGGAAACCAGCCATGACGCGGAGAATGCTCCTCTAGCCCAATTAGCCAGTGGAACTGCAAATACCCAAGCCAATAGTAAAGAAGCTAATGGGATATGTACCTAATCGGTGTGCTGTTTAGGATTATTGGCAGGAGTGAAGTGATTTTTATAATATTTTTATGTAACCATTGCTCAGTAGTTTTTGCATATAGAGTAGAGGTTACTGTCAGACTTCATTTGAAAATAGTGTTTCGCCTTTGATGCACAATTTTAAGGTGCCTCAGTGGTTGGCTCTGTGGTTTCACTACAGAGATTTTCTTTGATAGCCCTGTAGTTCTGTTCCTTATTGTGCTGAGTTTAGATGTTGTTTGGAGTTTGCCGAAAAATATCTAAGTATCCATCTATAAGTGAGGCAATATGTGTACACATAATGGACTGGCGAACTGCACTCTGAGAAAATGTAAAGCTCTTCAAATCCTTCACCCTAGCAAGAAGTGACAAACAAACAACAACTCAAAGAACATACCAGTGTTTCTGCATGCATCAACATTATGAATGTGCTTTCATGTGTACCATAATGTGTTACCCTCTATGATTACGGGGGAATTGTAACCTGTGGTAACAGAGGAAAAAAAATAGTTTGACATTTAGTCAAATAATATTCACTATCTTACTGATGTACAGTATAGAAAAAGATTGTTGTATATTATCAGCTTAGCTGAGTTTAGCAAGGCTGAAAGCTGCTCGGATGTCACACCCTCCAAGCGCATAGATAACAGTTCAAATTATAAATGTAAAAGTTTTAGTTTCAAGGGGGATCAATTTATATGAGTGTTTAAATAACATTAACAGTGTACAGGCTGCGGACTACTCTTGAAAAAACCTAAATGGTTGCTTTGGTAACCGAGGCAAAGGAAAGGTAGATGAGTATGGGGATCTTCTTTTCATTTGTTTGCAGTTCATCCTAACATTGTGAGTGCAGGTGAGGTTAAACACTTGGTAAACTCAGTATACTTTCTTGTACAAGACCAGTGAATGTAACTTAAGACAATCCCTTTACCTGTTTAATGGTGGCATAGTTTCCTGAAGAATATGAGCTCATAAAACTGAACTGAGAAAATATTGATATAAAGCAAACAACGTTCTCTTAGTGTATGTGGAATAATTGTATTTGATTATGTTAGTGTGGCTTAGCAATAAGTTGGCTTTGAAACTATAATTCGTAATATGTCCTAATCATGATGATGGTCAGCATTAGTTTATGCTGTATAATGTTCCAGTGAACTTTTTGTTGTTTTCTCTATCATTTTGGTTAAATAATAACACTGTTTTAAACAATCACTACTCTGTCATGAAATATCGACCCTTTAATGTCAGCAGGAAAGTGCAAGACACATTCACTTTCAGTTGCAAATCATGACCCCTCTGTCAGTTTTCTGGTGTCCATTCTGTTTGCAAACAAAAGCAATATTTTTCACCCTATAGTCATACCGTTGCAAGCTTAACCAACCCAGATAAAGAAGGCAAATACAAAAGAGGCGATTGGGACTTTGCCACCTCAGGTATGAAAAGAATTGGGTGCACTTATAGGGGGACCAAAAGAAGTTGATGCCACTGGAAGTTAGTTCAGTATTAACAACATTTGAATAAAAGGTGGTTGGTGAGCTTTCTGGACCCAGGAATAATACATTTCACGTCATTTTTGGTATGTCATTTTCTAGTATGTGTCGAAGTCCGCAAAATTGACTGCAACAACCATTCATGCTCGTCTCCTCTTTTCTGAGACTCTTCAGGAACATAATCTTTTGGAGAAAAAACAAAGATGAGCTGACTGTTTTACAAATAATTGATAGATATTATACGAGCTAGCATTCAAAGCTGGTTTGTTCTATTGCTTCAATTCAAGAAGAATATGAATGTAGTAATGTCAGTAGGATATGATGAATATAGCCATTTTTGTCGGGAATGCATGCATGCTGAGCGCACAACTTGGTTTATGATAGAAATATATAATGAGTGTGCCCAGTGTGACAACTACGAATGACAACAATTCTGTGTCATATGTTTCATCCAGTGATTACAAATTGATAGGTAACACAAAGACCGTGTGATGTCAAATCTGTTAAGTTTCTACTTGAAGGTAAGGTCATAAGAAAGTAATTAAGTACGAAAAAAAGAACACAACTTTTGTGACATGCACCTGATGACATAGCTGCATATGGACAGTTAAGTAATATGGACTCCCTGATAGCTGTGCCAGCAACAGTTGGTGGATATAATTATTTCTCTGTCTTTGGATCAAAGTGTATTTATTGTGTTATGTGGCAAACCAATAGACTATTTAGGTGCTGTAGATGCATTGGGTCTGACCATATTTGGACATAGATTGGCATTATCTTTGGTGGTTTTAAAGATTCCCTGGAGGTCAGAGACTTCAGAATTGAAAGGTGCATCAGGACAAATTATGTAGTGATAATTCTCCCATTCTCCTGGATGCCTCTGGTGTCAATAAATCTTTCAGCGTAACACATTTTGGACTCCTGTGTTTTTCTCCTCCGATGCTTTGGCCCATAGAAAAAACTACAACACAATGTGGAGGGTGGGGTGGTCTCGCGAAACCAGGAGACTGTTTGAAACATGTCAACAATGTCCATGATCACTCGCCATCCCCATAATTTGGCTTGGAATGCAGCCACATTATCTGAAAATGACAGTTGTCCTTCTCCCCTGAAGTGACAGACTGAATTTGTTTAGCAGGTTGAATATGTAACACAAAACAGCACATTTTGGGACCTATTCTCTAACCTGTACACAACATTGTAACAAGCATCGTCGGATTCAAAATGGTGGATTCAGCTAATTTCTTTATTCAGCCTTCCTGCTCAGAATTCTCAAGGATATTCAGTATTCAGTATTCTCAGTGCTATTGTGAATCTCCAACCATCTATAATGAAGCCCCGTTGCGGCTAACACAAGGCACAGGTTTTCTATAGTTTACAGATAATCTGTTTATTTGTAGTCCTGCACCTAAATATATGTGAAAAAGATTACGTAACAAAATGCCTTTTTTGCACATCTGAAAATCTCTTGCACATCTGGAAATGATGCACTGGTGTTTATGTCCCTGTACATATTCTTAAATACCTGACACACACACTGGCCCTGACACTGGCCCCACTTCTGTTTTGTTTTTTTCTCCTGTACATCTTTTTCACCTGCTACATTATTTATTTTTATATTTTTTTGCATTCAGAGTGGACAGTAAATTAAGAATTTCAATGTACATGTGACTTGCTCTATCGTACAATTGACAATAAATCCTTGAATCTTGAATCTTGAATAAAGCTAGTCTTTCGAAACTGCAGTTTGTTCAACCACATGTTATTTTTCTAGGCCATGTGATCACAGCTGAGGGAAGACCCCTCTCGCCTAAACATATATAAACCGTTCAAAATATTCCAACGCCTCAAACTAAGAAACTTACCCCATCTGACCCCATCAGACCAGTGAAGAGGCACCAAAGAAGGCTATCTCTGTTATAGTTTGTGCTTTTTGCTCTTGCTATTTTATTCTACATTTAAGTTATATTGTTGCTGTGTGTGCGCCATTGTTGATTTGATCTGTACATTTGCCATCTATTGCACTTCTGCCCATTCTGCTTTTTCTCCCTGTGAAAGGTTATCTTTTTACAGTTTTTCTTAACCTTTGTTTATGCAAGAAGCTCTTGGCCACTTTCATTTTTTAAAGTAGCTCTCAAATGAAGAAAGGTTGGAGACCCCTGCACTAGAGCCTGGTTGTAATCTTTGTGCCAGCTCTAACTAGTCTGTCCATTTGCCCCTGACCTTTTTCATCCACACTGGACAGCTGCTCCTTGGCTTTTTGTGTTAGTCGTTACTTTCTGTTTAAAAGGTAAGATAAGAAGACAAATCACTTTATTAATATCACATATAGATATATTATTATATCTCTGCTGTATAGAGATACAGCTGTGCAATGCCCCAGCTACCTTCGAGCCCCTGATTGAGAAGGTTTTGACTGACATCCCCAGACAGCGGCGTGTCGTCTACTTGGATGACCTCCTTGCCCATGCGTCAGATTTTGAGACTGAGCTCACCAACCTTACAGACGTTTTTCTTGCCATTGGTCGGGCCGGTCTGCGCCTCCACCCCAAGAAGTGCCATCTCTTCCGGCAGGATACATCTTTCCTGGGGCATGTCATCAGCGCAGCGGGAGTGTCAACCGACCCAGCGAAGGTGGCTGCAGTGAAGGATTGGGCAATTCCCCGCAATGTTGAAGAGCTCTGGAGTTTCCTAGGCCTGGCTTCCTACTACCAATGCTTCGTAAAGGATTTTGCCACCATTGCAAGTCCCTTACACCAGCTGACCCAGAAAGGGCTGGCGTTCCAGTGGAGTGAAGACAGTACAGATGCATTTTCACAGCTCCAAATAGCACTCGTTGAAGCTCCAGTGCTGGCATATCCAGATCTCCAGCGGCCCTTCATCATTGATACTGATGCAAGCAACGTGGGTATTGGCGCAGTCCTGTCCCAAGAAGGTGAGCATGGTTAGCAGGTCATCGCCTACTTCAGCCGCTCCCTCATCCGACCAGAGAGAAACTACTGCGTCACTCGCCAAGAGCTGCTGACGGTAATTCTGGGTCTGCGCCACTTCCGACCAAACCCTATGGACAGAGGTTCCTCCTACCCACGGATCATGCATCCCTTCCCTGGCTCCTCAGTTTCATGGAGCCAGAAGGATAGCTGGCCCGGTGGGCAATGGGCCCCCAGACAGCAACAATGAGGGCCCTCAGATGTCCTCGGCGGCCCCCCTGTCACAGCAGCCCAGACATTGATCCGGAACAACTTTGGCAGGACCAGAACCAAGATCCCGTCCTCTCCCGTGTAATGGGTTGGGTGGGGGCAGGTCAACGACCTGCTTGGACAGCTGTATCTCCCCTGGACATTGAGACCAAGGCCCTCTACTCTCAGTGGTCCAGCCTCATCAGCCATGACAGCCTCCTCCATCGTCTTCCAGCTCCTGGTGCCCCATCGGCTTCGACCAGCAGTCCTTCAGCTGGCCCACGGTTCGGTGTGGGGCGGTCACTTCGGAGTGGCCAAGACTCTACACCACCTTCGGTTTGTGCATCGCTGTGACAACTGCACTGCCCAGAAGGGGCCGACTCAGCGTTCTCATGCCCCTCTACAGCAGTACCTGGTGTGGGCCCCAATGGAGCGTGTTGCTGTCGACGTCCTCGGCCCATTCTCCTTCACCGAGCAAGGCAACCGCTACATCATTGTTACCATGGATTATTTTACCAAGTGGCCGGAGGCTTACGCTGTCCCCGACCAGACTGCTAGCACCACGTCAGAGTCACTGGTGAAAGAGATGTTTTGCCGCTTTGGTACACCAGAGGAACTGCACAGTGACCAGGGGCGTAACTTCGAGGCCCAAGTGTTCAGTGAGGTGTGCCAACGACTGGGAATCAGGAAGACCCAGACATCATCATCACTATCATCACTAGCCGCCAGCAACGAGACTGGGACCTGCACCTGCCCTTGGTTCTGTGGGCATACAGAACAGCACTCCAGGAGTCCACCAAGTGCACCCCTGCAGCCCTCATGTTTGGCCGTGAGCTCCGCACCCCTGTGGACTTGGTGTTTGGCCCTCCACCTGAATCAGAGTGGGCAGGGGAGCCTGGCTTGGGCTATTTCTACCACCTTCTGGAGCGGCTCCGTGAGGTGCATGAACTGACCGGGCAGGCCTGGTCAGATGCTGGAGTCTGGCAGAAACGGGCCTATGATTCCCGTTCCAGAGGAAAAGACTTTCGCCCAAACTGATGAGCCACTGGATGGGACATTGCACTGTGCTTGAGAAACGATCTGACGTTATGTGTACAGGGTGCGGCTGGTCAAGAAGAAAAGGGTGGTTGTGCTCCATCGTGACCGGCTTGGTCCTTACCAACCCCTGGTCCCACTTGAGAGTGGTTGAGGTACGGGGGGGTTCCCAGTGTCAGTAAATGTTTGATGAGAGATTTGACTCCGCCTCTTGAATTATAACCCGAACTTGCTACAGTTTTTTGGCACCTGACTTTCGTCCTGGGCGGCCACGGCGTACCTGCGCGCCGTGTCTTGTTCATTTCTTTTTGTTTATTGCTACTTTGTGCCCTTTTTTTCTCCAATTGGCCAGTGTGCAGCGTAAGTGGAGGAGAAGGATAAGGATCTCCTCTCTCAATCGTGACTAATGTGGCCAAAGCATAGGAAAGTAAAATTGAGCTATATATATACGATACAAATATTGCTGTTACTTAAAAATGAGAACGGCATTGATATTAGTTTGTCAACACTGCGCAGGCATCTCATGGCGCTTTGTTTATTCAGGCGGTTGTATTAAGCTTTCTCAATTGAGAAACACCATCCTTTATGTATCCATTTACTCTTCCTCCACAACTAACGAATAACACTGACCATCACTAACTTTCATACAGCCTGTCACCATATCTTACATCCTTGCTTTAACTGACTTCGAAGTACTGACCAATGCATGGTCCCTGGATATGGAGTCAGATGTGTTTGATTATAACCGTTTAAACATCAAAAACCTACACATGGTGAAGAGAATAAAACGTAATACATTTAATAAAAAGCGATCCAAAAAGTAAACAGACACACACGCCTACAAACACACACGCGCACGCACACTCTCTCACACACCCACCCACGCGTACACACCCAATGGGGAGATTAAATGACAGAAGGATCTTTGAGGAAGAGCCCATGGAATTGGAGGAAACAATAAGGATACGCTAGTGGCTTGATTGACATACTCGTCGTCCAATCGGCGCAATTGATATTTGCGACAAATCTGCTGTTAGACCCTGGCGTCACTTGAGTTGTACTGAAAATTATATCGGCCTCTATACCGCTGAAGGCCAGCAGTACGAGAGGGATTTGTGGGATCACACCATTCTCTTTAGATGATATTCACTTCAATGTCTTTAAAGTAACTCCAGTCCAGACGGAGCAACTTTCGGTCTACGGCTAGCTTTTTGACAGAAATTACCAAGCGAGGAACTCCCAGCACCCGCTAACAGTGAGTTAAGCTAGCTATCTGCCTGTACTAAAATAACGGTATCGGTGCCTGACTTGCTAGCCAACCATTTTTCTGTACATTAGCCTCGGGCTGAGATAGGCTATCTCAGATAGCTAACCAACGGAGCCAGGCCCAGACCGGTTGCTGCTACCGCTGAATGAGTGTCTTAAGGGCGCGCGTCCATGTAACTAGATATCAATGCAGATTGTAGTACAAAGGGGGAGCGGTTATGATAGACGGATCCTTTTCTCCGACATTGGACCCCGGGCAGCTTTAAACCCTTCGCAGGTGAGCTGGATCGTTAGCCTGCTGCTAGCCACGGCAAACCAATGGAGACCCGAATAGCTTGAGGCTAGCTAATGTTAATGTTAAGTGGCAAGAAACTCACATCGTAAACCATTCAACGTTTCTATGCTTGGGCGTAACACATTTTATCCACAGACAGTTAGTTCGCTGTAACAATTATTAAGCGTGTTAAAGCTATAATTTCCATTAACGTGCTGCTGTGGTTCGGTACCGCTGATATCTCCACCCAAGGTTCTTTCATCTCCTCACTTTAGATTATGTGAGCTAATGATAACGTCAGTATTCATATTATATGATAGAATGTGGTACTTTAACGAACGATCCCACTCGCTGTTTGACCCCACCAGGGTTTTCAATAGTATTGGGCAAAATATTGCTTATGAATAACGTTCTGCCAAAGTCTATTTTTGACATTCTTGCCATGGAGTCGCTGTTTTGTGATGATCTAGAAATCACGGCACGATTAGCTCGTGTATATTGTACAAGAGTATAGCACACAAGGACAAGACAAGAGCATGTTTAGAATAAAATATTAAAACTTGTGCATTAGCCCAGTAGCCTGGCACCACCTTCTCTATCCCCAACGATAGCGTGACATCTTCTGAGTGGGCTGTCAAACCGAGCTCTGCTAGGCCGTTTGTGTCTCCTGGTTCAGCATCCTCCTCTTTCATTTGAGACATCTGGAAGCCAAACATTTGCTTTCAATTGTAAACAAGATTGAAATGGCAATCCAAGCTGAGGACTCGTGGTCATCTTGTTTGGATGTTTTGTGGGTTTGTTGCAAATACAGATTCCTTTAGAATTGCCATAAACAATTTTTCTGTATAGGTTGTGGTAATGCTGTAGGCTCCTTTTAGATTTCTTTTTCTTAGATGTGCAGAATGAATGTTGATAGCATTCACCAAATAACATGGGGATCAGTTATGGCTGGAAAATAAACCATTTTTTTTTTTTTTTTTAATTCCTAGGACCTTGTCAGGTAAACCATGCCATCTTGTGTGTAGTCCTCACCATGGTAGGCTGATTATTGAATCGTTTTTGTTTGCATAAATACTATACAAGATGTTAAAGCTAATGCATACATCAGAATAAAACAGCGTTTATTTAGTGTTTGCTGTAATTTCAGTTGGAAGTACAAGGTTCATTTGACAGTTACACACCATTATGGCATGATATGATAGGCAAGCTTTGGCAAATATTGGTGAAAAAACGAGGATCTTGCACACCTGTTGTGTATGTATTCAGATTTCCAAATCCCTTCCACACCTGAATATTGAGTTTGACTTTCTTAAGCCCATGAAAACTGTTATCTAGACAATTCGGAAAATCTGCTAAAAACCTAATTATGCCTTAAGGCCATGCTGTAGTCTTGATTATCTGGCCCAAGCAATGTGTAGTTCACGATAACCATATACTTGTAAAATACACCCAGAAGTATTGCATCAAATTGAACATAGGAAATGCCTGATGGTGCTGAGTGAGAGAAAGACACATTACACCTTAAAGTAAAACAAAAAGTCATGATAAACTAAATCTGATCTGATGTGCTGGCTGATTGACAGATGACAAGACCCACCTCTTGTAGTTCTGACTTGTTAAATACATTAGATACTGTGGGTTAGGATACACTTAAAGGTCTTTAATACCGAAGATGGCAGTTGTATGTGACGCATCCTGCCCCTCCCTCAATAAGCAATAATCTGCTTATCAAAACAACAAGGCAGTGATGTTGAAGCAAAATTGCAAGCAAAGCCTTTGTTCAGGGAAAAAACATTTTAAAGGTAGCATGATAAGTGTATTCTCACAATATAAATATTGGACACATTCAATACATGATTTTTAAAATTTCTCATTAAGCATTCAAATTGCAGTATTGAGTTACTCTTTTGTTGAGCCTTAGGACTCATGAATGATGCTTGAGTTTGATAGCAATATCTTATAGAAGCATAGCAATATCATTAACTAAACACTTATTTCAATAGTTGTAAAATACTTTTTTTGTTATAATTATATACTTTTATAATCACCCCTAATAAGTAGTAAGCTATGGGATATGTACAATTAAAGATAATAATAAAAATACAAATCCATACAAAATTTATTAGACATTACAAGGCAGAGAAAGTATAAAGCAAACATAGCTCATTGTGACTGCTTCTGTCTTGGAGATCTGGAAAGGCACCAAATGTTTGAATGGGCACAGGCCAATAATTGTATTCTGGCATCCGAGATTGTTTTGAAGGTGATCGACAAACAGTTTTGAAACTTTGCACAGGAACGGAAAATATGGACATCAGTAGTGGGTGATAAATTGTCATTACACAAAAGTTTAACATCCTTAAAATATTTTTCACATTTAGTGTTTTGTGTGTGTCTGATGTAGGAACTTACATTGCAGGATGCCCCACGTGGCATAGATTGCAGAGGTATAAACTATTATAAGTTAGATTGCCATAGTTCTTCTCGAATAACATCCCCCGCATCTAATTCCCAGTCTGTTTTCATGTGAGGTAGGCAAGAGCGACACGCCTGTATGATCCTTCTATACAACTTGGAAATGATACCTATACCATAAGGATATGGCATGTTTCTAGCTGACAGTTATTCACTTAAATGTAAAAGGTGTATGAATTCTACGAAGGATACACACACACACATGGTCATGGACAAATTTACTTTAATTTGATTTTTGATTTTGAGTAATTCATTAGACAGTATGAGACATAGCACAGATGGTCCCTTTTTTTTAAAGGAAGAGGGCCATCACATAGTGTCCTCATTCAAGAGAGGCAATATACCTGTTTAGAAGGAGAAGTCAACTTGAAGTTGACTTGAAACTTTAAAAAGAATCCACTCTGCATGGCTGTGATTGCCTCAACTACCTCTGCTAGTGTTACATGGGTGTCAAGCCCTACAGCTATATCTGCATCAACTGTAGGTATAGTTCCAAACAACTTTAACAGATTGTCGCTATTATTAATTTGTTCAGAATTATAGAGGGAGGAATTAAAATCAGGATCAGAGGAATTACTATTTCTATAGAGTAGAAATGTTGACGAGCAATATTCTCTTTGACATCACGAGTGGGTCTGCAGCTAGTGTTTAGTCGAGAAACCCAAGACTCTCTGTCACCAATTTCATAGTGGGTATGTCTGGATATTAGCATTTATTCTGCATCAGTGATCGAAAGTTATCAATTTCTGTTTTCAGTTTCTGTATTCCAGGGGATATTGTTCACTCTTTAGAGCAGTGTACTGCACTGTACCGGTCCATGAGTCATTTGGTCCCGGGCCGCACAGAAATAATTATCAGTATCGTATTGACTCGAATATAAGACAGGGTTTTTTTTCCTAAAAAAAAAAAATCTGAAAAAGAGGGGTCGGCCAGGGCCGTGCTGGGTTGTGTTATCCGAGATTGTGTGGAGCCCGCGAAGGTGGAGCCGGATGACTGCTCATATGATGTGGGGATTGTTAGTCTTCTGCAAATAATTATACTGAGAGAGAACATGTAAGTCAAGTTATTGGAGTATTTACTCTTTAACCAACCATTTATTTTTTCTCACTAGGTGCAGCATCCTAACAGAATGATCTGTTAATAGGCGACACCACCACACCTTTTTGTCATCTGTTTATGCAAAGCAAACCAACATCACGAACAAGAAGCCCTCTGGTCAGCTTTCAATGGGGGGCTTGACTTCTGTTTTCAAGGTTGGAGAGGGAAATCTCAAACCTGAGAAGCACCAAGATATGTATGGCTGGAACAGTTCCTTCAACACATAAAAGCCACCGTTTCTCAAACTTTTGTTGACATCGTCTCGGGGACGTTGCACCAGGGAAGCTGTTGCATCTAAGGGATCGTTGTGGGAGATTATTATCCAAGCCGCCGTGCCCTCTTCTGGCAAAGGGAGCAGGAAAAAAACGCCCTGGACATTGCTGTGGACAAGGAGGAAAAAAAAATGGGAGGCTAACTGTTTCATATCTGACAGACGTGGTTTTGGAGCTATGGAGTAGAACAAGGAGACCAAAAGAACTGAGTGACTACATTTAGAGAGTAAACCATTATCTGTTCTACACATAACCTCAGACCTTTCTCCACTATTTACATGGATACTGATGGATTTTCCACTAGATCTTCCTCTGAATGTTTTGGACAAGACCACACCATTGCGCTGTGCTATCACATACCTGGCAGGTGAGGTGGTTTAAAGCAGCCACCTTTGGGGTTTAGGGATGCCCCAACACAGGAAAACCAGGCTACTCCACTGGCCCGTGCACAGACTGTTGTCTTTAGTATGAGTCCTGGACTGAAATCTAACTGTCTCCTGCTGTAACGGGGAGCAAGGGATTTTTTTTTCTATTTCCAAAACCTGCTCTTGCACAACTGACTGCTGAACGAAAAAACACATTTTAATGAAAAGGAACCTACACAGACGTCTCTCCAAACATGCCCATGCCCCATTTTAAGTCTTAATCTGCACTTTTTAAGCTAAAGAAAGTATATGGGAAGAGCAAGCCAACCCTGACTTATTTCTTTTAAGCTTTTCTCTCCTTTTTACCATTTCATTCTTACATCTTCATCTCCGTTCTTGGTGTTGCTTTTATTTTGTCTTATAAAATAGTCTCCTGTCAAATCAGGTTTACCTCTGCAACTCTAGTACCTCACTAAACTCCCATTTAAAGAACAAACAAATCAATGTGGACCAGTTTTCAGTATTTCAGCATTGGATGAGACTTCTACACCAACAAATTAAATGAGGAACAAAACTTATCTGCAAAAGGGTCCAAATGATTTTTTTTCTACATCTAAATAATAGCCATATTTTTTAATTATAGCGCCATCGGGATTTGGAATGGACCTGTAAGAATCATCAGTTTCTATCATCTTGTACTTGCGGTTGATTGACATTATGAATGGAAAGCAGTTACATTAGTCTTGTTTATGTGCCTGCAACTAGTTTTCTCATCTGTGTCTTATTTAGTAATTCTGCTTTACCACTTGTGGCTGAGCCTTTTGCAGCAGAGAGACAATTAACGCTGTAGTTGATTGATTGATTTAAGAATCAAAGAAAACAGGATTTTTTTTTCACTCTTTTCCATTAGAGGAAGCCTCTCTCATCTATACCTTACTTTCTTTTGTATGTCTCCTTTCCATTTTCATCTTTATGTCATTCCCTTATTTCTACTTCAAATCTACAAATCCATTTAAAAAGCCTAAAGAAACCTTTGACCTAAAGATTCCTAAGCACAGCAGTTGATGAACTGACACAAAGCCACACACAGGAAGTGATGCCAGGTGGCAGCAGTAAGAGTGGAGGGCGGGGTCCCTCCTCCTCCTCCACACTCCCCCACGCCGGGGTCCTGCCCAGCCGAACCTTGCGACCGTCCCGCTATGTCCCTGTGTCAGCAGCCATTTTCTTCCTTGTGGGTTCAACCACTCTGTTCTTCTGCTTTACGTAAGTAACTTGCATAAATCTCACACTCATTCGGGCGTGGTTTGAGATGATTTAAATAAAAACATAGACGTGTATAATGGAGCGCAGGGCCCTGTTCTTGCTTGTTCTGGAGCTAGAACACATTCTTAAAGTTGCATTAATCAAATTTGTTTATATTAACAATGTATTGAAAGACTGTGATATGAAATTTAGATAATATACTAAATTCAAGTGATCCAAGAACACAAGTTGAAAGCTTTAATATCTAGTACTCAAATAATGTCGTGTTAATTCTGGTAGAATGTGATAATGACCTGGACGATATTAATGTTAACATCATTCTCTGGTAAATTATTTTTTCAGGCAAATTGGGATTTAGTGCTATACAAATAAAATGTTATTTAAGTTTTATTTTAAAATGATGACAATGTAAAGTAGATTTTTACAGCGGCACCTTGAGGGCAATGAGTGAGAGTTTTGGTACCCGTGTAGACACTGGAATTTGCAGCCCTTGAACCAAAGTTGGTTGGTTTCAAGGTATAAAGAGGACAACATAGGATGAAGTGGATGTCAAGTCCAAACCTCTGCTAGTCATAGTGACAGGCCAAACAACCATATCGTCTGGACTGGTTGTGATTGTTCAAATTATTTAGATTTAAAAGTAAGTGAACAGCCAATAACCAGTCAAATATTGAGCTTTGCTGGAAGAATATATTTAACTTGATGAAGTGTTATAGATGAGAATGTTTAATTTGGTGAAATCCTTGCCTTTAAGCTGTCGAGACATTTTAGATGTCTAAATCTCCACAGCTTGACACAAACCACTTAAAATCCCTGTGCTAATCTAATATCACTGTTGTACTGCTCTCCCCAGCCGTAATGCTTTTTTTTCAGTTTAAAGGGTAGAGTAAGCATGATCAAATGTGTCTGTATGGTTAGCAAGCCTTGGCTGATGTTATTTCAGCTCGCTGTGCTAAAGCATATGAAGTGTAGTCACAGCCAGTTGTAGAAACATCCTCAAGAAACACACGGTGCCATGGTCCGATATAGAATTGATTTTGTAAGTGTTTTGTCAACTTCCATCCATCTGTTGTCAGCTGCAGTTTCCTGATGCAGCTGTCAAAACTGCAATTGGTAGCTCCACTGGGAACTGGAATATACCTTATGTATACTAGAAGAGATGGGTGTTTCTGTTAGCACTGTAGAAATGTTCTTGTAGGGGTTGAATTATGATATTTTCAGCAAGACTGATTGGACTTGACTGCAGTGATGTGCTAAGAAATGTAAGTCTCGCACATCTTTTGTAAATCAATTTCTATTAATGGTGACTGATGTTGTGAGAAGCTCTTCCACTGTAAAGCCAGGTTAGAAGTAGCCCTGTCTGTAGTGCCGCCATAAATTGCAGCATGTGCTGGATTTAAGTTTCTTTCTGATAATTAGAAGATTATTGTTTTAGTATTTTGGTCATATTTATTTCCTCATGTTTTTCTTTGCACAACTTTGCTACGCACCTGACTGATGGCGGCACTAAATCAAAGTCTCAAGTAAGACTGCAAGACTACGCCTCCTTCCATAACTGGGTAAATTTGCAGAAGATCCCGCTTTTTCAATCTGTTAAAGGCTTTTGGGGAAACATTTTTCTTATCCAGTTCAAAGTTTTAATGACATTGAATATTGTATACTGCAATGTATAGCTTGAAGTCAATGTGTGTTTTTTTGCTATACAAATAAAAATTAGAATGGACTCTATCCTGGCCATGCTAAATTGGATTAGTGGACTGAGCTGAAGTTGTTTTTACATGTACAAATTGTGAGACTGAGATTTTTCCACCTCAGTGTGATCTTGGAGTGTTAAGTCACTGATGTTGTAGACTGTCAACACCAACATTGCTGACACCTGGCACTAGACTTTTTGTTACAGTGAGAGTGTAAAAAAGAAAATAAATAATGTTGAGGGAGGAAAAGCAGTGTCTCTGAGAAAAAGCACATACTGTATACGCTGTTAGGTTAAAGTGTGTGTTTTTGAGGGTACAGATGAGAGAAAATCTGCGTGACCCACCCGTTTGTTTATTTGTGGGCACATATGTGAGAAAATCTAATCTATATCTTTGTGGGGCTGGGCCGGTGCTTCAGATTAGTGAGGAGAAAATAGGCCAACATCTGTCACCCGAACAAAAGCCCATCATCTAATCTCACACAGTTTCCTTCTCCCCGAATCTGTTGATGATTGTATCCCTGAAATCAATCTCACATTATTTCAATAACTTAAAAACTATTCCTTCAGATTTTATTTAAAAAAAAATACTATATTCAGAAAGTATTCAGAATGTGTTTGGCACACAAATTGTAATTGGGTAAATCCTGGTTGCTTTATCTTTCCTTGAGATGCATCATGAACTGACTTCACCTCTGGGAAATTAAGTTGATATAGTTTTGAAAGGCATAGATCAGTTAGTATATTGTGTATACACTGCATCATCATCAGGATTCTTAGTCTCTGTCCTTGAGTGGTTCAGCCACAGTACACAGGTGCTTGCCAAACAGGAAAAATTGGATAAATTCGGCCAAATGTAATAGTTTAATCAACAGACTGAAATCTATAATTGCTGGCAAAGAGGCTTGAAGTACTTAATTAAGGGTCTGAAAGCTTTGTTTACAGAGTGAGTTACTTTTTTTATTATCGAAATAGATTAATAGATTAGCCGAAAGATCTGCCAGTGAGATATGTGAACAAGGCCCTGCTCGTGTTGGGGGGCCAGCTCTATGAAGTTTCCTGGTTACTACACACCTCTTCCACTGTAACTCTTATGAACCTTCAATGCGCCAGATCGTTTTATAGCCTTCTCTAAATCTGTATCTCGACCCAGTCTCTGAGCTCGGTAGGCAGTCCCTTCCACATCGTATCTTGATTTTTTGCTCTGACGTGCATTGTCAGCTGTGAGACAGTGCATAGGCAGGTTTGTGTCTTGTAAATGATGCCCAATCAATAACAATATA
This sequence comes from Colistium nudipinnis, assembly GCA_016785305.1. Lineage (NCBI taxonomy): Eukaryota > Metazoa > Chordata > Actinopteri > Pleuronectiformes > Rhombosoleidae > Colistium > Colistium nudipinnis. Next base: position 281,062 of record JAFBJU010001070.1, read on the forward strand.
ATGGAATTAAAAATGTAAAGAATGACCATGCATTTTGTTTTCAGGTACCTCCTTTTCATTACAACTGAACTATTAAATGTATAGGAATCTTGTTTTTTAATGGTATTTGTTTGTTTCAGGTGTCCATGGCTTTCAGAGCGTTTCTCAATAGCTGTGCCCATCTACAATGGAGTCATCTTCCTGTTTGTCTTGGCAAACTTCTGTATGGCCACGTTCATGGACCCCGGCATCTTTCCAAGAGGTGAATTCATGAGTGGTTGGATGTGCATGTGTCATATTGTCACTAAATAGGTGATGCATTTTTATATTTCTGTTATGCATTTTGTTCCTCAAGGTGAGAGCTTTTAATGAGGCCCTTTAATGAGAGTCTCTTCTGTGTCCACCTCTGCAGCCGAAGAGGACGAGGATAAGGAGGATGATTTCCGTGCTCCCCTCTACAAGACTGTGGAGATCAGAGGGATCCAGGTCCGGATGAAGTGGTGTTCGACCTGCCGCTTCTACAGGCCGCCACGCTGCTCTCACTGCTCCGTTTGTGACAACTGTGTGGAGGTGTGCGCGCACTCACTCATGGACTAGCTATGTAGATCACTTTGGAAGTTGCTCGTGTACATACAGTAGTTTCAGAATAATCCTGCATCATCATCTGCCTAGTGTAAGACGACATTAAAGATTCCAAAGCCAATCCAGATTAAATATTTTTCCCGGAGCTGCATCAACAATTTGAAAAAAAAATCTGGCTGGTTGGCAAAGCAGTGTCACTGTTATGTCAATTCAGATAATTGACTTTCCTCTCGGTGCCATGAACTCAAAAACTTGTGTTTCAAACCTTACTCACGACATAAAGATCGCAGGTGCTTACTCCTCTCACTGCTAAGCAGTATGTAAAACGTTCTTTGTGTAACACACAGATTAACAGAATGTTTTCCCTTTCCTGGTCTTCCACATGTTTTTTTTCTTCACCACATGTCTTGGCTTTTTACTCTTTTGAGTGTGCAACCACCAGGACTTCATGAGGTAGCGAGTGGTAGGTCAGATTTGCCGAACAATATGTTCATAGCTCGTATGTTTATGTAGACAAAATATATATATTTTGTGCAATTGTATCGATAACATCCGGAGAGGAAGCAATACCATTTATTACCGTATCAATATTTAGTCCCACCCCTTATTAGGAAAAAGCTTACCAAACTTAACCAAAAACAATTCTGCTCAAACCTAGGAGAAGAAGCAGGTGACTTTGATATTGAGATGAATATGCTTGGACCATGATTACCTCTCAAGCAGTCCTAGAGAAGTGGAAGGAATATTCAGATGCTAAGACAGAAAAAAAAGGCTCCCAGGCACTGTTCCCCACAAAGCTGCAAATGCTCTATAATGATGAGACCCGGCTATACAAGAATGTAAAGGAAGTGGGGACTAACAAGAAGAACAAAGCGGATTGCCCGTTGCAGTGATAGCACAGGAAGAGAGCTTGGCAGACGACCTTAACTTTAAAACTGTTGGTGAGCAGAGCTAATTTTAAGTGTAAATGGTACTTAATATTGTATTTGACGTTTATCCCTCTTTAAATGAGAATGCACACAGAGGAGGAATACTTAGTGAAGTGTGTTCTGTGTAGTGGACAGATGAATCAGTTTTCTTATTGGGACTCCTGAGTGGGGGCCCTCAGACTTGTTTGTGTTTGATGTTTTGTTATTGTGTGTTATTGTGGGTGATTGTGCCAATTGTAAATGGCTAGTGGCAATGTAAAATGTTTTTCCTTATGAAGCCAGAGGGAGTTCAACTCAGATTGACAATTAACTGAATTACCTAGTTTAACTACCAATAAAAGGATAAATATAACTTTCCTTAGAGTTTTACATAGATTCAGTCTACATACATAATTATTAAATTATAATTAATATTATTTTGGAATATACTGCTCATAGCTGCTAAGATGGTTCTTACAAAAAAATGGTTCTCACAGGAGAGCTTAATATTTAGTGCATGGATGGACATTACAATGGACATTTATGACATGGAGAAAATCACAATATATGTCAATCGTAAACTATAATTGTTTGTATAACTCTGGTTAATCTGAATTTGACAAAATATCACACCCAAAATGACATTACATCTTGAAATAATGAATTGATTAATATGACAATCCTTCAGTTCCTGCTGTGTGAAAAATAAATTAAAGATGTTTGTTAGGTAGCTGTTATTTCATGTATATTTGTATAAATTGTAGCTAATTTTTCCGGAAATGTAAAGACACAATAGTATCTTAAACCTGATGAATAATAACTGTGTTCATGTTGAAAGGTGGAGACTTCTTGTAATAGTTTCTTTAATCTCTGTCTATCCCTAATTATGTAGGACTTTGACCACCACTGTCCATGGGTGAACAACTGCATTGGCCGGAGGAACTACCGCTACTTTTTCCTCTTCCTGCTCTCACTGACAGCTCACATCATGGCTGTGTTTGGCTTTGGAATGCTCTTTATCCTCTACCATCGGCAGAACATTGACCGCCTGCATGCCATTGTCACGTATCCTTAAAAAACCTTCCCCATGTATTCATGTTCTATTTATTTTCATTGTCAGACACGTTCAATTTATGTTGGAATAAGTTATTCATTGGCTGATGGTTGACTTGGTAACTTATATATTATGTAGTATATGCTCAACCAATACGCCACCGCCTGTGCCCTTTTGTTATTATTCTAATGACTATGGTGTGTCGTAACACCACCAGCCGGCCTAGCTGTACACAAATAGACAGTAAAAAATATATAAAATGGGTACATTATTATAAAATCTATTTAATCACTTTCAATGGGCCGTTGTCTATTTAATCTTGTTGGTGAAGATAATCCTTGACACCTATGCTCTCAGGTTGGCTGTAATGTGTGTTGCAGGCTTGTTCTTCATCCCTGTAGCTGGCCTAACTGGTTTCCACATAGTGCTTGTGGCCAGAGGCAGAACTACTAATGAGCAGGTAGAAAACGCAAGTGTTTCATTATGAGTGTACGTTATTTGTAAATTCGTAAATTAGTGAATTGTTCTTATTTTTCTATGTTATTCTTCCTCTCTCCTTTTTTTTTTTTTTACCCTTCTTCAGGTAACAGGGAAGTTTAGAGGAGGTGTTAACCCTTTCACCAATGGTTGCTGGAATAATGTCTCTAATGTCCTCTGCAGCTCACAGACCCCCAGGTACATTTATATATTTTTTCATACAATAATCTTAGAAAGGTACTGTATGTCTCCAGAAGGGTTGTGTTATTTGTTAACCTAGTTAACCTAACCAAGACCGAGTGTGTCTCTTTATAATCTCTACATGATGTGACATTCTCTGTCCTTAATAAAATGACAAAAAATCCAATCAACAGGGAGGAAAGAAAACCGAATCTTCAAGGGGAATCACAAGTTAGGCACTCTTATTAGTTATACAACTAGTAGTAATAATAAAGATAAGCGGACAGGGATTTTTAAAAACTATAAAAAATGCAAGATAAATGCAGACACTGACTTGAGAAACTTGCATCACTGTCAGCCAAATATATAACTGTAGTAAGTAGTATTAAGTAAGCATACAAGCATGGATGTAATATATTGTAATTTGAAAGGCATTATGGCACAGTTGCTTATAACCCAGGTTTTTAGTTTTTTTTTCTCTTCCAAAATAGTACGTACATACTGTTAAATGAATATATAAGTTGCAGGACAAAAATAACAGTGTACTGGCATTTGTTTGGGTTGCTGTCATATGATGATGTGTACATTGAAACACTTTGGGTGAGTTTCAGGTTTAATAAGCATTTGGACTTTTAATTATTTGCATACATTATTTGCACCAACATTTTAGTGTAAAAAAACATTGAACTGTCGCTTCTCATATTTAGCTTAGCATTGCTGGTTCACATAACAATTGTGATCATTGCACTAAAACCCAGGCGTGAATTCAACTTCTCTGTTTTCAGTTTGTGTGTCTCTGCATGCACTGTCATTGCCACGGTGTCACAGCACTGTGCTATCTCCAGAAATTGCTGTTTAGAGAGAGTGAGTTGTAAAGAGGTGTTTTAATGTTTTCCATTCTCACTGCCAGAGATAATATTCTGCCATATTGTTTCCTTCACGTTCTCTGTAAATTGTAGGTACCTGGGTAGGAAGAAGTTTGTGCAGAATGTGTTTGTGCAGCCTCCTTTTCTGCGGCCACAGCTGACAGAGGCTCAGCTAGCTGCAAAGATCCTTGACAATGGCATACATGGAGACCTGCACCGGGTAAGGACAGGAGGATAAGAGCTCATCGGAACAAACCTTGTCAATCATGTTTTTAAAAACAAGTTAAGAAAACAAAAGAGTTACCCTGCTTGAAAGCAAGTGTTATGTAAGGCTGATTGCAGGTCCAGATGGCAAAGAGAGGTTAAAATACAATTTGAAATTCAACAGCAAGACATCCTATAAGGTTACATTAGTGCGCATGAAACAAACACATTTATCATCCCAAACAGCTAACAATAAAGGATACATTAGTCCGTTTCGAATGAGTCCCTGAATTTTGCATTATTTGTCCCAATCCTTTCTGAACAATTTACAATTATTTTTACTTTCAAGGGCTGTAATACTTAAAAAAAAAAATGTAATCACAAAACATCGGAAAACAGACTGCTTCTTCCCGAAAGAAGCCCTGAGAGCTCAATGCACTGCAACTGAAGATAATGCATGCAAGTTGGCAGAACTAAATTATATTCAGAAAAAAAACACACAAAAAGATTGTAAAAAATGGGCAACAACACACACTATTTATACAATATATACACTATTTATTAAAGTGAAATGTCCCTGATTTACTCTTTCGGTTGTTTTAATGGTGTCACTCCATTCGCCATTCAATGTCAAATTGATGATTTAAACAATTTATGCAATGTACTGCCTGTCAACACTGTTACCATACAATCACAAGTCAATGTAGCAAACTAAAAATAAATGGTAGGCTCCTGTTTCAACATTAGCAGATGGATCGATGGATGAAATAATTGATAGTCTGCTGAAAACTGTGCTCAATTAAATTGTCTAAAAACCATTTCTTCCTGCTTAATCTACAACAGGACAGTAGTACAGGACTCATGTCTTATATTATGATTTGCAAATAATATATATATATAAAAAAGTGGATACCATACAATATAGGACCTTGTCTATGTCTGTAGGACCATGTCTATCATGTCAAAAGCGAAGAAGAACGTCACGCCTTCAACTATTATAAGAGCCATAATCTGATAGTAGGTAAAATAGCACTTTCTCTGCCATTATTCTGCTTTGATCAGAGTCATAAGGGGCAGGGCTGAAGCAGGATAACAGAGTACCAGCAGAAAACAGCTTCTATATTAAAGCAAGGGAGTTAAGTCTCACAATCCTCTTAATCTGTTTAAGTGAGACTAAAAAAAACGATGTGCATCAAAGCAACTAAGGGTTATCATTTATTATTACAATTACTATACAGAAAGTCCATGTAACAGCGTAGATCTAATGCTTCTCCACCTGCCTCTGCTGTGAGTTCCCTGATAAGTCTTAGTGCTTTTTAACAGTCATTATTATACCACCGAACAGCATTCTTCCGTAACATATTCCCTCAGTTGGTGTTTTAATTGTGGGGTAAACCGTGGCCTAACACTTGACTCCCAATGCCCATTCACATACGCAGAGGATTTGCCTCGTCTTTACACACATACATCCAATTGAAGTGATAAAAATGCCGTTTTTATGAAGTCAAATGAATATGACCGTTTAGCTCTGTGATGTCTCCTCCTTCCAGTCTAGGTCCAGTCTGGAGATGATGGAGAGCCAGTCGTGTGACGCAGAGCCACCTCCTCCACCTAAACCAGAACTCCGCTACCCTGGAATCACCAGAGGCAACACAGATGGTAAAGCTTTTCTAACATCCTGCTGGCTTTCACCAGCAATCTCATCTCCTTGTTATTTCAATTGTTGAATTTAAAATGAAACACTGTTGTTTTTCTCTACCCACCCACCTGCAGAGTGTAGTCTACTGAACAAAGCCCCCCCCACCCCCACCATGTACAAATACAGGCCCCCCTACAGCCCTGGCAAGAACCACACAGCGCTCACACATGCCTATGCCAACCAGGTAATGCACACTGGGGTTTCTTCAGGGTACAGCAAAATACGGTTTAAAAGTATTTGTGTGTGTGTGTGTGCGTGTGTGTGTGCAAGTTTCTATGCAAAGATGTTTCATATTCATCCCTTTCTCTGTTTCTTTGATTTCAATCTAATGCATTTCCATTTTTGTTTTGTTTTTTCCCTTTCGGCCATCTTGGTTTGATTTCTCAGTGGCTTTCTGTTGATCAGTATCAGTAAGTGATTGTTCTGAATGCTTTTTTTTTTTTTTTTTTACTTTTTATTCTAACGTTTAACTTTGTTCTCTGTCCCTCTCTGTGTTCTGGACGTGGGTAAAATACAAGTGAAATGCATTTAAAAATGCACAAGAGAATAGATTATTATTTTTTTTTTTACAAGTGTTGACAAGTAAAAATGTTTTTTCTTTTAAATCAAAAGATACAAAAAAAAACATCTTGGTTGGTGCAGATAAGGTTATGCTCAGTATTTGTACCCATGTTTGGTCCATGTCCTCCCACCCCTTTTTTCCCATCTGTGGCTTTTAAAGAACCAAAATGTTATCTCTGCTGTGAATGCTTTGTGCAAATGTATATACAGTCTGCATATGTGGTGCAGTTGGTTAGTGCCAATATGGTTGTCATTGTATGCCTACAGCTGTTACTGTTTTGATGTTGATTTGCTTTAATTCCCACACAACACTGTTATTCTTAAAAATGCTGGCATGGCAATTTAAAGTTATTGAATATTTAAAATGAAAAAGTAGGAACAAGCATACTTGCACATTAAGGGGCGTGAAGGTAAAAAAGTCATTAGACCTTCAGAGAGGCCATGGCAGTTCAAGACTCACGTTTTTACGTTTAAAACTGTCTTCCTCTCCTTCCATAAAACAGCTTCCTCTACTTGATAACCCCTCTTGCACCCAGAGATGAAGAGACTAACTTTCTTTTCCTGATTTTAAATTGAGCAACTGACGCATAGGGACCATGCTGATGGTCTGAGTCATTGGATAAATGTGCAGGCATTGGCAAAGGTGGCCTCAACAACGTAGAGCAGCAATATTGTTGTTATTTTATATTAGATGTATATACTGTCTACTCTGCCACGGGGGCTTCACACATATTTAGCACTACTGATAATTCTCTCCATTGCTGGTGCTTTTACTGGACAGAATCAAACTGTTAGCGAAAGCCTTAATTCATTAAGAATATGTATATATATACTATACTATATCAAACCTGCATTAGACTCAGGTGTGCAGTTCCTTCACTGTGTCCTGAGAGCGATCAAATACCTGAAGTGAAAATATTAGGATGTCAACTATTGACATGACAACTGTTGCCTGTTGACAACAGTTTTCACAAAAATGGAGCAATCTACCAAATTGTTTTTTTCCTCTTATTTGCTGAGCTTCTTGTTGTTTATTTGATGTCCCATATCCTCTCTCCTTTATTCTCTCTCCTCTCTCTTTGTCTCTTTTCTCCTGCCTCTTCCAGCTAAGTCAAGGAGAGAGTGTTGGCAGTGCCAGGGACTCGTCCTCTTCGACCTCCTCCCTCCTCCAGGCAGGCCAGCAGCCTGGATTCCGCTCCCAGCCCAGTCTGGAGCGGCAGGACACTTCATCGGATAGAGTGGTTGGGGGGGCGGGGGGTGGGGAGATGAGGGATGGGGGCAGAGAGGTGGGAGGCGGCGGCATCCTCGGCTACTCCCTCGGTGGGCGTTCGTACCCCTCTTTCTCGGACCCCACTGTCCTGTCAGGAGTGACGTCACAATGTTCCAGCTCCACGCACACCTTAGCCGGCGCTGCGCATATCTCCGGAGCCGCCCCCTCCGCCAGCTTCAAGAGCTTAGCCAATCAGACGACCCCCTCTCATCAAGCGTCTCGCCATGCGAGTCTGTCATATGACAACTTGCTGGCTGGTGAGGGTTTGGACAAGGGGGTGGCAGCGGGTTCAGAAGCCCTCGAGGTTTCCTCTGGAAGACCCTGCACACCAGCAGCAGGCGGTTACAGCTCTGCCTTCCTGTCCTCACAAAAAAGAGATGCAGAGATGCAAGCCCAGTCGCCCCATCACCACCACTGCTCCTCGCACCACCACCACCGCCACCACCCCTTCCCCCATCGCTCTTCTTCTTCCACTTCCTCCTCCCCACCACCTCCTCTGGAGAGGGAGCGCCTGCTGGGTGAGCCCCAACCCGGCGCTCACCCTTTGCGTGCTACTCAGGCCTCTGCCCCCCCCTCCTCCTCTGCTCCGCCTCCTCCGCACCATCACCGCCGCCATCACCACTCCCATCACCACCACCACTCGCATCACCACCACCATCAGTCCTCATCCACTTCCTCCACCTCCCACCCTCCCTGTTTTGCTTCCCCGCACGCACCACCCCACCTTCAATACCCCTACCGCACCCGTTCCACTGACACCCCTCTGGGCACCTCCACAACCCACCCTCCCCGGTCCCCACATCCTCCGCCACTGGGCAAGTCACTCTCATATTCAAGCGCTGCTGCAGCTGAAATGCAATTCCGGCTGGTCCGAAAGGCCTCCGCGTCAGCCGGAGCGAATGCAGCAGGGGTTGGAGGAGGACTTGGAGGGATGGGAGGAGGAGGAATACAAGCGCCCCAGTGAGTATGAATCTCGCCTTTTTGAGGGTGATTAGTTTGCTGCAAACCCTGAAACAATCAACTACCCGCCTGTAAACCTGATTAACTGCTCCTCCTCCTCTTCCCTTCTCTCTTCCTCCTCCTCCTCATCCTGCCAGATATCCTGTGAGTTCCTCCTTCTTCTCCCTTTTACTAGTCTTCATTCATCCTTTGACTTTCTCGCTGCTACATATGATGATGTTGCTATCTGCCTGTTTGTACTTGCCTTAATTATATTCCATTGCATCATAACCACCTTCTGGTTCGAGACTACAGGGCCTTTGCTCTTTTAAAGATCTGTGTAAAATCCACACACAAGATTTGGAAATGTAGCTTTGAGAAGTCATGATCTATCAATGGAATGGGGAGGAGTTGACATATCCATATGCAAAAGGCACATTCAGCTTTAGAATATACACAATCATGACTTCATATGTATAGCAACTGAACATCCTGAATTTTCTCTAAGATAAGTTTTTTTTCTCATTTCACTTACTTCGAGTAACTGTCAGACGTGTATGTCAGTCACAGGCTATTCTGTCCCATCCAACATCCCTGTGGCTTTTCCATCCTGCTTACTCTGTGTTCAATACAGTTAGTAACCATCTGCATAGGTTTAGCTTCACTACTCTGAGTATTTGTTTACCACAGTAAAGACTGATTCTATTTCTATTCTTAATTTTTAACTCAACGCAGTGGACTGCGTTGAGTTAAAAATGTGTTGGATATACTGTAGCCAGGGACGTTTCAACACAGTCTGGGGGCCCCAGGCAAAAAAAGACAGCGCGCAAGTACCATGGGGCCCCCATAAGGGGGTTCCGGAGCGTGTCATTGCAATGCCCCCTCATGGCAAGTAATTTAAGGGGCTTTCAATTTGTAGTAGCCGTCTTTGGGGGGCCCCCTTCTAGCTTAGGCCCTGGGCAATTGCCTCGTTCGCATGCCCCGTTGTGACGCCTCTGACTGTAGCTCAGCGGTCCTCAACCTTTTTTGTGCCACGGACCGGTTTAATATGAAACAATATTTTCACGCACCAGTCATGAAGACGACAAAATTAAAAACAAATCAAATACAATTTGCGACGTGTGGAAAGGCACAGACGGATAGGAAGGGATATGGCAATATTTCAAGATAAAATAAATTTTAAGCTCTTATAATCAATTGGAAATAATATGCGCTACGTCGGTGCAGTCCCCTGTCTCCCTCCTCGCAAAGCCGCTCGTTTTCGCCGGTTTGGGGACGCAATTGGATGTGACAGTCTCGCCCTGGCCGCTCATCGCGGCTTTGTATGGGTAGAGAGCGATGCGATGCTCCGTTGGAATTACGTTGAAAAGTTTAGACACCGAATATAAGACGAGACCTCTTTTTCAGATTTGCGTCAAGGAAAAAAAAAACATATTTTCATACTATAATACTGTAGTTTCAATTTAATTTTCAATGTCGCAGCTCCAAGGTGCTAGCCTATAGTTGTGTCAACAAAAATGATATCCTGATAAGACTAGGGATTAATATGAATGTGTTGGAATTGGTATCCCATTTTAACACTTGCTCAAAGAGTAAGAATTATGTAATTTAATAATAATAATAATAATAATAATAATAATAATAATAATAATAATAATAATAATAATAATAATAATAATAATAATAATTATAATAATTATAATAATAATAATAATAATAATAAATTATTGTTTCATTCATATTTTGGTTGGTATAATGGTGGAGCAACTATTGAATGACATTCCCTGTGCTATTAAACATCCTAAATGTTGTAATTTTTTTTAGGGGTGAGCTGATGCAGATGAAAACTCGGACTCGAGGGGGCCAGCTGTTTTCCTCCTCTTCCTCCTCCTCCATGTCCCCTTGCTCTGTCCCTTCCTCTCCCTCTCACCTACTCAGCATGTCCGCTCGACCCGCAGTGGCCTACCCTAGCTCAGCATTGACACCAAGCCCCAGCAACAAGCCCGAGGGCAGCGGGGTGAAGAAGGTAACGGGTGTCGGAGGAACCACCTATGAGATATCTGTGTGAGTGGCAGCCAGCCAGCCACACGCTTGAAGATCAGCGACATGGACATACGTTGGATTTTTCATAGTACAAGAAAACAATTGGGAGACTGAGGGAAACCAGATCCTACTCATTGGTAGATTAACTTTAGGGCTATACTGTACAGGACTATCGCACCTCCAGATATCCACCCCAATAATCCTGCTGGAGCTGGTCTGAGCCTGGACTTGCTGACGTTGGCCTACAAAAGATACTTTTTTGGAATCTCACTAACCAAAATTCATAATATGACTTGCCTCATTTTTGTAAGTTTTCTCCTCATTGTAGCTCCGAAGGTAGTAGGAGGCACTCGCATGGTGGGTTCTGGGTGTGTCTGTTATATAATCATGACAACGCAAGGCATTACCACTGCCAATGTCAGGAGTGTGATCTCAATGGGGGCAACTCGTAGGCCCTGGATCAGGGCTTTACAGCCGTATGTTTATGAAGATTTTTATCAGCACTTTTCAAGCCGAAATATTAGATTTTTTTTATATATATTTTAAGTTTGCTCAACACACAAGTCAGTGAAAGTAACGATTATATTCACATTCATGCATAGTCTGTTGAACCTGAAAAAAATCAAGGTAAATTTTATTCAAGGTCAAGGGCTACCCATATACAAGCTCATAATGTGTCAGATAAAGTCTGAGCTAGTTTCTTTTACAAGTCCTGGCCTCAGTTATCAGCTAAACCTCATTACAGAATTCAACAATTGGAGAATGGAACACCAGGTGTGTTTGTGGAATGTGTGCAGTCTAAAAGGCAGATGTCAACCACGTGACGCAGCAGGAGATAATTCACCAAGCAGTTAATGGTATCAGTGAAGGACAAACTAAGATCCAACTTAGGAGAAGGACAATGTGACATTGAAGTGGAAAAAAACTGCTGATTCACCCTTTCTCTGATTAATTCCTTGATTTATAGATGTGAAAATGATTCTATGTACAGGATGTTTTTTTAAATGTAATGATGATTTCTTTTTTTATTTTTAAGTGGCGTAATACTGGACTGCAGCATGTACTATCATTACCACTGGCCACTGTAGGGCCACTGTGTTTGAACAGAAAGGAAGTAAGGGATCTAAAGAAATAAATAAGTCATGTTTTGGCCTTTTGTTGTAAATGGGGTTCTTCATCTGCTCATGGAATTACTTTCATTGAAAGTGTTACTTCATGTTTTTATTTCACCATTTAAATAATAAATCATAATTTTACATGAATTTATATGTAAATACAGCTTTTGATAAATAGTGTCATGGTAAAAAATACAAAGCAGCCCAGCGGATTGGTTTCAGTTGAGGTGATTTTCTGTTTCTCAGAACGAAATATTACTTTGCAAATTCCTACATGCCCTGTGTTAAGATCTCATTGGACTAAAAGGTTAATGGAATTTCTTAGATCAGTTGGAAGATGTACACTCAAGTCACACAACTGCATGATCGCTTTTCTACATGGGAGTATTAGGGACAAACATTTTAATACACAGAGAAAACTATTAAGCCTGCAAGTAAAACAATATGAGACAGTATTAGCTGAAATGGCACATGGACATGAGTATTCAGGCACTTTGCTGACTCATAAAGTGTAGCTCAGGTGTTTTCCAGTTATCTTGTATCTATGTTTCCAGACATTGATGTTGTCTAGCTATGGTAAAAAACACTCGCATGTCTATAGAATGTCTCAGACTGTCAATCACAACTTCAAAGAGCTGAACACTCTTAAGAAAGGACTCGTAACATATAATTGACCAGCAACACTTTAATATATATATATTGTTTTCCATTAACATGTACTAACTTATTCCCAATAGTCTCTATTCTCATCTGTTTCCTTTCATAGCGTGTCGCTCGGTTGCACTGCTTCCAGCAGTGTTTGTATTTTAGAGTTTTTATCCATTCACAGTTCAGCTATCATCTATTGCCAGGGTGAAACTAATCTGACTTAGGCCTTCAGAATCAACAGTGAAGGCGCTGGTAGCTTAAAGTGAATGGCAATGAAACTGTTGCTTACACTGCTTTAACAGATTTAATTACCTTAGCAAGCCAGTTTCCAGACGGACTTTTCAAGAGAAGCCTGACATCCTTGGAATTCTACAAAACATAACGTACAATTCTGTTAGGCAAGGGTGGAGGAGTTTTGTTACACCATTGAGCAAGACGGGCCCACTTGAAACATTTCTTCATGTATGTCTGATGATCTACTTTTCACTCATGCGAGGTGATGCCAAATGAGAAATCAATGGGTAATCTTAGGGACCTTCTGAATGGAAGGTAGAAAGGGGAGAAAGTGGTTACCTCGCATTGTGTACAGTTATATGCAAAATTGAATTAGTTTGTCGGTAAGTGTCTTCAACATCTGAAGCAATGTCCTATTGAAACGCTCAACTTGTGCATTTCCTTGCGTGTGTAGGGTGTGTGCTTGGCGAAGAGCTGGTCCTCAAATTTGCCACCTTGATTATGATGTATTCTGGTCGGCAGTCCAAAGTTCAAGGCGAAATCATTGAATATGCGGTCGGCAACAGTTTTAGCAGACTTAGATGTGGTGGCCTAAACCTGTGCGAAATATGTGAAATGATCAATGATGACCAATTCTTATCCACTGCTGGATTTGTCTAGGTGGAGAAAATCTATTGACACAAGCTCAAATGGGGGAGTGGTGACAATACTGTTAAATGTGCATGTGTAGCTTTGGATGGTGTTTTTTGTTTCAGGCAAGTACAAGTTCCAGCGATGTAATGATCAATTTACTTTTGCATCTGAAGCCATAACAATCTATCTCTGATCAATGATCTTGTCCGATCAATGCCTTGATGGACAGCTCACCATGCAACTCTTTCAATACTGTGGCCTCGTATCTCTCACATAATACAAGCTGTATTTACTGTCTTCTTGCGGAGAATACCACCTTCATCAATAAGCAGTCTTTCCACCCATGCAGTAGAATACTGCTTTGTTCACAGAGTGTTCTCATTTTATCTCTTGATAGCTTGGTGTTGGTCAATTTACATTGCATTATTGGGCCTATACTTTTGTCATCCAGCTGTACTTGTCGAAACCTGGCAGATGTGAAAGGTTTGAGCATGAGAAGCCTGGGAATCCACGAACTGGTGGCTCAACCAAACAATCTATCAACCTCTCTGGTATATGTTGATGTTTTTCGGTCCATACGATACGTCTGTGTGAGGCACTCCTTTACTCCCCTTTGTAAACCGCCTCATATTGTTTCTGCTTTGCGGCTCATTGTTTCCCCAGTTGTCCCTTTCAGTAATGCGTAAAATGGACCAGCAATACGGGAAAATGCTTGTATGTATTGCCTGTAATAGCGCAGTAAGCCCATAATAGCTCGAAGCTCTCCTACATTGCATGGTCTTTTGTCCTTCAAAGCTCTCAAAGCAATTGTGTCGGCTGGATTTACTCTACTGCCTTCGGTTGAAACAATTATTCCCCCATAGCGGACCTTAGATCTAAATCAATCGCATTTACTGGGTTTCAATTTGATCCCCCATTTTCTCCACAGCAGAAGAACCTTACTGATATGGTCCTCATGGCATCCCTGACGATTGACTGTACAGTAGTGTATCATCCAGGTATGGAACACAGATGTTTACTCTCACTTCCTCTAATACTCCTCCATACATCGTTGGAAGACTGCTGGTACATTCATTAGCCCAAATGGAATCCTTATCCATTCATAGAGCCCCAATGGAGTCACAAATGCAGTCGAAGGCCTGCCGTCTTCATCCATAAAGCCCGATGGTAGGCCTTTCCTTGGTCCAACAGAGAATGATCGAGGATTTGGTTGTGTATCTGGGTGAGTCTTCTTGTTTAGCTCTCTGTAGTCTATGCATAGCTGGAGGCGACCATCTTTTTGCACACAAAGACGACCGGTAAAGTGAGTTGGATTTCTTCATCCATCCTCTGTCAATCTGAATAGAGGTCTGTTTGGGGACAATAACTCTCGCTTTTGCCGTACTCACAACATGTCACGACTGTCCATAAGACTGTGATATTCTTTTGGTCAAGGCTAGGGAAAGCTGCTTTTAATGTTCCATGTAACTGCTCTTTACTTGAAGCATCCAGTTGTTCTGTAACTCTGGTTTTAATGATCCTCTCCATGACATTAAAGCCTAGGATGGGCTGTGAGAGTCAGCTCATCACTAGAATCATCACAAGTTCTTTTGAGTGAGCTCCCTCTACAGCTAATCCAAAAGTCACCTCAATGAAACCCTTATACATCATGTTCTCTCCAGTCATCAGGTGCATCTCGCAACCAAGAAACATCTCTCAACCTTTCATGTGGCAAATGTCTCCTCTTCCTCTCTTCCAAGTTTTGTGGTGTTTCCTTACCACTTTGGACCTCTGATGTGGGTTTTTTCTGTTGTTAATTTTTTTGTTGTTGCACCTTTTTCATGGTAGTGGGATCTCAGAATTATTCGCAGAGTAGGTAAGGTAAGGTTGTTTTTTCCTTCCAGGTAGCTACGAAGCTGTAAACCTGGAGTGATGGCTCTAATCACTGCATCAACTATTTCTATTTCAGGGACTCCCTTGGTGATGCCATGCACAATTCGGTGCGCGAGACTAGAAAAGGTAAGTTCATCCTTCTGTCCTGGCTAACCCACCTGGCCTGATATCTTGAAATCTCTGCCCCACTGGATTGAGAGACCGGGTTGGGGGAACTACTGAGTGGAGACATGGTCTTGTTCAGCACTTGTAGCTTCCCCGTTCACAGGCTTTTTATTTGCACTGGTTTGATTTGATTTCTCTTGTAGTGATAGTAAAACTAATTGGAGTGTCTGTATCTCTTCTTTTTCTTCTGAGGGCAGCATAATCTGCTCCTGCACTGAATCTGCCTGTTTCACAGCCGCCTGTTCTTGTGCAATATTCTGGGCAGACTGTTTCAACTCATCAATCTTGTCTCTCAGACAAAGCAGCTCTGACATGCCTCCATCCTCAAGATCATCCAACTCTTCTCAATTTACGTGCTTTGTCATGTATGGAATGAGAGAGGAGCGACTTTTGCCAAAAACATATTCAGATTACAACCAGCAACAGTAAGAAAATCACATACTTCAATCAAAGCATCTCTTGTCAGAGTGTACAGGGTAACACAAACTTCCAATGTCAATTCCTCTAGCTCTGTGGAATCAGAATTGACTTTAATTGACTTTAATGCCAAGTTATGTCCATCCATTTCAGTCTCTACTGTGGGGACGATTTCAGTGTGACGTAGAGCCTTTTCTTTTCAGAGCAGACAATGCAGTTCTCCTGGTACCTGTTGCTGATCTCAGATTAGAGGTCTCTTTATGCAGTTGTTGAACTGGTCCACCCCGGCTGTAGATGTAATGGGTTGAATGATGATTGGGCATGTCTTTCTGGGACAGCTGTTCTTCAACACATTCATCTCAGCGGATCCTCCAAAATTATTTACCCTGAAAAGCGGAGATTTAAAGAATGACTCTCAAACAAGATGCTTGCTCTTTCATAACTTCACAGAGAGTGTATTATTACAGTACACAATTGTTATTTCCAAGAAACATTATTTGAACTATATTATGCACTCTTTTTTCAGTCAAAACTAAATATACATCTTTGTGGCCATAGTCTATTAAATAATAAACATACACTTAAATGATTAGGTTTAATGTAAAGGAAATAAACAAATACCTTATAAAACATGTCTAACAATGTTCAAAACAAATATTGCACACACTAAATCTGGTAATCATATTAACAAAATACAAACCAGACAATTCACAAAGCTTCATAACATTATATTAGATCAATACCTGAAAAGGGGAGATTTAAAGAATGAATCTCAAACAGGATGCTCGCTCTATCGTAACTTCACGGACAGTGAGACATGTGCAGAGCTCCCCCTTCGGGACCCTGCAGACATGACTAATCAATCACAGGTTCATGACGAACCGATCACAGGTTCGCAAGGCTTGAAAGAAGATCACCGATCAACTCAAATCCATTTTAAGATTTTACATTTGACATCAAATGTTTATGCATTGAAATTCTACATGTATCACACAGGTGGTTGCCGGGGGGACTGACCTTTGTTGCTCAGTGGGTTCTCTTTCTTAGCATTCGTTCGATGTCTCACTATGGGATATGCCCCCTCGCGTATTCGCAGAAGCACTTGTATCATTATGCCAGCCATGATTGGCTGGCGGTCATGACGTCTGTGTCAGGACCCCGCACTTTAAATGTTCCTGACACGGCGTCATTTGTCATTCAAACACCTCTTCTCGCTTCAAGAAGCAAGCTATCCACCTGTGTACGCCGACTGGCTCAACTGTCCTCGGATTGGAGCTGCATCTCCTTCGCCGGACGCTCGTTGCCGGACACTGAGTCAACTGCCTTCATCATAGGTACGCTTGTTCTGGACTGTCTCCAAACAGCCGAATTTCTTCTATTTTGCTGCAAAGCTTCCTCCGGACCTAGCTTGAATATTGTGCGAGGTCCACTTTTAGCTCTCCAGCTAAAAATGGATTCAGCTGCTAAGCTGCCCATGGACCACGGCGACTCGGCGCACCTGTGTTCCTGTGGAAATAAGATTTCGGGCATGGACACACACCAGGTCTGCTCTGCATGTTTGGGGCTGGAACACGCCCGTGCTGCCATCGCTGACCGAGACTCGTGCATTCACTGCGCTCGCTTCACGGCGAAGAGTCTCCGCCAAAGGCTAGCCCGCAACCGGAGGTTCAGCGCTGGGGTTTCGATGGTGGACATGCGGGATCTGCTGGGGGAGCCACCTCTCCTGTTGGATTACGGGGGTGAGGTTGACTCAGCCGGCGAGGATTTTCTGGTGTCCGATGGGGACGACGAAGATTGTTCTTCTTTCGTTCCTCCGACGCCTTCTGTCTCCCCGTCCCTCTCATCTGCTGGTGGGGCTGCAAAGCCCCAATTCAGCTCCGATATGCACGACGTGTGTAAACGGGCTGCGGGGAGACTGGGAATCTCGTGGCCCACGGTCACTGCTGAGGCCCCGCGGCCCCGCTATGAGGGGAAGACATTACCCCAGGCTAAGTGGGCGGCGAGACAGCTTCTCCCGGCTTTTCCGGAGCTTTTGGAAGAAGTCACTGTCTCATGGAAGGGCAGCCCATACTCCAGTAAGACCCCGATTCAGGGCGCGTCTTCTCTGGACTTTGAAGGGATGGATAAATGTGCCATGGCCCGCATGCCGCCAATGGAGCCGCTGGTAGCGGCGCACCTGCATCCACGGTTGTCAGCTGCATCTTCCAGGCCTCCCACCCTCCCGGCTAAGGCCGACCGCTTTCAGTCTGCCATGGTGGAGCGGGCTTACAAGGCGGCAGCCTTGTCGGTGAGGGCTCTCAATGTCACCTCAATGTTGTCTGCTTATCAAGCGGAGCTTTTTGATGACATGACTGACGCTCCTGAGGCGCCCGTGTCGGACGAGATCACGACGATCACGGACATTTGCCTGCGCGTCCAGCGCTGTGCTGTGCAGGCTACGGGGAAGTGCATGTCCATGTTGGTATTGCAGGAGAGGGCGCGATGGCTGAATCTGACCAACCTGTCAGATAAGGAAAAGGAGGATATCCTGGACATTCCTGTCGTCCCCGAGGGCGTGTTTGGCTCCGCGCTTCAATGCAGAAACGATGCAAGGCGAAGAAGAATGAGAATGAAGCTTTACAGCATTGTCTGCCGCGGAAGCCACCCGCCACACAGCAGCCTCCGCTGAGACAGTCTTTTGCGCGAGCAGCGTCAAGGACTTGACTCCCTGCTTTCCGCATCCCCAAACGGCCAAAAGTGCAGGGGCCGGCCGCGGGCTCCACTGGTCCCGCCGAAGCTAAACCTTCATGGCCCAAAAATGCCCTTCAATCCACCGACGGCTCATTCGGGTCGGCCCAGCCCGACCTCCGGTCAGCAGGCCAGGCGGAAGAAGAAGGCGTCTTAGTGGTCCAGTTAGGCTGGGGCGGTGTGTTCGAGGGCAGAATGGTGAATGGGCTGTGGAGCATGAATCTCCGTCATGCCCATATAAACTATTTGGAGCTCTTGGCAGTGTTTCTGTCACTGAAGCATTTTCTTTCGCTTCTCCGGGGAACCATGTGCTGGTGAGGACGGACAACACGACCACGGTGGCATACATAAACCGTCAAGGGGGTCTGCGCTCCGAGCAGTTACACATGCTGGCATGCAGACTGATTTTACGGTGCGACGCGCATCTCCTTTCTGTGAGGGAGACTCACGTACCCGGCATACAGAACTTGGGGGCGGACTTATTATTCAGGGGGAATCCCCTATACGCCGAGTGGAAACTCCACCCAGCTGTAGTGGATCAGATTTGGTCACGGTTCAGCCGCGCAGCGGTGGACCTGTTTGCGTCGGGAGAGAACTCACAGTGCCCGCTGTTCTTCTCCCTACACGACCAGAGCGCTCCGCTGGGGGTGGATGCGTTCGCGCACCAGTGGCCACACGCTCCACTTTACACATTCTCTCCCCTGGCTCTGATACTCCCGACCTTACACAGGATACGGGAAAATCGTCTGTCACATCCCTTCGAATGTCTAGATAAAATAGACTTGAAGGTGTTGTCCCTCAAAGTGGCTTTGTTGTTAGCTTTAACAACAGCCAAACGTGTGGGCGATAGGCACGCTTTGTCTGTTCATCCAGCTTGCATGCAGTTCACCCCAGGGAACCTTGGCGTGACCTTAAAGTGTAATCCCGCTTTCGTTCCCAAAGTTGTCAATCCCTGCCTTCCAGTGGACTTGTCGGCCTTCGAGCCACCTCCTCACGGTTCTGAAGGGCAGCGGCGATTGCATATGCTATGCCCGGTCCGTGCCTTGCACACTTATGTGGACAGAACAAGAGATTTAAGGAAAGGGGATCAGTTGTTTGTGTCCTGGGCGAAGTCCCATTTGGGCAGGCCTATCACCAAGCAAAGGCTTTCCCACTGGATAGTGGATGCCATTGCACAGGCCCACTCCAGCTCGGGTCTCCAGGCCCCGGTTGGATTAAGGGCGCATTCTACCAGGGGTCTTGCAACCTCTTGGGCCCTGTTTAAGATATCTGTGCTGCAGCTAGCTGGTCTTCACCCCTTGCTTTCACATGGTTTTATAGGCTGGATGTGACATCCTCAAGCCTAGTCCACGCTGTCCTAGGCGTGGGTTCCTCAGTGATTTAAGGGAGAGCTGGTAGTCAGTCGTCAAGATAAGCTTGTCTGGCAATACGGGAGTCTCCATATCCCATAGTGAGACATCGAACGAATGCTAAGAAAGAGAACTGCACTTCTGACTAAGTGTTCCAGGAATAGGAAAAATGTTATAGCCATCTTATATTAACCCCGGGCCTGCATGATGTGTTAACCCCTTAAAAGAAGGCCTAGCTGACTAATAGATATTATAAAACACAATGTCACTGCACATAACAATTTCGTTTTGCAGTTGGTGACCAAGGACCATTTCCCTGTCCTCATCTCTTCGGCCAGAAATCTTGCCACTCTGCATTTTGGCAACCATTCAAGGAAAAATGAGGCGGTTTCTTCCACCCACAGAGGTTGCTCAGGTAGTGCAACTCATACAGGATGGCACATCAATGCACACTGTGGCCAGAAGGTTTGCTGTGTCCCCCAGCACAGTGTCGAGCATGGAGGAGATACCAGGAGACAGGCCAGCTGGACTGGTTGAGGATTTTCTTGAAGACGTTTTCACCTCTCATCCGAGAGGCTTCTTCTTTAGCTGCTGGAAAAGTTCAGGTATTTATCCTCTGTGAGATGAATAGCTAATCAGAGGATGAGTACCTAATGTGCTCTTAACGGATGATAGCAGCTTCACCCTGAGCACCTGTGACAGACGTGACCGAGTCTGGTGACGCCGTGGAGAGTGTTCCGCTGCCTGCAACATCATCCAGCATGACTGGTTTGGAGGTGGGTCAGTGATTGTCTGGGGAGGCATTTCTTTGGAGGGTCGTACCTCCATGTGCTAGCCAGAGGTACCCTTACTGCCATTAGGTACCGGGATGAGATCCTCAGACCCATTGTGAGGCCATATGCTGGTGCAGTGGGCCCTGGGTTACTCCTGATGCATGACAATGCTAGGCCTCATGTGTCAGCAGTTCCTGCATGGTGAGGGTATTGATGTAATGGACTGGCCTGCCCGTTCCCCAGACCTTAACCCAATTGAGCACATCTGGGACACCATGTCTCGTTCCATTCACCAACGCCACGTCGCACCACAGACTGTCCAGGAGTTGAGTGATGCTCTGATCCAGGTATGGGATGAGATCCCTCAGGAGAACATCCGTCGTCTCATAAGGAGCATGCCCAAGCGTTGAAGGGAGTGCATACAGGCACGTGGAGGGCACACACACACTACTGAGACTCATTTTGACTCATTTTGAGGAATCTCCATAGCCTGTGCTCTGATTTTTCACTTTGATTTTGTGCAAGATTTTGAAACCACACCTCCATGGGATTAGGATTTTGATTTCATTAATCATTCTTATACTGTTTTATTCTCAAGGCCTTCCACTATGCAATAAATAAAGATTTCAATTGAAATATATAATTTGATGAGATCTAGAATGTGTTGTGTGGGTGTTCCTGGAAGCAGTGATCTGCTTGTCTACAAGTGTCATTGTAAAATACTTACAATTGACCTGTATTTTTTAGCCATATGCGATCCGTCTTCGACCTGAAGGAATCAAAGAACGCGACAGACCTGATTCCAATCTGAAGTCAAACTCAAAAGTAATGATATACTCATACTTCCCTTAGCCTGACACACAGAGATGAGGTGTGTACTCTAGGACTGTGATTCTCAACTGGTGGGTCGTGACCCAAAAGTAGGTCGCTTACCTGTTTTCAGTGGGTTGCAGGCCTTTGCTGGGGCAATAAAAACTGTTAAAAAAAAAATAATAATCTGTGCGGATTTTTTATGCAGCGGAGTGCCGTCTATTCACACTCCTTAACAGTAGGTGGCGATAATGCCCTGTAATGCTAATTGACACCTGCCATTTCACAGCATAGACCTGAGGACATCACAAAAGTGTCTTACTTCTTCGTGCTCCAAGCAAGACCAGGCACTCCGTGCGTCTTACAAGGTGGCACATCATATTGCTAAGTTAAAGAAGCCCCACACCATTGAAGAGGACCTTATCTTACCTGCAGCCTTGGACATGGTCAGAGAGGTGTTGGATCAATGCGCAGCGGACGAACTGAAAACTATACCTCTCTCAAATGACACTATAAACAGGCGAATTGAAGACATGTTAGATGACATCAAACAACAGACCACAGCTCGCATTAAGGCAAGTGGTCATTTAGCGTTACAAATGGATGAATCTACAGACATAACAAACAAAACGGTTTTACTCGTTTATGTGAGACATGTGTGGGACGGGGACCTACAGGAAAATTTCTCTGCACAAGAGAGCTCCTTACTACTACAACTGCAGAGGACATTTTCAGCTCCGTAGACTTATATTTGAGTTCAGTGGGCCTAAGCTGGGACATGTGCGTCGGTATCACAACTGATAAGAAAAAACTCTGGGTTGGGCGGAGAATACTTGACAGAGCTCTGAATGCAACTTGGAAGCACTGTTTTTGCATTGGGAGGCCTTGGCAGCAAAGGAGATGGTGCCAGTGCTTCATGAAACATTAAGAGATGTCATCCAAGTGGTAAACTACATTAAACGGAGTGCAAAGAACACCTGATGTTTTCAAAAACGGTGCCAAGATCTTGGTAGTGAGCACGTACAGGTGTTTAATCATGCCGAGGTACGCTGGCTTTCGAGGGGAAAGGTACTGTCCCGTTTTTATGAACTACAAGATGAAATCGCAGTCTTTCTTGCCCAGAACAATTTGCTTCTCGTAGACCTGTTTAGCAACAGTGTGTGGCACGCAAACGTTGCTTACCTCGCTGATGTGGTTGAACAATTAAACACATTAAATGTGAGGGGGCACAACATTTTTGAACAATATGACAAAATCGATGATTTCCAAAAAAAAAGATATCGGAGTGGGCATGCCATGTTTCTAAAAGCCGACTCGACATGTTTCCCAACGCCCGTCACCAGGGACAGCAACTGGACACAGGAGGAAAAAATGAGGAAAACGATCACGACACATCTGAATAAACTTCTGGAGAGCTTTAATGACTATTTCCCTGAGAAACAGCTGTCATGTGACTGCACGCTGGAAAAGAAATTCATGGAGGTAAGCCTCTCCCATTTCTGGTGCAGCACTGTGATGAGCGAGTATCCTTCCCTTGCCACTCGAGCAGTAAAAATCCTCCTACCATTCAGCACTACCTATCTCTGTGAGTGTGACTTCTCAGCTCTGGTTCAGCTGAAGACAAAACACAGAAACAGACTGGACATTGAACATGACCTCAGAGTTGCTTTGTCGACTATAACTCAAAACTTCAAAGCACAATGTTTTTCAGTATTTACCAACTGATAAGGTAATCAGAAGAAAAGTTATATTCGTATACTTGAATATTTTTGAATTGCACTTTTTGTTAAATTTATTTTGAGTTTTATGGCTAAAAACTGAAGAAACTGAATTTATTCCATAGTGCACTGTTGGTTCTCATATTTGCATTTTTAATTAATTTTTTATTGCCAGAATAAGTGACTGAATAAACTTTAAGAGTACAGTTACTGAAGTGTTACTGAATGTAACTGTTAAATCAATTTGAACAGTTGATTTTTTTCTTTGATTTGGGTCACAGCTTGTCATTAAGGGGTGATGGTGGGTCCACTGTTGACAAAACCATGCACTACACAATCCATAGTCATACCTTTTACAGAACAGTGTGGCAGATAAGGCCCTTTGATTCCATACATATTTGCATTGTCCATTTTATTTATGGCATCAGTCCTTTGCACTTGCATGTACGCACATAGAAAGGGCTGTTGAGACATGTTGTGACAACACACCAGAATACATACAGGGAGACGTGGCCTAGTGGTGAGGCAGACAGGCATCGGACCAGAAGGCTCGAGGCCCAGTTGAGGTGGTCTCCATCTGGAAGGATACACGAGACCCCACCACTAACAAAAAAGAGATGCCACCTCTAATGCCCTTGAGCAAGGCACTAACCCCATCTGCTCCCCGGACGCTCTCAGCTGTCAACTGCTCTGTGGCCTTCCCCCGACTTGTGTGTTTGCATGTGCGTGTTTGTCTTGGGACGATGCGCAATTCTAAATCTAAAAATATCTGGCAGATATTTGGCCCAGTTCTACATTTTATTGAGTTACCATTTTTTTTGGTGTTAAATCTGTTGAGTTTCAAACCAGCTTTCAAAATCTGACTGCAGTTGAGGCTCGCAGGGCCTTAGGTATCAGAATTGATGTTACTATTTTTACCATGGGATGGTTAGTGTATTTGTCATTAACAAGGTATAGTATCAGAATAGTATATTATACTGTAAATACAGTAAATGCAGTTTCCCTTTAGGACTTATTTATTTCTCTATCAGTCTCTAAAAACAATTAAGAGGGACACCGTAATGTCATTTTATTCAAAGTCACAATTCAGTTGCACATACACATTAAACAAGGTAGATAAATTATACAATGAATAGTATTATACACTTGAATGAGTGAATAATCTTGGTTACATTTATACATACATGCTTTTACTATCATTGTGAGGAAAAATACTGACATAATGCATTTCCTAGTTCCTTGCCCTCACCTTCCTAATCCTAACCTGAAGTGAATCCTAAAACAGCTCTGAAAAAAAGAGTCCAAACTTGAGGAGCCATGTAAATATGTTTTTATGTTTTCATTTCCAAAATGGCCTCTCTGCAAAAAATTATAGTCAAACTATAATATTCACACCAGCACTAAAATAAATACAAAAATACAATAAAATTATATTTTCAACATTATTAATAGTTTCTCTCCCCATTGCTACATGTATGGAGCATCAGATCTACGATACAAAACCTGAAAACCACATAACTCATTTTTCTGTTAATCTGAAAAGATACTCCAAAACACAAAGATAGAGGATGTAGGAGGCCACAGTTACCTTCATGTTAGAAGCTGAAATTAAAAAGTAGTAGTACTGGTAAAAGTATCAGAGGCTGAGGGCTGATGATGAGTGATAAGATTCTTTTTTTGCTAAATAGTAAGAAGGCATAAGGGTACCCTGAAAGGCACTCTGTGATTCTTATGGTTTTACTTTTTGCATTTACAACAGACAGATTTTGTAGCCAAACCAGCTCTAGTGACGGAATTACAGAATAACTATCAGTGGATTTGTATTTTTGTCAATTTAACTTTGACATACACATTTGAACCATACGCTAATGCAACCTCGCTTGATGGTGCTGAGATATGACGATGCGTGTTATTCTAAAATGAGGTAGTTATTGTATCAACAACCCAATTCACAGATGTCCGCTACTGGAGCACCAGAGTCCTACTTGCATCTTTAAGACCCTACCAAACTGGACTTCCAACTGGGTAAAATCAGCCCTAAAAAACAAAAATCAGACCAATAATCAAATGAGTGGCAGAGGGACAACATCAGAGGGACGCACTGCATCAGGAGTTGGTTTTCCTATAGGAAGTTGTTAGAGCTGTTCGCTCTATCGATCTGGAACTTGTAGGCATCATCAGAGGAGCTGGGAGTGTCGGTGGAGGAGAGGGTCACAGGAGCCTCAAGAGTGGATGCAGCTTTTGTCTGTTTGTTGGAAATAAGACTCATGTTGACTTCAGATTCATATCAGTGCTTATGAAATATGAAAAGTGACAATAGCATGCGGGACATGACATGGTGAAGCAAACAAGAAGGAAGGGTGCCATCACAATTAATGCCATAATTAATAATATGGAGGTGGTCTCAACTAAGTCACACTATTTGAAACTTAAGAGGACCTCAACTGGGTAGGTGGGCCTTCAGTGTGGCCAAGGAAACTACAAAAATATGTAGTCTGTGTGATCACGTTTAAAATGCGTCCTAAATAGGTCTAGGGTGCGTGTGACACCTTTACTTAGTCTTTAGATCCCCTGAGACGGAGAAAGTCAGATCAGCATGTGCTTGTGTGTGTAGGTACCTGTGCAGCGGCAGTCAACAGGGGGTCAGTCGGTCCGTCGGTAC
This sequence comes from Colistium nudipinnis, assembly GCA_016785305.1. Lineage (NCBI taxonomy): Eukaryota > Metazoa > Chordata > Actinopteri > Pleuronectiformes > Rhombosoleidae > Colistium > Colistium nudipinnis. Next base: position 306,947 of record JAFBJU010001070.1, read on the forward strand.
TCTCCTTCTCGACGTCTTTAGATTCAGGTGGAAGGGCGCTATACATGACTGGAGCTGGAGCGTAGCCCTACACACAGGCATTCAACACCTTTAGAACATTATGGCATTCAGCTCTTGACGTTACCATTCAGGACACATAAGAAAAAACATGTCAATGTAAAAGGACTTAAATTAAATTTCCTGATTACATGTTTTATTAATGATCATGCAGCTGCAGATGTTATTTAAGCGATACAAGTGGTGCACCGTATCTAGCATTTCACCTTTATATTTATATATTTCCGTTTATGTTATAGCTTTGTTTCATCTACTGTTCTTGTACATTTAGTCCATGTCTTCATATTTCTTCTTGTACATAACTGTTTTTAATAAAATGTGATTTGCTTTCCTCTTTATTGTCTACTTAATATTTAACAAACTTAACGTTTGTTAAACACCAAAACACGAGTTAACATTTTTTATATGTACAAAAATGGCAATTCTGATCATATGTATATTTCCTTACTGGGTTAGGGTTAGGGTTATGGCGATGAAAATATGTTAATAATATCAGACCAGAATTGGCAGGTATTCAGAATTCAGATCATGACTGGGATCAAAAACAGGCATGGATTGTCTGCTTATTGTTCTTAACAATTATAATGACTCACATAAAACATACACTCCTACAGTTTAAGGTTAGAATAGCACTTACCATTGATTTAAATAAGACAAAAAAGGGCTTAAGAAAAATACCAAAAGAACTGCTCTACTCATAAATTCCTCCGTTAAAGATCTTACCATTGGTGCTACAGGTCCTGAGGGGTACTGGTGCTGTGGTGTACCATTCCAGTATGGATGCTGGGCAGGGATGCCCATTGATGGACCAGCAGGAGGATATGCAGGGTTTTGAGGTGGGTAGACTGGGTTAAAACCCTGCAGAGGGAGAGAGGGAAACATGAAATCTTTAGTCCAAAAATACACAAAGCACTAGCCAGGCCAGACTGGGTTAATCAAGAGTGTCCATATTTGGGAAAGAAAGCTTTTGGTTCGATACTAACTGGGGAGGGCGGGGGACCATTCCATTGTCCTGGGCTAGTGGTCGGAGGGGGAGGATGGACTGATGGACCCTATACAAGTGAACACAACCACAGACAAACAAGTAAAACACATATTAGCATCACACAATCAATTCAATCGGTCTACATCAATTGGAAAAAAACGATGTTGACATATTCATCATAGAAACAGATATGAATTACTATAGTTATATAATTAATATGTATTATAGAATGTCTTAGGTACCATGCTAGGGTTGGGCCCATGGTAGTACACCTGAAAACAAACAGAAAGTGATGGCAGCTTAAGATTACAGAAAGGTCAAGACAATTCAGACAATATTATTAAACAGAAAACATCTGAAGTTTGTTTTCATTTGGATGTATCCCACATGTTGTTGCTATGATTGGTTGTAGCTATGTTGTGTGACCATTGATAATGCCCCTTCGAAATCTACAATAAATGTAAACATCCTAAGGCTACATTATGAAATACCACCATATTTATACCATATTTATGGTAATACATGTTTATGAGGTTACCATTTCATTTAAATATTATTGGTATTTGTATAGCCACAAATCATAACGTTACTTCAAGGTACTCTACAGCACCAGCACATATCAAAAAAAGATGATTTGACAAGATTTAGAAATTGAGTACGTATGAGTACATAAAAGTAATGAGTACAATCTCACCGCCCCTGGTTGTTCAGGAGCACTGTAAGGAGGAGAGGGTCCAACAGGACCACTGGGAGGGGGATGGACAGTTTCTTGCATCGTCTAGAGAGGAGAGATACAGATAATGGTGCAGAGAAGAGAAAAGCAAGAAAGGAAAAAACATGGTTATTAGGTATATTGCTGGAGTCTCAGAGAATAAAAACTGCATTTTCAACAAACACGACATCCCGGTTTACTTCAGACCAACTTCACTAACACTCTGAGGCAGAAGCTGTTTCACCCTAGGGATACGCTTCCCAGACACAAACAGACCAATGTGGTTTATGCAGTCCAATGCACTTAGATTGGTACTGATTTATACATAGGAGAGACAAAACAGCCATTGCACAAAAGAATGGCACAACACTGGAGAGCAACCTCCTCTGGCCAGGACTCAGCTGTTCATCGACATCTGAAGGACAGTGGACACTCTTTTGAGGATGATAATGTTCACATTCTGGCCAGACAGGGCACGTAGTTTGAAAGCGTTGATAAAATAAGCCATCTTTGTTAACCTGGAAAAACATCTCTTAACGGAAGTGGAGAGAACTGAAGAAGCCTCTTGGATGAGAAGTGAAACGTCTACAAACAAAATCTTCAACTAGCCCAGTAGATTACTTAGAATCGCTCATGATAGATAATGCTGTAATTCATTCAGTTCATTAATGTTTTTATTGAACTGAGACTCATTATTGCATATCTGATTATTTAAATATTAATTTATTTGATTTAGTTATTCAATTCAAACTGTCTCCGCACTTCACAATTTTTAGTTTTTACTGTGGTTGAGTTCTTTGTTGAACTTTGTTTGTTTTGCTGCTAAAAGTAACAAAACGAAACAAAAGGAAAGAGACACTGCTTACCTTTCAGCTTACATTTTGTCATGTAAAATAATAATTGTGTGAATGAAGAATAGGTACAGCATTAATGTTTATTTTCTGGTCTCTGACCTTGTCGCGGATTGATTCTTCATCCATTCATATGAATGTTGGGGAGGAACATTTAAGTTTCATGTGAAACTATAAACCATCCTGCTCACCTGAAGTGTTGAAGCAGTGGTGGCTTGCTTCTTGAAGATCTTTTTGCGGCAGCAGCAGCAGATCCCAGCCGGGATACCCAGCAGTAAGATTAAGGCCATGAGAGGGTTTCCATCACCGTTTTCATTATGGTCTGCAGCAGAAAAAAAAGATTGGGTTGAAGTGTGGCCTTGGCAGAGATCGCGTCAATGGTTGTATAAGTGATAGACAAAGATGTAGGCTACAATGTTAGAGAGGCAGAAAACCAGACAAGATGCTCTGTCTCAGTCCAGAAACATTTAGAAAATATTATATCAATATAAATATGAATGAATGAATGAATTTCCCTTTAACAGCCCTCTCCTCCTGTGGTGATAGGTTTGAGTTGCAGAAGAAGAAAAAAAGGGAAGCGGAAGGCTTTTTGTTAAATTGGATTTGGTCCCATCATGTTGACCATCAATCAATACTTTATATAACCTTGGCTGCATTCACTTTGAAAAGCAATTCAGCTGGAACCGCTGCTGCATGAGGACCGGAGAGAATGGAGCTCGTCTGTTACGATTAAGATGAACTACATGTTTAATCACTAATTGTTCAATGCAGACACTGCCTATTTAGTAAGGGAGGCTCACCTGTCAGGTCCATCCTGGTTATAGACACAACCATGCCTCTGCGGTCTCTCAAGGTGTAATGTCCCTGGTCACTGGTGTTCACATTTTTGATCTCGATGTTCATGCTGTGAGTCTCAACGCGGTCCCAGTAATCCGGAAGGTCCTGAGACAACCGAGCACCGTCACGCACCTGAGGGAGACAGAGTCTCGTTTGAACATTACTCACGATTACCAGATCAATTGCCATCGGAGTCACAAAAATTCGGAGCTAAGCAAAATGTATCCCTTAGTTGTCAATAAACAACTTCACTTTTAATTATTATTAATACTGTTGTTGCTTATGGTTAGCAATGAAGTTGGGACGTGTAAAATATAAATAAAATAGAATGATTTGCAAATCCTTTTCGAGCTATATTTTATTGAATACATTACAAAGACAAGACAAGTATTGTACAAACGGATCTATTTTTTTTTTGGCAAATATTCACTAATTTTGAATTTGATGCCTGCAACACGTTCCACATAAGCTGCGGCAGGGGCATGTTCACCACTGTTTTACATCACCTTTCCTTTTAACAACACTCAGTGAGCATTTGGGAACTGAGGACACTAACTGTCGAAGCTTTGCCATGGTCCCTAACACAACTTAGCACTGATAACAATCTGGATGGTCCTTTTCCGCTTTAGCCAGGAAAAAACATCATCTATGATATTGAAAAACAATTTGTAATGTGGACTCATCAGACCACAGCAGACTTTGCGTCAGTCCATCTCAGATGAAGTTGAACAACTAAGCCCTTTTTTTATAACCAATCATGCCTACTCCACCTTCCAAACTTTAGGCATTCCTGAACTTTCCCAGGCTTTTGTTGCCCTGAACTTTTTTGAAATGTGTTGCAGGCATCAAATTCAAAATGATCGCAAATTATTTTTCAATATTTTGCAAAAAAACAGAAAGTCTAACAGTTTGAACATTAAATATCTTGTCTTTGTATGGTATTCATTTTAATAAAGGTAATAAAATAATTTGCATATCATTGTATTCTGTTTAATTTACGTTTTACACAACGTCCCAGCCTCATTGGAATTGGGGTTTGCCCTAAGTGATATAAAAATCCATTGCCTCTGTCCATTCATTCAACTCACCAGTGTAAAGTTGCCAGCTTCGCCAGAGAAGAAGAGGTCAGAGTCAGCCAAGTCAATGCCCTCCAGTGAGATACGGAGACTCTCTCCTGCTACACACTTCAAATGGTTACGTCTGGCTAGAATAAAGGGAGAAATTAAGCAACTTAAAGAGAGAAAGGGAAATTACATAACAACACAATTTAGTAAAGTTCTGCCTATTTCTTCCTGAGCATTCACTTGGCACATTTAGAGCTGAGAAAAAGCTTTTTACAAACACAGAACTCAAATCTTGTATTACTCAAATAATATTATTATATAATAATAACCAAAATGTATTCTGTGCCCATTAATGTGTGTTAAGTGTTAACATGATTTACGTTATTTCCTGATCATATCTGAGATGTTTCTACACATTGATGGAGTCCATCTGTGGTAAGAGGTGCAAAAAATATAAGAAATGTTTTGCAGTTTACAGTGTACAACAGAGCTGTTGTCTCTGTAAGCTTGCTTTGTTTTCAGCAGTTTCAATAGTTTCCTTGATATCATCCTGTGGACAAAGTCTGGGGTTTGCTCATCAAACCTAGCATCTCTGATTGGGTCAAGCTATATACAGACCAGTGGGATTAACAAACTACACTGGATTAAGCATCATCATAAGATAGCTTATGCTCAGCCGTCTTTTCTTCCTTTGTTTTTGGCAGAATACAGCAAATGTAGACTGAACAAAATTTTGTATACAACCCATGGCTTACTCACGTGTGACGGCCACCTTAAAGTTGGAGATCTCGCTATTCCAGAAATCACTCTGAATGTACGTCCCCTGGTCCTCATATGTCACCTGAAAAAATATAGACCACATAAAAACACAGTGGGAATCAAGCCTCTAATGTAGGGGTCTTTCTCATGCCAAGGAGCCCCAAACTGAGCAAATGATGAAGCAGGGACCCCCTACTATATTATATTAAGTATTATAATATAATTGTGTTAAACTGGAACTAATGCCATGTTTAAATATAGCTACAACAATATGTAGGATTCATGTTAATGTGTATTTAAAGACATTTAAATGTGTACATTTTGTTGGAAAAACAAATTAAATATATATATATATATATTTTTTTTGCAACCCCCTGCAGTACCTCTGCCCACTGATAAAGACCTCTGCTCTAATGAATATCCAAAATGCAACCAGGTGTTTTGCTTGCGATGATTGAATTGAGCGCTATCTAAAGCCAATCCTATGTTTTATGCCTTGTGCCACACACGAGACAAGAGCACAATTGACAGGAACACATGTGCAAGCTGTATGATGTGGCACCTTAGATAAAATGTCTGCATTGAGGAAATATTTTAAATTAGAATATAAAAGCAGTCCAACAGCATCTTGTATTGTTTGCGATGCAAGCATGATATATGTCCAATTTCATTGAAGTTTTGCAAGACGGTAGTAACTCCATTCAGTACTACAAATGTGATATGAAACCTAAAAAACAAATACTAAATACAGGGAGTTCACTAAGTCAACGCAAGCATTGACTGCAAAACTGCTGCACTAACTGGAATTGTGATAAGGGACATTTAAATATATAATTAGTGTTTACTTCGTTATGAAAGTAAAATGAAGAACATTAAGGAACAACCTAAAGAATCAGAGTAGGACACTGTATTGGCAGATACTCAATATTAAATCACTTGAATCAGGATTGGGGGGAAAATGGGACAACCATACTCTTAACTGCCATCTCTGCACTATTTAGCAATAGGTTTACAAAATGTCTTTGATTACCTTGTCAATGTAAAAGCGACGATCACTTCCTGTGCCAGACACCCGACCCTTGGTGGTCCTGAAGAAACGTAACAAAAACGTAAATACATAAGAAAGAGCAACATTAGAATGAACCCAGCCTCACTCCCCCATGTGCGCAGCTTGAGTATCAGGTGTCCATGACTGTTTCTGACCTGAGTCTGCCTTTTTCCCAGTAGACAGTAGCCCTGCTGGGATCATCTTTTGGAATGAACTCCAGTCTTTCACAACTCTTCGACAGGAAGATCTTCAGCTGGCGACCGTGGGCTAAACGGTCATGGTCATAGGAATCTATGACAAAGGCAGGAGGACAAAGATAGAGGCTAATTTTTTGTACTATACCTTTTTTGAAAACAACATTTTTCTCTTAACAGGACATCCAAGGGTGCCAAATTACTTTGAATGCGAAACTTTATGTTTATGCAAACTTTATGCATTTAAGATCTGGCATCAGTAAGTAGGTTAATATATGCACCGATCCACTCTGATTTTCAGAGCTTTAGAACGTCTTTAAAAATTAGAATATTTTAATTTTACTAAAGATTACTGTTCAGTGGCTGAGTTTGGCTTTGCAGGTTGAGAAGGACACATATGTGGCACATGGCAACAGATGGGTCAAATGCAGAGGATACATTTCCCCCGACTAGTCTGTTGTGTTGTGCATGTGCATGTTTGTATGGGACTAATAAAGCTGCTTCTTCTTCTGGATGATACTCACCCACTTTGAGGGCAGCAGCCAGCAGGATCACAACAGTCCACATTTTCTGCAGACACAGATGAGAATTTGATTACATCCACAATTACCTTACATTGTTTGTTTCGTGCAACCAATGCTACATTATGAGTGTTTAGAGTTGGCAACTGGACTAATTTAAGGAACTCCTCACGCCGGATGATACCTTGATCAGGATCAGCGTAGAAAATCGCTGATCTAGATGACTGATAACCTTCACAGACATGCAACCAAAGGCTGCTTTGCCACAGTGCAATGACAACATTGATGCTGTGATCACAGCTTTTGTAAAATGTGCTGTGTTGGGAATTAAGAGAAACTGGTCATCATCTACTATATTTGACAAGACAGAGGTATTAAGCCACTACCTGACTAACCAAATCATTTTAGTTATTCCTTGATATAAAGACCCCTTTCTTCTAATCAAATTAATACAATGAAGGATTAATTAATTATTATTATCTTTAAGATACTGTGTAATATGTATGTTACGAGTTACACAAGAATATACAAGGACAAACTAAAAAAGTACTGCAAAATAAAATATAAATAACAGACACATCAAAGTCAAAAGATATGCCGAAGTGTTGTAAGAGTATATTTGCTTGTATATGTCTCCTTTTACAGTTGTATTATATATGTAATATTGTAATGGTATGTTAAATGTAAATAAACTATATAACTCAAACAAGTTTACCAGGGTTGCATAACAATTCAATTAAAATTAGAACTCATGTAACATCTTGGGTAAAGGTTACAATACGTTTAATAATGCACCTCTGGTATCCAATCATTTTGCACAAATCAAATCAGATTTTATATGTGTAGTACTTTCTCCCAAATATGTTTTTTTTATGATTAGTTTGGTTTCACAACCTTAACAGTGTGATCTACCCTGCATCTAACACTCAAAAGGGTACGGAAAACGGCAAAAAGAAATCACAAGTGTAGATCTCTACCACGATGAACACTCGTGCAATAGATGCCGCATGTACAGAATATAAACACTTGAGATGGAAATCAGCCCAGCAATGAAGCCCAGACTATGCAACCAAAAACGCACTCACATGTAGTAAGTTATATTGCAAACAAACAAAAAGAAAACATTCAGATTTGAGCATTTGTGCAAAATATCTTCCGGTCTTCCAATATGCATTCTGGGATGCTAGCTGCATATTTCAGTGTGAACCCTCAGGATACTAATTAGTTCATTTAATGTGCGGTATTCAGTGTATACTCGTATTCACTGAGTAAAGGGGTACTTCGCTTGTGTGCAATTCCGAACACAGCCAGGTTTAACAATGGATTTGTTGTCCATGTATGTAATCTTATGTATCATAGACTCACAGTGGTATCGCAGAGCTTTATAGCCGTCCATTCTGTACGGTTGAGTAACAAAAGAACGGAGCGGCACACTGGGGTACCTAAGCCCCCATCCCCTGATGTCCCTGGCAGTCGGGGCGGGGTTCTCCCGATAGCATTGTCAGCCAAACATGGACAAACACTGAGGGGAGGCAATCACATAAGCGTGGCATTCACATCAGAGATTGTCCACTATACACCATTAAATAAATCGTGTTACATCCCTGCAGAATCAGAGCCCATCGAGGGAACACCCCGTCGGTGGCGAAGGACAGGACATTCCTCACTGAGCCTGTATGACCGGCCGCCCAGACACGACAGGGCGTATCCGCTCCATTCCCAGTGTTGAATGTGTGTTGTCGGCGGTGCCGCCATACATGTGCACGGGTTAGAATTTGTGTCAGCGAAACGAGTCCAACTGGTTGTTTGTTTGTTTTTTAACAATAGAGGTCTCCACATTCTACGTCGAATTCCCGCGTTAGGAAGATAACAATAACAATAAAAAAATAAGCCTAATTAAATGACGCTTGCAAGCAGAAGCTTTCGAAGGTCACTTACCTTCTATGTAAGCAGGCCGTCTGTAGAGAGCTGCAGCTCCGGTCTTCACTTGTAGGTCACTGTGTGAGTGAAAGCAGTGAATAAGTATGGAGGAACGGACAAAAAGTGCTGCCTTCAGGTTACGGTCGGAGTTAACATCACCGTCGGAAACCACGAGAGTGCTGGAGTGCTGGAGCAATGGCAGGACACAGGCACATCGCCTTCGCTATCTCTTTTTACGCAACAATGTTTGTTATTTTGGTAACATATCAACGTTGTTATTCTTTATTCGTTATAATAATAACAATGCATTTAATTTATAGAGCACTTTTAGTAATACTCAACGACGCTTTAAAGTGAAAGACTAAAACATACAGAATAAGCTTTAAAAACAACATTAAACTTTCAAACACAACATTAGAAGACAATGTATTTAATTAATTCTAACGATACACGCCAATTAGGAAGAGCGGTGTATTTAATGAATTGGTATATTTTCAGTCCACTCATTTCTAAGTCTGGGGCTGAAGTCACTGTCATTTGTTATAACATTATAACCGTGTAACTCTGTTTTAACCAAATGAAGAATTATATTCTTCAGACCTGTGGATTTGACGTTTTCAGGGAAACGAAATGGGGAAATTAAATGTAATTTTAAACTAAAATAAAAGTGAAGTTACTGTTGTAATGCTCAAGCAAGGAGATTTGGTGCCTATATTTTACTTTAGTAAGCTTATTTGATTTCCAGAAGATTTATACTTACTCCAGTAATTAATTGAGAAATGTTATACTACACTTATAACTGGGAGAAAAAGTCTCGCATATTATTGTTTTTTTACAACCAAGAAATCCCGCAACCAATAATGTTTTTGAAAAGTTTAGATTTTTGTAAATTGCCAGGGGCCAAACAAATTGAGGTTGGTGGTAGCATGCAGACCGCTAGTTCCCCATCCCTGATATAGACTGATGTCTATTTTTAACTGTTTCTCACTACAGCAGCTGTCTGTACTGCTTAGGCCCTTGTCCTTTTTGGTACTCTCTATTTGCATACACCTAACCCTAAATTTTGCTCAGCAGTGCCATTCTGATGTGGCGACTATGGGCCCAACGTCAATACCATTTTCAGATCTAATCTTGCCTCATGGGGCTGTATCTGAAACTGATTGCTTGTACTGTGTCACATACTTTTTAGATAGGGCTCAGACACTGCACTGGAGAAATCATCAGGGAATGGCAATGCACCTATGATCATCTTTGGACTCTGGGTCTATAGATCCTGCTATGTCTGCATGTACCAGCTCCAAGACCTTTTGTGGCTCTTACATCAGGGTCTCTCTCCCTAGTTTTAGTAAACTTTTCGTGACTGCTTACTTTACCTTCAAACACATTCTTTCATTCTTCACATTGTTTTAATTTCTGAATATCATCATATGTACAGTGCCCTAGGATTTCATGCCACGTGTGAGTATCATAGTGTCCCTAATTAAGCCCGTGATGAGGTGCACCCAAGTCTCAACCTTTCTAAGGTCCGAACAGACATGCACAAATACCTGCTCCAATACTACAAACAAGATTATTTCATCTAAATAATCATTACATTCATCGAGTGAATCGTGAACCATCTAATGAAGTAACTTGTAATAAGATGCATTTGATTTCTTAAAGATAAAGCGGAAACCAGGTAACAGACATAGGACTGTGATTATTTTCATGGTCAACTTCATTGCTGTCATTCCTGGCATCCCTTTGGTTGGGTATATCATGTATGTATAAACAGTATATGTCAGACATAATGAACAGTTTCAGTCAAAATAGCCTGACAGGTTAAACTAACTGAAAACTAATTTGCTGATTATATCTTTTTCCATGAAAATTATGCATGTAGAAGACTAATTAATAGCGGTAAAACCTAAAGGTTCATGTGCATTAACACAGTGGGAGGGGTGACAGCGGAAGGGGGTTTATCGTCCTGAGCACTCTTGTCCTAATCCGTTCTTAGAGGATAGAGGCTTACTGAAACCTCAGGTTGGGTGGACCACAAATATTAGCTCAGAGAAGACCGGTTAAGCAACCAGAGCCAGGGTTCATCCTGTCTATTATAATTTATATTATTTTAACTTTTTTATTGTATTCCGCTCTCTCTCTCTCTCTGGGTCAGGCTGTGGATCTGATAGCGGAACCAGGTGTCCTGGATTCATTGAAGAAGCTGTTCCTTCCCAAAGGGCTCATTTGGAAGCCATTTTGATAGCTGCTTTAGGCTAGAGAGAATCGTCAAGTGAGACCTGTGAGGTTGTCTTTCCTTCAGTTAGTCTATCTCTGTTTTCTTTTCCTTTGAACTTGTCAAGATGAAGGATCGACTGGCGCAGCTGAAGGAGGTAGGCACACTTTCAAGTCATATTGATGCTGGTGACCTGTTGTCAGCATAGGCCCAATGTACACAATAGGGACCAGTCATGTGATTTTATGCTCGTAAGTTTCTGTACCTGCATAACATTTATGAATGCATCGTCAGGAATATGTACACTCTCTAATCACTGTAAAATATCAACATTATATCACCAGCATATTTTAATAGAAGGATGTAAAAATATTAATAATGTAAGGGGTATGATTTTTACCAATTATACAAGAACATATATTTAGATAAAGATATTATTCAGGGAAATAATATAATCTAATAACAATAAATATAAATAAATTATAATATTACATTTTATGATTCTCCTATTATTATTATTATTATTATTATTATTATTATTATTATTATTATTATTATTATTATTATTATTATTATTAAAGAACATATATTTAGATAAAGATATTATTCAGGGAAATAATCTAATCTAATAACAATAAATATAAATAAATTATAATATTACATTTTATGATTCTCCTATTATTATTATTATTATTATTATTATTATTATTATTATTATTATTATTATTATTATTATTATTATTATTATTATTATTATTATTATTATTATTATTAAATGTATTGTTTCTGGCAAATCTGAGCAGTTAGATAAGTTGCAGAGAGCTGCAGGCTTGCAGAGCTGTACACTCAATTCACCTGCTGGCGGCCTCATGTGACGTCATCACGCATCCATCTGCAGCTCGCAGATGAAATGAGCCTCTGTCGCCAATCTGTAGAAACCGACTCGAGCTTCTCTTACAATATCATGTGAAGTTATATGGCTCGGCTATTTATAGGAGGGAAGTAATTCAGTGATTTGTAAAAGTGTATAAAGCAACCCAGGATAAAGAGCAGCACAAAAGCCAAAAGACTTTATAGTATATAGTTTGCTGTTTAATAAAAAGGATTAAAATAATGATTATGTTCCTCATCAAACAAATTTAATACAGGTGTGATCCATCTTCACAATTGTTTCCTGTTTATATCTGTCAATTTCTTTTTTATTCCAGTGTTTCTGTTATGAGCTGCTACAGTGCTGGGCCATGCCTGCATAGAGAAAATATTAACAGTATTAACAGACCATATACTTATCTGTAATACCATCCTGACTATGGTTTTAGCCTTTTTCTAGAAGATCCAATTATGAAAATGTAACACTTATTTTTTACAATGTGTTTTTTCTCTGACACATAATAAAAACATGACTGAACAGGAACCAGTCAGTATTAAGTTACAATGTAAATTAAAGGCTGTGATGCCAATCACAAACAAAGGAAAAATGGTATCAAATGCATTTAGTCTGGAAGAGAATATTGCTTCTCGTCTATCTAGTATTGTTGTACTTACTACTGGAGTGTAGGACATAAGCTTTGGTTATTCCTGACAACTTCATTCACAGTATTTTGCAGTATCTTCTTTTAAATGTATTGTGTGTATATGTGTGTGTTTAAAAGAAGAGTGATGCTGGAGATGACATTGAGGTTCCCGTGGAGAGCGAGGCTTTTATGGATGATTTCTTTGCTCAGGTATGTTGTGTTGGTGGTGTGTATTTTTTTTAACAATTTTATAGACAATGTTAGTTGCTGATGTGTGTGTATGTGTTTTTTTTAGATTGAAGATATCCGTGTCAGCATTGACAAGGTTGATGAGAGTGTCATAGAAATAAAGAAGCTCTACTCCACCATCTTGTCGGCTCCCACATCAGACCAGAGTAACTTCCTCTGACAACATATACTTGATTCTTATTTGCCTCAGTCAAATGCTTTATCACTGTTTCAATTGTAAAAGGCAAGATGCAAAAAGTGCTTTATAAATAAAAATTACATTTTACTTTCTCTCTTGAAGAAACACAAGATGATGTTGAAGCTCTCACCAACGAGATCAAGAAGTCGGCCAACAATGCAAGAAACAAACTCAAGAGTCAGTATTTAGTCTTTTACTTTTTCAGACTAATTTTTTTTTTTTATGTTTTTATCTGAATTGGTTCCCAACTAAAAGAGAATAAACTGGGTAATTGACAGATGGAAGAGAGTGCTGTTAAAACCTGTGAGCATGGTGTGGAGATTTCATGAAGCACATATCTGTTAATCTCTGCAACTACAACCGCAACCACTTATATACCACTGGATTATGTCAGATATTCATTAAATACTAAGAAATATCTCCTCACTGCAATGTGAGTATCTGGCGGTGCTGCTGCACAGTGTGGCTTACAATAATTATTTTGTGTGAGTAGATTCACTCCATTTTGACCGTAGTTATAATCCATTGCTGTTTCAAAGATTTCATGTTTTTTTTGTGTTGTCCATCAGGTATTGAGCGGCAGCTTGAGTCAAACACAGATGATAGGGCCTCAGCTGACCTCAGGATACGCAAGTCACAGGTCAGACGTTACAACATTGAACGCCATTAAGTTGACCCTACATCATTCATACACACCAATCACATGCTGCATGCGCAGCCTTCAGAGTCAAAATAAGGTTCCCTGTTTTGCTCAAGGACATTCAGACTGGAGATGAAACTGCTCTTTCTCCTTAGACACCATCATGTATGAGTGAGTGCTTACTATAAGTGCTCTCTTTTGTTGTCTCTAAACTTTAAAGATATTAAAGAAAAAAGAATCAGAGGCCACCGCACGCTGAATCCTGGCCACCCCATTGGCCACCCCTAACACCCTTGCATTACCATTCCTGTAATATTATATTACAGCGGCCCCCCTACTAGCCCCCCATCACACGCGTGCGATTGTCTATTTGATTCTTTCTCATCGCACATAATGTGATGAAATGTCAAACTCAAGGCCCACGGGCCGGATCCGGCCCGCCACATGGTCCAATCTGGCCCGCGGGATAACTTTGCAAAGTGTCAACATACACACATACAAACCCAGAGCTCTCTCATAGCATTCCCCACTCCTCTTTCTAGCTCCCGCCCCTAGAACACCCACCCAATCAGAACACACTCCCCCTACTGACTCACCTACATATGGCACTAGGACTGTCAAAACAGTGATGCATTCGCTTACATTCTGTAAATTAAATCTTAACAGTGATAGTAGCACTGTTCTGTGTAATTCCTGCAGTAGGGAATCTTGGAACCATCAGAGTACTATATACCCACAATGATGTTTGCTTGGTTTTGTTAACTTTGTCATACAAGATATTTTAGACAATATAATAAATGCTATGCTATGAAAGTTATGTTCAATTGGAGAAATATTATTCAGGTCACAGGGGATTTATCATATTTTTTATTTTGGTGCATAATTCATTGTTAACAGTGAAAAAAACATTTGGATGATGAGGAAATAAAAAGTGTTGACCTAAAGTTTATAAGGCCAAATTATGTATTCACTCATCTTCTAAAATCCTATTGATTATTTTTGAAATGCTTCTCACAGCAAATATTGATGTATGCGATTAATAAATCACAAAACATGTAATTAATTAGATTTTTTTAATACTTGACAGCCCTAGTAAAAATAATTTATTGCACTTATTTTTCAAAATATCAGGTTGTTCATTATGTTTTTTAAGATAGTTAATTAAATATGAATATTTTCAGAATGTTCTTGCCCTTTTTACTGAACCAAATGGAAAAATGTTGAGTTGTCGTTATCTATAGGTTATTACGCTATATTTTCTGGTTCGGCCGCCTTGAGATCAAATTGGGCTGTATGTGGCCAATGGCTAAGATGAGTTTGACGCCCCTGGTCTATCTGATATTTTGCCATCGCTGTGCCCCCATCAACACACACGGGAGGCCACCCAAGCCACCCTTAAGAAACATTTCTGGTGGTGCCACCATTTATATGGGCATATATTTTTCAGTTTCAAGCAGTTGGTCCATATGGGACTGGAGCCACACATATCAATAAGATGTTTGTCCATGTTGTCACAAACTTATATTTAGGCCAAAGCAGTGGCCTAATAGCAGCCTTTAATAATAATGTACCAAATGTAGGGGAGCCCACAATATTATTCCTCTACCTCTACCTCGAATTAGAAGCCTAATCAGAATTAGAAGCATTGTTTTACCATAAGCTGCATACAAAACACTTTAAATAGTCAAAATAGTTTCACATTAGTGAAATAGTTTCCACATTCAGGTTGACTGCCATGACAAATTTCAATTAACAGGGTGTCTGCATTTTCCCAGCATGCTATACTGGCCAAGAAGTTTGTAGAGGTGATGACAAAGTACAACGAGGCTCAAGTCGACTTTAGAGATAAAAGCAAAGGACGAATTGCCCGGCAGCTGGAGATCAGTGAGTTACAGTCGATTGTTACAACCAACTTTGAGCACGTTTGACATTTCTTACACTGAAATATGACTATTCCAACCAAATCTAGAACATGGCATTGTTCTTACAAGCGCCTTACACACTATATAATGATACTGCAAACAAACAGTTGTGTTAAGAAACAGATCTGTATTTAAAGCACTGTTCTTTGTGTCCATCACAGCGGGAAAAGCAACGACTGATGAAGAACTGGAGGAGATGCTGGAGGGAGGGAACTCAGCTGTATTCAGTGCTGGTGTAAGAATGTGTGCATCACACACAGAGGCGTAGCAACGGGGCAGGCAAACTAGGCAATTGCCTAGGGCCCTGAGCTAGAAGGGCCCCCCCAAAGACGGCTGTTTACATTGGTCCACAGCAACGACAACCTGGAACCCCATTAAATGTCTTGCCATGAAGAAGACACTGCAATGACACGCCGGGAACCCCCTTATAGGGGGAACCATGGTACTTGCGCGCTGTCAAAAGCTTTGTTTATTTTATTTATTTTTTTGTTGCCTGGGGCCCCTTGAGTGTCTTGAAACGTCTCTGATCACACATATTTTGAACATGTGATACTTTCTATATATGCAGTTCTAGCAGCTCTCTAACACACTCATAAATAAATAAAAGATACATTTCAAACAAAGTATTTACTGCAGGACGGTTTACTTCATCAGACAGTGTGAGTCTATATACAAACGTAGTATATAACTGAAGTAGTAGGACCTTTTCATACACTTCCACCATCATAATTTGTTTCCTATTGTTTTTTCATGTGAAATATCTGCCTCTTCTCATTGTTCTTCTGACCTAACCTGGTCTTTCTTTGTTTCTATCTCACCCCACCCTAGATTATGGATTCCAAGATCAACCAGCAGGCTCTGAATGAAATTGAGGCTCGTCACAAAGACATCATGAGGCTGGAAAGCAGCATCAAAGAGCTACATGACATGTTCGTTGACATTGCCATGCTGGTTGAGAACCAGGTACTCTGAGAACATTCTCTCTAGATAATAAAGTTGAGGGGCTGCATTGACGATATTGTTACCACAAAATGATGGAACAAAGACATGCATGTATGTGGTTGTTTGTTTCTGTGTGTTGGCCCTATGATAGGCTGTCAACTGGTAGAGGGTGTACAGAATGGGTCTGATGCAGATTATTAGGTTCTTAACTTCATTTGCCTCCTTCACTAATGATCCCATAACCAGATAGTTTTCTCTTGTATGGGCTGGAAACTGATTTATCAACACATATTTAAAAATAACATCCACACTTTTTCCTCATTATCCATATTTTCTGTTTTGGTTAAGTTATTTCGAATATTCAGTCCTATCCTTCTGTGTCGTCTTCTCTTACTTTACTCCATAATGTCCTGCTCACCTCCAGGGAGGCATGATTGACAGGATCGAGAGCAACATGGACCAGTCCGTGGGCTTTGTAGAGAGGGCTGTCGCCGACACGAAGAAAGCAGCCAAATTCCAGCAGGAGGCACGCAGGGTGAGTACCATAGCTAAAGGAGTGATCTGTAGGTTTCAGTTCTCTTTGACTGCCTACCCAAACATCAATTGATAACTTCAAAACCAGGAGCAACACCAGAATACTGTATGACACAGTTGGTCAGTAGTTGACTACAGAAAAAGATCTGAATTTTTATACTGGAATAGTTTCACTTAGGATAGGGTCATCTAACACCATCTTCCATTCTGTTTCCTTTTCCCCTGTTCTCCAGAAACAAATGATGATCTTCTGCTGCTGTGTGATTTTGGCTGTTATCTTTGGATCATTTATCTACAGCTTCATCAAATAGACAAGCTGCGTGAGGCTTTCACCAGCTGAGTGCACACAGCAGAGGATAAGGCCAAGCCAAACATTTCTCAAACATCCACAAAGTAGTTTAATTTTATTCCAAATAGACCATGGGCTGTTTCTGGTCGTTGTCAAAGATTTCTGAATAGGTCACAACAACTTTCTCTACCTTTTTGAGATACCCCACAACTCATTTTAGATTAGTTCTGTCCCTGTGGAACTGAGCTTTAAAGACTATCTATGCCCCTGACCTTAAAGGTCTGATTCAATGGAAGGTCAGCATTCACGGACAGTTACAGAGCTCATTAATAGCCATAACATGTTTGTGGTAAACAAAATAGGAATTAAACTAAATATTTGATATTTTATCAAATACAGCACTCCAGAATAACCACAGTTAAAACAACAGATCTGTAGCAAAAAATATGACCTTTAGGCCTGATAAATATGCAATGTATCGTTGGACTGAATTGTGTTAGATTGTATAGTGGTATCTGATGAAGTGAAAAAAGTGTGTTTCTCGTAGAAACTGTCAGGATAATTGATGAAAGAAAATGCTCCATACACGATGAGCAATACTTTGTATAAGCTAGCCTTCAAGTAGAACTGACCTCAGTATTATTAGTGTTTGAATTTTAAAGTCGAGGATTAGGTGTATTTGGTGCAGGATTTGTAAATTAGTGCTCGAGGGGTGTTTAAGTTAGATTGGCAAAAATATTGACATTGTTGGCCCAAATTGAAAAGTTAAAAGTTCTGTAAGATATTTACAAATTTTGTCCCATGAGCAAATCTCATGTCAGTCGGACCTCCAGTCTGTCCTATCACCATATCTAATCTTGTTTTTATCTTCTTCTTTCACACTTTTTAAATATTAAATTATGCCATCATTTTTTGGCCCATGTTTGTACAACACTTTCTTTTATTCAGAAACGTTTTAAACCTGAATTCATTTCTTTAATTACCTTTTTATGAAGCTCATGATTCATATAGAACACTTAACAGTTGTCACTGTCACCGAATGTTACTCTGAAGGTTCAAACTGAGGTGAAGTATAAATGATAATAAATAAATGGCAGTGGCTGTTCATATTTGAGTTGTTAATGCTTCTGTATGAGGTTGGTATCATAAGTATTGAGACAAATTTTTTTTTTAATCTATTTGTCATTTTATACTTCTGTGCCACTACTTATGCTATTGACTGCATCTAATAATACAATTCACATCATGCTGTGGATAAACACATGATATGACTCCAATGTGGGCCTTTATTTAACCCATTTCTCAATTAAATCAGAATAGGAGGTCACTGTATCTAATGTTTTAAATGTTTTGATTTTACGGTTATTGATAGGTGATAAACAAAAATCTGAAGGTGTCAGGTTAGAGATGGAAATAAACACAGCCCTGCTTTATCTTATTACACTCACAATGCCTTGGGGTGTGTTACTGCTCTGTGTCTTTATTGTTGTGACTTTTATTACAAATTTAATTTCATAATTCATTAACATGTGCAGGTCTGTTTTACCACTTGTTTTTTGTGGCTGTTCCTTATTATGCCATGATATGACTTGGTTTGTTCTTCCACATCTCCGCCTTTTGGACCGTTGTGGGCCTCCTTATAATAGCAGGATGAACCAATATGATTGCCAACTGTCCGGTATTAGCCGGGACATCCCACATACTGAGCTAAATTGGCCACACTGCCCTGTGCACCGGATAAAAGCTTTTTGTCCCTTATTTGGTGGTGAGAAATTTGGCAAACCTGTGTTTTTACAAGGCCGTAAAATAAATAAATAAAACATATATTATCTATCAAAAATATGATATATTGGGTCCAAAGTGTTGGGGTGGGATTACAGGTGTTAGCTTGTGTGATGTGGCTAAGGCATAAGATGTAGATATATGTTTGATTGTGAATCCTGCTCCTGCATTTACGTTTGTAGAACTTACAAGCTCGAGCAGTTTTTATGTTTTTTTATTTTTGCTGTTCCAAAATAACACATTTTATGGCTTTGTCCACCTATTCTTGGGAATAAAATGAAAACTATGGCTCATTTCGCTTGTGAGTGAGTTTTGCTTTCGCAGAGCTCTTCGTTTTGGCTTGTTCCTCTCGCTCGCCGTATTCAGGCTGCGCTTGAATGCGAGAAGAGTCACAGCCACCAATCACAGATGCCATTCAACACTATCCAGCCAATCCACAACGGCTTGCACGAAGTTGACCTCCATTTATCGACCTGGAGGCACTTCTTCGTTGAAAGGAAGGCACCAGATCGTGTCCCTGCGATGTGAGCTTTGAACGGAGGAAATAAAGGACCTAGAAGACGTCACGCGTCTCGCTTAAGCACAGGCGGTTGGGAGCCGACGGACCACCCTTAAAATGGGGGTAAGAATCTTAAACCGTGTTATTTTAAGACAATTCTAGTTATTACTGATTGATGAGAAGTTATATTGGGTAATGGGATGTTCGTTGCTGGGGTTTATCTTTGTTGTGGTTGGCTGCTTCTTTTGACGGGTGGTGTTTTTGTCCACCAATTGACGTGCTTGAGATAATTTTCACCAATAAGATATGAGGCTGCTTTCGAGTTGTGCTGTTATTGGTAGTGTCCCTACTCCTTCATACGCCCATTGGCTGTTTTTGTCCAGTCACCGCGTACATGTCTGTCACATGAGAGACACTGCTGTAGCCCAATGGATGTGTCGAATACACACAATTGATTTGTCCAATGTACGTTTGTGGGTAGGCCATAGTGATACGATGTGTTGGGATGGAAAATGGCGGCTGTTCGGAGCCCGCATTAACTTTATAGAATGACAACAATGCCAGCTGCAACAGTGTCCGCCATTCTCTCACAGGATCCAAGACATTTCTTAACATGTGCATTTTTAACGACTTCAGGCCATGTTGACATTGGCATTGATATAAGAACGAAGTCTTTATAAACAGTAGATGGACACTGTTTTGAGCGGGGAAGACGCAGAACAAAGCTTGCCTTAGAAAGCCTCGACACTGCAATAATAACTTCCCGCAAATGTTAGTTGAGTTATTAAACTTGCCATATTCCTTTATTTCATCAAACGTGCGACCAATGGCTATAAATGGTTACCTTTTTGATCTTAATAGCTCTGCCTCCCAGCTTGGACTGTTTGATCATGTTTATTCATGTTTAAAACAGGATAATTACAAAGTAGTCCCCTTTCTGTTATAACTTTAGCCCAATACTGTTCCCGTAAACACACGTCCTCCCACCAGTCATTTACTATCCAGTGGAGCCATGTGAAGTAAGGCTGGCTCCATGGCTCTGCTTTAATATGTTTAATACCTGTTGGAATAAAGCAGTGATAATGGATGATTCCAAGCCACGTTGCAGCAAAAGACTGGTAAGTTCAAAGTGTCCTTGCCCCCGTTGGTCCTTAAGTTTTAACTAGCAACATTGATGTCCTGCAGTTGGTCACCAACAAAGAGTAGGTCATGTGCAAGTTTGTTTGCTCATGTGTGTTGTACACATTTTTTAGCTTACCATGAACAAAAACCCAAATTCATAATTTCACAACCTTTTTTTATTATTTGATCTGAATGTGAATGTATGTGGTGGGTGAAATGCACTAATTTGTGTTTTGTTGAAGTGCAATGACAACAAAGTTTCTATGTATCAACCTTGAATCGAAAATGTCTTTCTCAGATTTTATTTGTGAATTTGTTTACAACTCTCCAACAAATTCCAGTTTGTGAATGTTTGCTGCTGAAAAACATGTAGTGTGCATTTTTTAAATATATCTACTTTATAACTCAAATTAATCTTCTGGGTTCATACGAGCAGATTTCTGATACATTTAGTCATCATATGTTGGACAATTAAAAAAGAAAGTAAAAATACAAATGGCTTTCGGCATCGATGGATCCATATTTTCCCTATAGCTGTTGTTTACTATGTAATGAATGTGGAATGTTACTATGTAATTATGTAATTATGTAGAAGTTTTTCTAAGGTTAAGAGGAAAGTCCAGCAAACACTAGTTGGTTTAATTGACCCACTGATTTCTGGTCCTGGTTTGGTAGTCTCCTACTTCCACCATTTATCTGCATTGTAACCGATACACCTTTTTGCCCCCCTTCTTAGCGAGCTGGTACCCGGCGACGTTACCATGATGATGGTATTTCAGATGAGGAGATTGATGGGAGGAGGATGTTTGACCTGGAGGAGAAAGTCAGCAGTCACAGGTTCACCTCTCATCGGGTTATTCGCATGGAGGGAAAAGGTAGGAATCCTGCTTTTTCAGATGGGTAAGGCAGATTTTAAGGTTGGAAAGGGGTACTTATTTATTAATTGGTTATGGAATGGAATGTCAACAGTTGCTTGATAGATGGACAACATGTCTCCATTTCCCACTGTACAAAAATGAACATTAACGCATTAACTTTATAGAATGACAACAATGCCAGCTGCAACAGTGTCCGCCATTCTCTCACAGGATCCAAGACATTTCTTAACATGTGTATTTTTAAAACGGCCGCAGGCCATGTTGACATTGCCAGTGATATAAAAATGAACTCTTTATAATCAGTAGATCAGATCAGTAGGACATTCTTTTGAGCGGGGAAGACGAGGAACAAAGCTTGCCTTAGAAAGCCTCGATACTGCAATAATAACTTCCCGTGAATGTTAGTTGAGCCTGAGTTAGCTGAGTTATTAAACTTGCCATATTCCTTTAGTTAATCAAACGTATGACCAATAAATGGTAACTTTTATGATGTTAAATGTTTTTTATTTTTTAGATTTTTCATACGAGTTTGTCCAGAGATGCGGTTTGAGAGATCCAATCATTTTTGACAAGCCTGAAGGACTGGGAATCAAGTAAGCATTTTATCATCTATTTCTCCCTGACTACTTACAATATGAAACTAGTGATCTGTTGACTAACACCTTGTTGCTCTGTAGGATGCCCGATCCTGACTTCAGTGTGAATGATGTCAAGATGTTCGTTGGTAAGAAGTCACACACTATTTTCAATTGCTTGTAATTTTAATTAATCAGATGCTACATCTTCTGAGATTCAGTCTTTGATTAAGACATTAATGTGAGCAGGAAGTTTGTAACTTGACATCTTCTGTTCCAATCCTTTGTGTAAAGAATTTCATAGAATGACAAAACTGTGACCTTTAACTAGGTCCTAGTGACCACATTTGTCTGACTTTCTGTGACTAAACACTGCCTCAGGTAGCAGACGTATGATAGATGTGATGGACGTGAGCACCCAAAAGGGGACAGAGATGTCCATGGCCCAGTGGACACGATACTATGAGACTCCTCCCTCTCAGAGAGAGAAACTCTATAATGTCATCAGCCTTGAGTTCAGCCACACCAAGCTAGAGAATCTGGTCAAGAGACCTGCCACGGTATGTCCATACACTTCATGAAGGTCTACTTGCATTTTATACACTACCCATGCATACATAGGCATTTCAATTCAGTTTGATTCATATTGAGCTGCAATGCAGTTTTTCTTGTCTTATTCAGTGTGCTATTCAAAAAGTATACATTTAATTTGGAACTCGTTTAGGGAAAAAAAAGTGCTTTTTTTCCCCTCACACTCTGTCTTGTGTTAAGGTGGATCTAATAGACTGGGTGGATAAGATGTGGCCCCGTCACCTGAAAGAGAGACAGAGAGACTCAACAAACTCCATCAATGACATGCAGTACCCCAAAGTACAGAAGTTAGTCCTCAATGTTTACTTCTCTCTGCAATCCAATCTTCCAAACATGCAGCTAGAAGAACAACTAATAAGTACATCTTAATAATTTTGGTCTCTAAAATAAATTAAGTTGTTGATTGGACATTTGAATGTTAATGTTGCTGATGTTCTTGGTTCTGTGCAGATACTGTCTGATGAGTGTGCAGGGCTGCTACACAGACTTTCACATCGACTTCGGAGGGACTTCAGTGTGGTATCACATACTGAGAGGAAGCAAGGTTGGGTCAGAGAGGGCCTCATAATTTCTGGTTCACATTCAAGTAACTGAATACTGAAATGTGCTTATTTTGTACACAGTAAACTGCTAAAAAAGTTACATGGTGTGAAGTGGTGCTTAGTGGTTAGAGTATGTTCATAACTGCTGGTGTGTGTTTTTTTTTCAGGTGTTTTGGCTGATACCGCCCACTCCTCAGAACCTGGAGTTGTATGAAAACTGGGTCCTGTCAGGAAAACAAGGAGATATTTTCCTGGGAGATCGAGCATCTGACTGCCAAAGGATAGAACTGAAGCAGGGATGCACCTTCATCATACCCTCAGGTGTCACACACACTAAATCTCACTGCATGTTTATTTTTCAGCAATCTGACAAAAATAGATTATTAATGTGTGTGTTGCACTCAGGTTGGATTCATGCGGTTTACACCCCTGTGGACTCTATGGTGTTTGGAGGAAACTTCCTGCACAGCTTCAATGTACCTATGCAACTTAACATCTGTAATATAGAAGACAGAACGAGGGTAAGTGCAAACACATTCTCCTGGGAGTTAGTAATAAAAGGAAGTGACTAATTGTTAGAATGGTATTCATCCATCTTCTTTGCAGGTGCCACTAAAATTCCGTTACCCTTTCTACTACGAGATGTGCTGGTACGTGTTGGAGCGTTACGCTTTCAGCCTGACCAACACCTCCTACCTCACACCAGAGTTTCAAAAACACTCATTGGGCATAGGTATGAACTCAAGCACAGATATGGGGTTGATGCACGGATTTTAGTGGTAGATTGCTTGTGTGAATTGGCAGTAAGCAAAATGTGTAACTCCCCTTTGCCAGGTCTGAAAAAGCAGTATGGTTTGGATCCAGCTGGTGAGCAGGGAAAAGAGGAAGAGGAAGAGGAGGATAGTGACAGTGATGAAGAGCCTTCAGAGCAGCAGTCTAAGAAGACTATAGCCAAAATCCATCTGACTCCCTTTGAACTAGAGGGGTTGTGGAACCTGTTGGGGAAACTGGAGTCTCTGCCCTCCAACAAGAAGTGTGTCCCAGTAGGGATACACAATGCCCAGGCAGTCATGACACACATCAAGGTAGTAATGCACTATGTGATCATATTTTTCTTGATTATTTAATGCCGTCACATGAAGAATGATGTCCTCTCCTCTGCTCCCGTAATTTTCCTGTCTCTGCTGTCCTGTAGGCACTTCTCAAAGAACATGCCAATGATAATTCCAAACTGTCCTACACCGGAATACCCATTGTCAAGTGGCCGAAGCGGGTAAGCAGCCCTCACTATTTGACAAAAAGTATTTCGCCATTTCCTGTTTACTTCTATTGTTGTTTGTCCCAGTTACATATTTAAGATCTTAAACATAATTTTAACATGAGACAAATCACCCAAGTAAGCACAAAATGATGTTCAATAATAATTTATTGAAGTAGAAATAATAGAAAATCAATCTATACCTTCCTTTTATGGGGTTTGATGGCAATCTTTCACGTGGGTGATTAAGGTAAATGGAATGATTCTTTAAAAGCTTCATTTTGTATCTACTGAAGTTGTCTTCCTGTTATATTAGTTATCTGAATGATATTAAACATTTAAATGTGATAACATAAGCAAAAGTTGAAGAAATTAGGAGGCATTTATTTTAAGGCTGGGACGATACACACTTCCCATTCAATTTGAATTGCGATTCTGAAGTACTGCGATAACAGAAGTATTGCGATTCGTTAGTATCGATTATTGCTATTTTCTGTTGTGTCTTGTTTTAAACAAAATGTGTTGAATCATACACTTCCAGATACTGTATGGCATGAGTGATAATTTAAATAATGCACGTCACATGTCAGTCAGTCTTTGACATTTATCGACATTTACAGCAGCCTCGTACTGCATAGAAAAGTGATACATAAAATGTAATGTCTTTTGAAAACCTGGACAATATTTGTCCCACCGTACTGTAGTTCACATCCCTCTGTGCCAGCTTCTGGCTAATGTACAGTATGGGGCAGTCGACCCCATCCACCTCCTGGGACAGCACGGCCCCCACCCCCACTGGTGAGGCAACA
Organism: Colistium nudipinnis; assembly: GCA_016785305.1. Classification (NCBI taxonomy): domain Eukaryota; kingdom Metazoa; phylum Chordata; class Actinopteri; order Pleuronectiformes; family Rhombosoleidae; genus Colistium; species Colistium nudipinnis. The sequence continues at coordinate 332,434 of JAFBJU010001070.1, forward strand.
CCAATCACTGGTGGACTCCTCTATTACTCCCATCTCCAGCATAGCCTGAAGCTCTGCTTGAATTGTTTTTTATGTGTTCAGGCAGCCGATAGGGCCCTGAACGTTCTGTCCCCCCTGGGGGTGTTTCTATGTAGTGGTGTATGAGAGTGGAGTGCCCTGGCAGGGGGGAGAACCCATTGGCAAACTGCCTTTGCAACGAAGCAACGTCTGCTCCCTGCCGAATAACAGTTCAAATGGGGAAAACCCTGTTGAGGTCTGGGGAACCTCGTGCGTCGCAACAAACAGAGTGTCTAACCATTTGTCCTAATTACGACTATCTTCGTGAACAAACTTACGAACCAAGTGTTTTGTTAGACCTCTACACCAGCCCATCAGTCTGTGGATGCTAAACACTAGTCCGTATCCAATGGACCCACGGTAGTTCATAAAGCAAGGGTTGTGTGCGCCTTATAAATGACATGCCCTGGTAGGTCAGGATCTCTTTCAGGATCCCAACTCTGGAAATAAAAGGAAAGATATTACGCACCGGAACTGCCTCGGTATATCGCGTTGCATAATCCGCCAGGATTAATACAAAACGATATTCCCCTCAGGACCGTGGGAAGACACTGGTGGACCAACTGTCCGACCTCCTTTAACAGACACTCCCGTTGGCAGTGGCCGGGCTGGCCGGACTGCCAGCAATCCTGGCCGGACTGCCAGCAATCCTGCCCTGACGTTTGAGAACCCCCAGTGGTGCTGGATGACCAGACGCAGAGGCGGGACCCTGGGAAGAGAGAGGAAAAAGGGGAAGGGTTAGCAGGGAATTGAGGCACATGTGTGGGGGTGATCCTCGTCCCTCATCATGAGTCCCTGGTCAGGCGAGGCCACTGTGAAGGTCCGTGCTAATGCTGATGTTGTAAAGGAGAGAAAGGAGGCTGTTTGTGGCACAATCGTTGCTGATTCTTTATTGTCCCACACTGAGTGTCACACCTGAAAATAAGAGGCTCAGCACAGTCCCCAAATAAATAAAACACAAGGCTCTACACTGAAGTAAATATATAACACATGTCATCACTCTTCTATTTCTGAGGAGTTGGCACGACCAGACAATCCACCTCCCAGTATTCAGCCTACTGCAAGAGAGACCACAACTAGGTTAACCACAAGCTTTATATTGAATGAACTGATCACCTGATTCTGGTAAGCTGTCTGGTCCCCAGCCACCACTCTCACCTGTAGCCGGCGCCCTAACCACACCCCACTGCCACAGTCCCGTATTAGCCGGGACATCCCGTTAAATTGGTTTGTCAAATGCAGGACCCACCTTGTCCTGTCTATTCAGGTTTGCTCACAACAGTTTTAATATCTTACTAAGATGAGAGCCACAAGTGTTGGTGTGTTGGTACACGCCACGCATTTCACCGGATTGGGGATAGTCCGGTAGTTCCGACACTTAGAACACTCAACCCAGTGAGGATGCGGCTGTCTCAGCCCTGGCCACGCTTCACAGCTCTGTATCCGCAGAGAGCGATAAGATGCTCCGGTTTCATTTCATTGAAAAGTCTTTACCCCTGAATATTCTTATATTCGGGGTAAAGACGTTTCTGACCCCTCTTTCAGATTTTTTTTGTTCTCCTCCTGGTTGAAATTTAATTTCTGAAAAGAAAGCTCTGAAAATCAGACATAACTGCAACAGACAAGTCTGAGCGAAAAAAAATAAATAATAACTATTTTTGTTTACTTGTCCTTTTTATTTGTAACTTAAAACTTCAGACATTTGAGTCCCGTCTTCTTCATAGAATAAGTCTTCAATTTAGTATCGAATAAAGAACAAAAACTAACGGTGCTTGGAATGAAACTGCTTTCAATGAATATTTCATCTAACTGAATTGAACAATTTAGTCTGAAAAGTTGCAACCAAAGCAAATCCAGTAAAATGCAATATTGGTAATGAGTCAATGGGAAAGAAAAACAGTAAGAGAAGATGCCATAAAATGAAACTTGTCGAACCACCCTGCTGTTAATAACAAATATTGGATATTTTACTTATTCTTCTGATTACCTTTTACTGTAGCTATCCTTTCTTCCTTTCTCCACCAGCCCCCATGGTACCAGCCGCCTCCTCCACCACCACCTCCTCGTCCTAAACTGGCCTCTACACCCATCATTCCAAGACCACAAAAACCAGCCTCCTCCATGTCTGTGCTTAGACGCCGCAGGGTCAGGTAGGTCACAAGGTCTCACAACATGTCGTCGTGTAGAAGATGTGTACAATCTGACTCGGCAAAAACATTTGATAGCAACACAATTGAATACTGTTTTAACTGTTATAATTCATGTAACTGCCGGTATTTAATTAACTGTCTTCAGTTATTTTCTGTGGATGTTTTACCCATCTCTGCAGGTGTAAGCGCTGTGAAGCCTGTATGAGACCTGAGTGTGGAGACTGTAACTTCTGCAGAGACATGAAAAAGTTTGGAGGACCAGGGAAGCTCAAGCAGACCTGCGTCCTACGACAGTGTCTGTCTGTAAGTATTTTGAACTCTGACGTCATTCATTTGAATTTGCGTTGTTGAAACTTACCTTTGTTTTCCCCCAGCCGGGCCTCCCCCTCTCTGCAGTCTGTGAGATCTGCAAGGAGCCCAATCAAGAGGAAAGTGGAGACCCCTCTCTTATCCTGATGGAATGTTCCAACTGTGCACAGATAGTCCATCCTGCCTGCTTCACGGTACAGCCTAAACGGATTCTGTCCAAAATGATCTCAAGGCACTTTACGTAGTAATCAGAATCGCTTTCATTGGCCAAATGTACAGGCACACAGGAATTTAACTTGGTGTACAGCGCAAGTGAATAAACACATAAGACATAAATTAAGAGATAAGACTATACAAGTCGCGTTTAAGGGTCCAGTGGCATTACGGGTTTGATAATAATTTTAAGTGTCTAAGAGTAGTTAAGCTACAGATAATATATACAATCAAGTCAAGGGATTGTTGTAGTAAGATTAAAACCTTATAATAATGTAGAAAAAAAAAAAACAATTTCCTCAATAAGCGGTTTGAGACTGGAAAGAAAAGAAAGGGACAGAGAGAGACTCTGGGTGCATCTGGAGGAGAGATAGTTTGAACAGTTGTATGACTGTGGTATGCAATTATTGTCAGGGTGGTTTTTGTAAAAACACTATGGTACCATTTGTAGAGGGCTTAATGTTATTTGTAAACAGCTGCAATGATAGTACAATACTTGCATTTTCTGTTAGAAGTTAAGATGATTTGTTTTGACATTGAAATGTACAGTATGTGCAATGTACACGCATAGTATATTTTAACTACAGAGAGAATTATTGCACTTGGTTGCACAGTGTTTTTATGTGGTATAGCTATACGCAGAAATGGTCCCTAGGTGGATTCAAACCACCAACCTTCTGGTTATTCTTCAATAGCCCCATATAGAATTATTAATACTCATACTAGTATAGACTGGTTGTGTGTTGATGGTATCAGCAGCAAGCAAATTGTCTACTGGGCAGATTCTTAGTTGCATGGTTAAAAGTCTTAACTTGAATCAAGACCTGATGAGGAAGCAAATGTTTGCAACTGCAGTGTTGTTTCTAAATGTTTCTGTCCACCAAGACTAAACAAAGTCTAGTTTCTCTAAAATCTCTCTAAAATGGGCACAGTAATATTTCCAATTTTACCTATATTGGAAGTAATGTACTAATGTGGTTGAAGCCTGAGCCTTGTGTAGTGGTTTGGCAGGCAAAACAGGTATCCATGTGTGATTGTCCTCAAAGAAGCAGGTCCTTTCATTTCACCTCTCTTTTTAACCACAGATCCATTTGTAATTATTATAATTATTTTGTTTCCTTAGCTGAACTAAAAACACATTTTAATTTGTATATGTTTATTTTATAGCCTGTTGATCAGGCGGTGAAGCAGTACCTTTTGATATTTTGGGTTTCACGAAAGACATATTCGGTAACTGTTATGGGACCAAATTATCTTTGTTGTATGTGCCCTCCTGATTTTTGGTCCTTGGTTTTCTGTCTAATCATTTGTCTGTGTCTGCTTCTGAAGATTCAGGGCGAAGGAGTGGTGAACAAAGACCTGCCTAGTTGTTGGGAGTGCCCAAAGTGTGTCCAAGGAATCACTGACCCAGAGGTAAATAATGTCCTAACATGTTAACATGTTAACATGTTAAAACACATGTATTTCTGACTATCTTTGCACACTCTTGCGGTCTAGCAACCTGGCATTCTCACACTCAGCTGTAGTTAATGGGTATTGTGTGCCTCTTGTTCCATTATTTAATTGTTCTGTTGTTTCGTTTTCTTTTGGTTGATTTGGATTTCCTTTAAATTTAATTTAACTCCCGTCAGTCATCAGGCAGCGACGAATCATTGACTGTCAGCCACCAGCCGCACATCCGTCCCCATGGCCCCTTGGTCCTCAGGCTGGGCCCCGGGCCCTGTGCCACCTTAGGGGGTGCTGTGGGCTCCCAGATCAATGGGGAGGTGGTTCGCTGTGGCTTCTTCCCTCCTCCTCCTCCTCTTCCTTCCTGCTCTTCTACCCCTTCAGCATCACTTCTATTGGTGGCGGCCCCTCTGCCTTCTCAGCCAATCAGCTCGAGACTGGTGAGAGGTGCTGCCTACTCTGCCTATATCCACCCCTTTGACGCGTGCACTATATCGCTTTTCTCCTTCCTTTCTGTTTCAAGAGAGGAGACATAGTTCTTGAAGTCATTTAAATAATGTGACTGTGTGAGTGACAGAAAATATTGTTTTCATATTCTGTCCAAGAGCAGTGCCTCTTCTATCACACTGTTAGTTGTTTTAATTCTAGAGCAGCCCTCAGCCCAGGGTGGTCACTGTGCCTCTCCCCCTTCTACATATTTTCCATCAATACTTAATTTTTTCCCCCATCATTCATCTTAATGTGTTTTGCGTAGCCTAAGTTTGAAAAATGTAAAGCAGTGTTCGTGATTGGACATATGGACCTTTATTATTATAATATATCTTCTGCTGATTTAGTTGGTCTCTGATTTCGCTTGAGAAGTCGCATTGAGACCTGCGTTGGGAGATAAATTAATTTAATGTAATTTGACACTTTGCTCCTAAGTCCTGGGTAGCTGTGTGTTGTTTCAATGTTAGTTCATGCACAAAACGGCTAAGTGTGAGCTCAGAGTTGAATAAGTATTTCAGTTGTGGTAGCGAACAGGTGACCGTGCAAGTGAAGAAATGAATGTGGAACACAAAATAAAAGATCTATCAGAGATATTATCTAAGGCAGTACGATCACACCAAATGGAATTTGGTTACAAAGGGATACATGTTGTCATGGAATTTTCCCCTTGATCTTTGACAGAGCTTCTGAGTTCTATCAACTGTTGAAGCAAAAATACAATTTCTGTAAATATGACAAGGAAATTTACCAAACCCCCCCCCCCCCAACTCATCTGTCAAACGTGGCGCTTGTTCTGATATGGCACAAAATGTAATTTATTGATGACGTACAGTTGGAGGAAGCAGCAAGATGAATGTAGAAGTTTACAGGAGGATCTGTCAGGGAAATGCATCAAAACTATTGACATCATGACATCCTTCAGCGGGACAACTAACCTAAAGAAATGACCAACGTAACCAAAAACTTTTTCAAGGTAATGAGATGATATGTCCTTGACTGGCTGAGTCAGTCTTTTCACTGAGGGCCTGGCTAAAGGAATATAGTTCTCTACAATAGGCCATAGCTTAAAGATACTGCATTGAAGGCTGGCAGATCATCACCAGGGAAGATGCAAATCATTTGTTGCGATCTATGGGACCAAGAATTCAGGCACTGACTGAAAAAGTTGTTTTCAGACAATATTAACCTTGTGTGTCCAATAATTTTGAACCCCATCTTTTATATTTATGTTAACCTGCTCAAATGAAAGCAGGGGCTTTGCAAACGTGTGGACTGCTAGACTTGCAACAACTATTATCAACAAATCCAAATTTGTCCAATTTGAACTGTTCATGCTGTGTAAGGATTTCTGCCATTTTTAGTTGGTTCACTCTATATGCAGTTAGTGGTTTTCGGTGAATTCATGCATTTGTTTATTGACATTAAGAATTGATGAGAATTCATTTCGAATAATTACATTTGTGTGAGGAGGAGGATTTCAAACTGCATGTGTGGTGATGTGGTCCCGAGAGCGGGTGTGGGTGAGCAGGCCGAGACGCACACAAGTTACCACAACAACCATAGTGTACGCACTGATACATAACTGCCTACACACTGGCCGCATGAGCCCGGCATTGCACTGCACCAAAAGGAACCCAGAGTCCGCCACTGTACATTCTGACAATGGGTACAGTTGGCTCGCAGGTGGAGGATACACAATCCAAGGATATACAATCACTGACCCACTGTGACGCCATTCATGCTGCATGCTTACGCAGACCGCCAAAGGTTCACCATGGTGTCTTCAGACCCTTTCACGTCTTGTCACATAGGCTGCTCAGATCTGCCGTTCACAGGTGAATGCCAATCAAGCTGCATGGTGGACACATTGTTCTGTTGTGGACCACTTCTTTTGGACATTGACATGCTGCTTTGTTGTGGTTACTTTGGCTTTTCTGTCTGCTCCAAACTGTTCACTGTACAATTCTCTTGACCACTGATCAACACTGAACTGCTAATTTCGGGATTTGTTTTTGTTTTTGGCCCCATTCTTACTACCTCATTGAATGATTAGATAATTGCAACAATGAGCAGCTGTACAGGCACAACGTGCCCAACGAATGTGTTTTTATTTATTTTTTACTTGATTGTAAATCAGAACACTTGAATAACAAATACCAAGTCATTTGGCATACTCATCGGGAGGCTATTGAATGTCAGGCCAGTAAAGAAATATATTAATGTTCTTGGGAGCACAGTAAATCACACATCACAGCATTTGTATGGTCCACTGCTAAAATACTGTATTTATACGTCATACCTCTACTACTTATTAACTTTAAGAATTCAAAGCCTAATTTGTGAGAAGAATCTCAAAGGTTTTTCAGCTTTGACCTTAAAGAAGGTTTTAACTGTCACTGTCTTACTGATATTTTCTTTACTCCTCTTCCTCCAGCAGTCCAAAGGTGACAAAGTTGAATGCCATCCAGCGGTGAGTATTTATTGTTGGGTTTCAAATCAACACAGCGAGAATGCTCATTTGATTCGAGTTATCTGAAAACATCTTTCTGTGTCTGCCTCGTTACCACCCTTCCCATTGTCCCACCTGTTCTCATTGTCTCTCTTGCCTTCCTTCCTTTTTTCTTTCCATTTCTCTCTATATGTCCGTGCATCTCCAGAAACGCAAATCTTCTGCCCTGTTGGACACTCGTATGGCTAAGATTTATCGACGGCAGAGACACAGCCGCGATGGAGATGACTCTGCAAGTGATGATGATGACGATGATGATGATGATGATGATGATGATGATGGTTTGAAACACCTTTTCACTAAATCATTTATTTTGACAATGATTAATCACAAAAAAAATTTATTTTACATTACACATATTTACTTGTGATTATGACCATGTTATTCCGACCTGATCTCCGCAGGCTCTCAAAGAAGAAAGATGGTACTCCATGCTCGAGGGGGGAACCACTCTTCCAGGAGGGCATTTGTCACCAACAGGCGAGCCCTTTTGAGAGGAGGCTCAACCCATAGAGGAAGCAGAGGGGGACTCGTAACTTCTTGCCCCTCCGCTCTCAAGTTAAAGCGAGGGGCCGCAATGAGGGAGAGCGGACGGAGGGGGCGAGGGGTAAGACTGCGCGGAGGTTCCAGGATGCAGCGAAGAGGAGATGAGTCAGAGGAGTCAGACGACGACGACGACGAAGATGATGATGAGGATGAGGAGGATGATGATGAAGAAGAAGACAGCGAAGAAGACGACAAAGAACAACTTACTAGTCAACGTAGGAGGAGACGCAGAACAGACTATGATGAAGATGAAAATGAGGACAGTGAAGGGCTGGAATTTGACCCTGAAGATGAGATGATGGACACACTGGAGGATGAAGAGGATGAAGAGGAGGGGGAAGATGATGGGCGCTGGGATTCAGACCCAGAACCCCCAGTCCTCTTGGTGTCTGATCTTAACGATGACTTGCTGGGTGGCTCCTACTTGACTGTCACCCTACAGCGCCCCCATAAGGCCAAGAGACAATCTGGTAAGACAGTCAAAATCCAAGAATCTTCGGTGTGATCAATTTCAATTCAGTTTATTATAATCTATTATATAATATACATTATAGGCATGGACCATAACTGAACTGTATAGTCAACACCTTCAACTCTTACAGTGACATGTTACTTTTCAGGCTCCATAGTTCCAAAGCTGGAAGCAGCCATGGGTCCAAGGACAGCTGCAATGGGTGCTGGTGGTCAGCAGGGCTTTGTTCAGAGAAAGACGACACTGTCCAAGTCTTCAAGAGTCAAGAGCACAGACAACACTGCTGACAGCATTGGCCTGAGAGGACCTGGCAGGTAAAGTGCAATACAGGGTCTAATAAATTCTACCACTCATGTGATGTTGTATGTTTTTAATGTAATTACAACCAAATGTAAATTAAGACAATATCCGTGTTATTTTATAATTTACTTACTGCACTGACCATATGGCTGTTTGAGTCAACCGTTTGTTTCTCTTTCATGAGAAGTTGCACTGAACATATTGCACTCATTTGTATTGTACACCTCTTCTATCTTGGAATGTGTTTGAAATGTTTTTGGTAATTTCACAGACCACGTATGCGGGGTAACCATGGCGACCGAGGGATAAGAGATTGCTCTGCGTCTTCTTCAGAGGAACAGGAAGCTCCTTCTGCATCCTCCTCCCTGTCTCCTCCATCCCTGCTGTCTTTTAAGGACGAGGGTAATGACAAGGGGGGGGAGAAGGAGGTGTGGGTGTCTGTGTTCAGATTCTTATGCAGAGCCGAGCTGCTGGCCTGCATGACTGTCTGTAAGGCCTGGTACAAGTGGTATGTCGTACTTTTCTTCTGCAAACACACTTAAACACGCATTGTAAGCCATCTTTGTCTTATCCTATGATGGCTTCAAAATTGCTGGGCTTTGACAGAAAGTAACTAATGATACAAATGTCCCGACTCCCTGTCCTGAGCAGGAGCTGTGACAAGCGTCTGTGGAGCCACCTTGATGTAAGTCGGTGCACCCCGCTCAGTAATCAGGCCCTGGCAGGTATAGTCAAACGTCAGCCGACCTCTCTGGACCTGTCTTGGACCCCTTTGGCCAAAAGACAGCTTAACTGTCTGCTCACCCGGCTCCCAGGTACAAACATATACCAACAGGCATGCATGGACAGATGCAGCTGTCACTTCATTTCTCAGCACACCCTCTCCCCTAATCTGTCTCTGATTTTCAGGTCTGAGGGAGTTGAGGGTTACTGGTTTGTCTTGGTCCTGTCTCTCAGCACTGGTCTCTCCTACTCTGCCCTACCTGCGGCTGCTAGACATGCGCTGGTGTGACGGCATCAAAGACGTCCAGATGAAAGAGATCATCTCTCCGACTGGTCAGTAACAAAAGAAATTGGCATGCTTCAGAAACCGAATGAATTGGTATTTCAGTAAGATTGTTCCATATACAGTACTTCACTGGTTTTGGTAACTGTGGGAGGAGAGGTGCATTAGAGGCCTAAACTATTCTCTGAGGCCCAGAATCGTCCCCTCCGGTCCCTTCTAAATGCATTAAATGGAGCGACAACTTCATTAATAAAAATGCAGAGAACCTTTGAGCACCATGAAGTGCTTGAGACTGTACAGGTGTGATTGTGTAGTGTCAATAATTGTCATAAATAATAACTGCGCCTTTGAAATTCATTGACATTGATGACAATGATCACACTGGCCCACTCGTCAGGTTCCCAGATGCCTATTGCACTGTAGTGTATGCATATGTATGTATTCTTTTCTCACCCTCTATTAAAGCACTCCCAACGGTTCATAGGCAAGCCTGGCCACCAAAATCCCAAACCTGCAAACCACAGCCTGTGACCTCCACATTGACCTATCCACATCTGTCTGTCCTGCAGGCTTGGAATCGTCTCGCAGCAGACTAAGGAACATTATGACTCTGCGTCTGTCGGGTCTGGACATCAGTGAGTCTACTCTGAGGCTGCTGCAGCGCCACATGCCTCAGCTGGAGAACCTGGACCTGGCACACTGCAAAGACTTGGGAGACTCATCCATCGCTCTGCTGGCAGCAGCAGGGACTCACACTCGCAACAACCTCAGCGAGCTCACACTGGCAGGTGAGCGTTTGTGAGCTCAGACGTACACAACTGATCATTTGCTATTTCCCTGGTAAAACATTTTGCTCTGTTCTCCCATCACGAATATAAGCCATCTCCGGACATGAAAATAGGTTCTGCTAATTTAAGGAGTTTAGTTTCTGGGAGCCGTTTTCAAAGTCTGCGAAAAGAAATGCTAATTTCTCATTTTTTCCACCTCAAACGTATGCTCATTTGAATATTTATGAAATGTCTTTGTGTTTGTCCAGGCTGTAGCGAGTTGACAGACGGTTGTCTATCATATCTGAAGCGTCTCTCCTCTCTGACTCTGCTGGACCTCCGAGGCTGTAAGAGTATTAGCAGGCGAGCATGTGATGCCTTCATCTCCGACTTGTCTCATGTCGCCCTCTACTGTATGATGGAGGAGAAGCTCATCCAGCGCCTTGACTGAAGCAAAACCGCATTGTGGCACGTTTTAGGAGAGGATTTAACATGTGAACTTTCAATCTGGTAAAAACAAAGATTTTTCTTTTTATAACTGTTGCATCACTGACTATCATTGAAAGAATTTCCTTTAATTCAGGATTATGTTTTGGAGTAAAAACAATTATGAAAAATAAATAAAGAAGCAACGTATTTTTGTTTAGTGAACTCAATAAACGTGATAGTTGGGTTATTATGTGTGCGTACAACAAGGTTTGTGTATTTATTTCTTTTGGTCATATTGTAAAGTAATCAGAAGTTTGACTTTTTTTTTTTTTTAAACAATGTGGTTCTTAATAAATTGTTCAAGCATTCATCTGCTATAGCCACTTATTTTATATAAATCAAACTACATCAGAAATGATATATTCTTTGACTCTATTCACTCTAAAATGACTACGATAAGACCCCTTCAACATTAAAAAGAGCATAAACTGAACTGACAGCTCATGTTGGAGTCCAGTTATCACAAAGTGATTCTGGGCATGTTTACATCACAACCTTTAAAAAAAGGCTTTCAAAGCATCTTTAAACAGTTCATAGTAGGGCTGAATTTGGTATGTTATGGATTCCACATGTTATCATGCCTGCATTCAGACCAAAGATGGGGGTGAGTTAGATCATGATTTTTATTTTTAAGTGATAAATCTGACCCTTTGTCTATTAACAGTATTTTTTGTTGAATATGGCACACAGACACTGGTGTTCTATTCTCAACTTTTATTACAAACCAAAAATGTGTGTATATGTTTCAAGAAAAAACTGTGTGCGTGTGTGTGCGTCATCCATTTGCAAATGTAGCGCTTGCTGGATGTGTGTTTGTGGTAGCTAATAACTCTTGGTGGTCTCGTATGTTTCTGGGAACGGCAGGCTGAGATGTCCACTTCCAGCAACTAGAGGTAGGATTCCAGCATTGGGAACAACATTCCATGACAGTGACAGAGTGATGTTCCTGTTGGCTCTGGGGACGAGATAGATATGACGCTATGTCAATCACATATGTATCTATGGTACACAGTTATCTTGAGCATGTTTAATAGTAGTGAATAGCTATAAGGGGCACTGAGCTGTTGCAGTGATGCAACATCTGTTGTCTGTGAACGAACTTTAACAACCTAATGGTGTGTGCTTGTGCATTATTAAATGCGAGGTCAAGAGCTTTCAGTATTATGTTAACTTTTAAGTACCTGACAGGTTGTGTAAACTCCATCTAAAAAAAAATAAACCCCATCAACAATAATGTAATGGTTCTACTTTCCCAATATTTAATGAAGCTGCAGTAAAGAACAGAAAATGGAAATAAGTTAAGCGAAAGTGTGTACTTATGTGTGTCTTATTATCAATGCTGCGAGGACAATTTGGATGGTCATCACAACTTTAAAATAATTTGAGGGGTTAAGGTTAAGGAAGGGCAATAGGCAATGCATTATGAGTCTCCAAGGATGCGTTTCTAACCTGAGTCCGTTCCCATCATCAAAAAAGAAATATTTAGACTTCATGTCGCGGAGGGTGAGTTTGGTGTTTTCACCTCGTAGAACAATCTTGTCCCATAGCACCACCTGATTGAGAGACTGACAAAAATGATAACAAATTATTTTACTTTTTTAGGTTAGTGATGGCTAAACTAAATGTCATCTGGTCAAATAAAGCTAAAACGTAAATTGTTGTTGCTGCGTGTACATTTTATATCCAGAATATTTTTATAAACATCAAATATTGTATTATATATGTATATCTCATGTGCATACAGATACAGTATGATACAATATGATTATAGAAGTGTGATGCCCTGGACAGATTTGTATTGTCTCTGTATGTACTTGTAATAATGAATGCAATATTTGTTTGTAAACAGACCAAGGGCGGTTTTGATGAATGACAATAAATCAGTCCAGTGATTGGCTTCATATGAAAGCTACTATCAAGACATTGTATCATGTTACATAGTAGGCTTTTGTGTTATGATATGAGACCTAGGGTATACTGTTCCCCTTAACTAAACATTTAATATGATCAAACATTGGTCCCAAAACCTCCAGACTATGGAACATCCTGTCCTTGAAGCTCAGCTTAGATTTACTTAGTGAATCCAATCAATGTGTTTATCTATCCAAATAAGCATATGATCTGTTAAATTTCACTAAACACTGCCCTATCAAATGTGAGTGTAAGATGAAGTCCTTTATTATCTTATTTTGGCTGACTCAGGATACATGAGTCAAAACATACATTTAAAACGAATAAAAATAGCAGTTTCTCATCTCAGAACCTGTCACCGTCAAATGTTAAATATATTCTTAAAAAATAACAGATGAACAATCTATCAAAATTAATAATTATTGGATAAAAGCCAACTTATCATTCACAGCAGCTGTGATTTTATAGAACATGCACTATGTAAGCACATCATGACAAACAACTGCTCACAAATACATTTCTTAAGAGCTTAACATGTGTGTGTTAAATATGACTTACATTGCTCCTTGAGGCGTACTCAGCAGACAGATAAAGAAACAGCTGTTTGACGTTCCAATCAAATATTGGCTGCAAATGTAGGAAAAGTTAAAGAACAAAGAGGATAACAGCTTTGACGGCCACCGTCTCTGATTGGTAATAGAGACCACGTTTTTCCAGGGTTGGACGTAAATAATAGATAAATACAGGTGTTGAATGTGTCTCATATGATCCTATATGAAATCTAGAAAATGTGTGTTCGACCTTTTTTTCCTCTGATCTACTGAATGAAATTGGGGTCCATTATTTCATGCATCAGCTACCTATAAGCATGTTGTCACTAGCCCTCAAAAATGAAAAAGTCTTCATGGAATAATAACCAACCAATCACAGTTCTTATTTTATTCCGGGTTTCTGAACATGTTCACATTTCAAGTTCCATCCTTTTCTGTAACCCACTGTTCACCACTCTACTGCAGTGATTTTAAGATATTTTTTGTATATATATATATATATATATATATATATATATTATTATTATTTTTTTTTTTTTTTTTCATGTCATGTCATTGTCTATCAGCTGAACGGGCAGGGTACAACCTGGAGAAGTTGCCAACCTATAATTGTGCATGACTTTGGACTGTAGGAGGAAGCCAGATTACCCAGTGCCAGAAGAACATGCAACAACCCCAGACAAACCCAGTATCTACTTGTTGAGAGGCCTAATTTAAGCATGGTTAATTACTTAGATTGACTCTTTACTAGTCTCAACTGGGGCTCAATGCCCAAAGAGACTTTAACATGGACTGGAGGAGCCGGTGATAAACAAACGTTCTGGTTGGTGGTTAGATTATACACAAGCTACACACTGTGTTATATGTATTCCAGTGCATGCAAGTCTGAGTAGTATGAAGGATATCAGCTGAGAGGTCAAAGGTGATGAAACCTAGATCGCTGCGCTCTCTGGGTCCTGTGAAGTCATCCACATTCTTCCTGTTCAACAGAGAGAGAGAGGAGGGAGATATAGAGGACACGATGAGAGGGAGTCTACAGAGCTGCTGGTGTTTACAGGACATGAAAACACAATAATTCTGACAGCTGTGACTCAGGTTTAAACCAATTAAAGCACAAAGTGTGACTTAGAGAAACCTAATGTTATATGAACTTGATGACAAAAAGGCATGGTAGGGTAATAAAACAGGATGAAAGGACTAATTCTGCACCATCGCACACCACAATAGACCAGCTGCAGTTAAAAACCTGCCTATTGTTAAATTTTCATCTTATTTGTCAGAAGATTAAAAAAAAAGATCTGTTGACTCGACCTGATTTTCAGATCCAGGTCTGACAAGTGTAAATTAAGCTAATGTGGTAGTACAACGTTAAATGAAACTGTCATGATTTTAATTAGTAATGTCAATGATAAAAAAAATATTTAATTTAATTAATTACAACATTCTGTGATTGATTTGAATAATCACAAGTTTAAAATACACATATTTACTTGTAGTTTTGTTTTTTTACGTATGGCAAAACAAATGCAGTTATTTTACATTACATTTATTGAATAATACTTCTAAGTAATATTCACCAAAAACATTTAAAAAAAAAAAATTTACCAAATGACATGCTGTAGTATAATCAAAGGAGGACTGACGCTACATGATGACTTTGGTGACGGTACGCAATATTACAATGAGGTTATCGAATATTTTTATTTTATGTTTTGTACACACAACTTTGGTTTTACCTAAACTTCCACCCGGAAGATTTTTAAACTGAAATGTCCTGCCCAGCACTCCACGGTGCACCTCCTCAGTCATTCTGTTACTTTAACTTGCCTGCCTCTCAGTTAATTCCCAGGTGAACATGCGCATTACAAATACTTAAGGAGGTACCGTCTAAACTGGATACTATGATTAATTTGAGTGAAAAAAAAAAGAGTGCGCGTTAAAGTCTCGAGAATAATCACATGCCCTCATTTTGATACATCGTATTTTCACTCAATAAAGGTTTCAAAGTCTGTGGGATGCTTGTCCACACTTGCACATGAGCTCGAGGTTCAAATGGTCTCTATAACTGGCCAATCACAATGAAGCAGTTCAGTAAAGTCACTTTTCAAGCACTAATAACTCGAAGTTATTACATTCGCAGTTTGGAGCTGAGTGATTGTCAAAGCTTCACGCTTCCACCGTTTCAGCCAATGAACGCGTCAAACTGAGAGCTGCTGTGGCAGCAGTCGATTGCTGCTTATTCTTCTACTTCCGGGTTACACGGCAGCTTCACCCGATTCTTTTCCCTCTTACTATAGCAGCAGACTGCTTCTTTTGCGTACACATTTACAACGAACACGCCACTGACTGCAGTCATTCTAATACAGCAGCAGTAATACAAAACACAGTTATAACGGCACAGCGCATTCATGCTAACAGCTGCTGGAGAGGTTTCTTACAGCATCACTTTGGAGACGTGGATGTCCACGGGAACTCTTCTGTCTTTGAAGGCTGTGGTGATGAAACAGCCAAACGTGAGGGCCGCCATGACACTCAGAGAGAAAGCGAACAAAGAGTTCGCTCTGGACAAGACCGTGTTCATCTTTCAAAAACCGCTGCAGCCACCGGAATCACCAGAACAACACCTTGCCCACACGCCAGTACGCTGCCAGTTAGTCGCTGTGTATGGAGAGGAAGTGTCAAGCGTTGTCGAATTTCTTGTTCTTTGAGTTTATTGGCGGTTGGCAAACAACTTTTTAGGTGCATTACCGCCACCTTCTGGACTGGAGTGTGAGCCAAAACGTCAGCTCTATTTTCCTAAATTCTCTTGTCTAACCCCGTACTTTAAAGAAACCGAAACACTTCCCTGTACCCTCTGTCACCAGAACTCTGTAATATTTCCCTGATATTTAGTGTTACTTTATTTCTTTGTAATGCTTCTTTGAGTATTTGTCTTTGGCTATTACATAAGGGACACTCCATAATAATGTGTTGAACTGTTCCTGCTGATCACAGCTGTTACATTTCCCGGATGAATGTGTATTAAATATTTTGCGTGTGCTGTTAAGACCTGAATCTCATCCTGGTGATAATGTCTTCTTCGTTCCCTTTTCTATTGCTCTCCCTCATTTCTCCAACTTTCTTTTGTATGCTCTGATAGTATCTGCCTTTAGTTCCTTTGTCCCACTCTGTTTGCCATCTTTTTCATTTCTGATTTAACTATACTTTTTATCTCAGCCTTACTGTAACTTATTTCCATGGTTATGTCTCCCTTTTTTATAGCCCCATTTGCATTTTTATCTGCGAGTTAATTTCCATTTAGCCCAACATGTGCAGGAACCCAAGTGATTATGGTCCCTGTCCCCGCCCTTTTTCTGTTTGTTATTGAGGGTAAAATGTCTATAATTATATATGCTTATTCATCGCTTTTTCATTCGACCATTCAAAAAAATAATAATTTTAATGACTGACAAATTGTTTTAGTCATTTTATTTATTTTTTCATTTGGAAACTAATAATTAGCAGATTAACCAATGATCCAGATTGGTTAATCTGGTTATCTAGACAATGTATGCAAAAGGCTGACAACAAACACGCAACACATCACAAAGACCAGCAAAACAAACACCTCGAACAAGTCTGCTTTGATGAAAAATATGTCTTACTCCCTGCGGTAAAGTTGTTCTTCTTGAAGATTATATTTACACATCTAGTTAAATATATTAACCGGTAGTATTAGTATTAAAAATCGAACTGCTTTTCCTCTGTAAAGAAAATGGAGGGGCCGATCCGGGGGAGGGACAATGGAGGAGAGGAGATGCTGGCGGGTGGAAACAGAAGACATGGGTAATGTAACTGGCTGTTGACTTCCTGAAAACCTGTTAGAAGGAGAGTGTTAGCATATGCCCAGTCTTTAGTTGGAAGCTCAAGAACAACCCAGAGAAATCTGGAGAAATCTTCAGCTCACAACTGCATGGTTTATTATGGTCACATGGAAAGTAAAGCAGTGCTGGGCCCAGCGCTAGGCCCAGTGCTGGGCACAGAGTGTCAGAGCTCCTGCAGGATCTCCACCAGATTGTGCCCCGATGTCTGGGAATGGTTCACTTTTATCCTCTTTGGGTTAGGCCTGCCCCGTACAGAGGTTGGACTTTCATGCGACCGCATGTAATTGGCCAGTTACCAGTGACGTGGTCAGTAATCTTGGAATGTATTAATCAATATGTGTGTGTTGGTTTGTATGTGTATCTAATCCAACAGAAGTAAGAGAAGTTTCATCTGTTCATGTTGTACGAGCCAGTTGTGAGGGGTATGCTATCTTACAATTCTTACATCATTCAATAACATACGGTGCGTCATTTGGGCTCAGAGAAAAAGGATGACAACAAGAACTGGCGTTCAGTGAAAAGATGCGTGAGTGAGTGAGAATACATGATAGTCTCAGAACAAAACCAGTTATACCAGACATGTATCTAATCTAACTGGCAATAAAGAGAAGTTTGATTTCTTCATGTTGTACAAGCCAGTTGTGAGTGGTTATGCTATCTTACTGTTCTTACATCATTCAAGGAACCAACTTAAAAGTAAACAACAGGAACTGAATTTCAATGGGAAAATGGAGAATACGTATATATGATAGTCTTAGAGCAAGGCCAATGATAACAAGAGGAAGAACATGGAAAAAGTCATGAGGCCAAGAAGAGAGGTTGAGGTGAATTAATGATGGTTGTTTTGTTTCTCCTATGTATAAATCAGAACAGTCCTCAGTGCATTGGACTGCATAAACCACATTGCTCTGTTTGTGTCTGGGAAGCTTGTCCTTTGGGTGGACCAGCTTCTGCCTCAGATTTTGTTTGTTTGTTGAAGATTCTATGGATTTTTTCAGAGACTCCAGCAATATACGGAATAACCGTGTTTTTCCGTTTAAGTCTGAAGTACTGCTGTCGATCTATAACCTTATCTTTCTCTAGCTGTTGCAGTCAGGTGAAAACCTTCTTTTTGTAGCCACTGGTGGGGTCTCTCTTCAGGGTCTCATATGTGACTGTGTCACTCAGAAGGCCACTCACCTTGGCATGGGAGTCTGTTGTGTTTAATACCACTGTGCGTCTTCCTTTGTCGGCTGGCAAGATGGTGATGCTCTGGTCTTTCTGAAGCGATGTAAGTGCTCTGCTCTCCTGGACAGGATGTTTTCCACTGACAATATTTATTTATCAGCTACCAACAAGAAGCACCAACAATATACTGTAGGTTCTTTGGAAACCAACAATGTCATATCAAAATACTTTCTTCAAAGGGAAAGGGGGGGCAGTAATGCAATAATGGATAAACGGCTCACAAATGATTAATGTTAAAATCCTGAATACACGACAGTTTTGTAAAGTGAATGATGAGTAACACATTTATGATAAGATAATATTTACGTAGTATAGATAATGGATACATAGATTTTTAAAATAATATCAAAATTTTGCTTTATGATATTATGCATATATTTTCGTCAAAGTCATTCCACTTTTCTGAAGTATAGTTTGACCTAGTTAAGAAGGTGTCAGTCAGTGTCAATATATACAGCAGCATCTTCAGTTTCATGCTGCTATGTTGTGTGTGCTTGGTGGGGACATAACTTAGCAGGCCTTCCTGTTAGACCAGACAAATCATGCCATCGGAGAGGCTAAGGTTCGGTGATATGGAAACAACTGGGCTATGTGGGGTTCTTTAATTCCTACAGGTCGAGGACAGATCACCAAGGACAAATTTAAGTTTAACGAAAAGGTTTATTACAGAAAGCATTGAATAAAAGGCTTGATCAAGGTCTCTCCGGCTCAGAGCGAGGACCAAGAAACCGAAGAGCCACGTATGTTGCGTCACAGCACATTACATAGTAGCACATACATTCCTATTGGTCTAAACTATAGGTGAGAGATGCTCATATATTAAGTAGAAACAGTGGCGCATGATCCAAGATGGTGCATGACTTTGAAATTAATCATCATTAATGTCTGAGGAAAGGATCACAACTTTCCCTGTTTCTGTGTTGATGTGCAGTAAGTAACTGAACACTCAATATGGCCCCAATGTTGCATCAAAGGCTCACATTTCACATGTTCCTTCTCTCCTTGATGATATGAATTATCACATTCATTCACTCAGTAGCATCTACTACATTTTAGATGTTTTTTTATTTGTTTTAATAAACAAACACCCATACTTATCTGTTTGTTGTTTTCCTTTACATTTCCAATTATCCATATTACAATCTGTATGTGTTTATCACGTTGTCTAAATATTTGTGTGGGTGTAAATATATTCTACTGTTAAATGAATGTAAATGTGTATTCACAATCCAGCCTATAACTGTGTAGAAAGGTGGAAAAAAGGCTAGTAACTTTGTGTACTGATAATACATTTAGAATATTAAAGTAAAAGGCCATCTCTGGTTATCAACTGTGCATGGCCATTGGCCATTGTTTTAAAAGTGATATTTAGTAAGCCCTATTTTTGATCACTGATTTGCTTATGGGGAATGGAAACTACTGGAAATGCACATACAGACAGAGACAGGGACATTTTCCATAGATTCCTTGTACACCTAAAGTGGGGCCAATGTTTCATAAATAGTTTCTTTAAGACTATGGCTATCTGGGCCTGGGACTTTATTAGATAACTGCACGTATTAGCCTTGATAGCTATCAAACAGGAAAAGAAAAAATGATTTATAAAGGGTAAAGTCAAAATGATTAAAAGTTGAAGACGCTTCTTGCGTACAGGTTTACGTCTTGTTTTATCACAATATTCATAGTAATTACACCATATGTTACACAGCATATATTCTTGTATTTTAGTTGAGAGCTAATCGAATGCTGCTTGTGGAATCATGTGCTCCTCATGTAACTTAGGTAATAGAGTTGTTGAGTCTGATTTCTTCAATCTTAAGCGGTGGACTACCTGTGAGATCGTCCGTCTACCAACCAGAGGATCGCCTTGTGAACCTGAGCACCTGATTCTACCCCAACATCTGCTCCCCGGGCGCCTGAAATGTGGTCGCCCTCTGCTCTGTGGCAACTTACGTGTGGACTGGTTGCTGTGCTGTGCCACAGATGGGAAACAATGCAGAGAATAAATGTCCCCATTGTGTGTGTGTGTGAGTGTTTGCATGTGCATGTGGGGACGAATAAAGGGTTCTTCTTAATTCTTACTGAGAAATTATTTGTCAGCTAAAAAAAGCTGGACTTCAATACCAGATAGTATGGCTGGACTTTTTGAATGACAATACATGTGTCAAGAGTTGTTGTAATGTTAGTAAATTTTAATTCACAAACCTTAATATTACTCCTCTATGCACATTGTTTTTATTTCCACTTGTTTGCGTTGGTTCTGTGATTCTTGTGTTTATGTTGCATGTACTTATTCTTTTTACTGGTGCTTCTTATTTTGACTTTCCCCTTTGCTGCTGTTTCATCTGATGTCTATTACTATTATTAATTTAAAAATGCCCTTCACCGTTGTGTGTAGTCAAGACGACACGTCCATTTGATGTTTACTACCAGTGATTGATTGCGGTACAACGCCCCACTCCAGGGACAAAAATAGCCTCTCTCGTCGGCACGTGGGCGTGCACGTGAGGTGGTCATGTGGGATGAACACAACAGCAAGATAGCCGTACAGCCATGCACATTGTCGCAGCCTGTCTCGCCCTCCACCATTGCAGTCAGTTTAGCCTGATTGACGGACAAACGCGTGAGGACGAGCCGTGGGAATATGCCAGAGGTTCCGCCCGGAGCTCCGGGGGCGGCCCGGAAAAGAGGGGCTGAGGCCGAACAAGGCTTCGAGAGGAAAAAGGCCTGCTGGGGCATTCTGACCAGCCAAGGTATGTGCACGGATTTGTAGAATGTCAGCAAATAGTATATCTTAATAATACTTTTTTTCCAGAGCTCAAGATGGCGTCTTCAAATTTCACGATTTAGACGATTTGCACACATTTTACGTTTAAAAAATTAGCATTACTTAATTTACAAGTTATGGTTTGGTTAGTGGGCTGTAAATTAGACTACATATTTACCCCTCAAGAACTATTGATGTCTTGTATCATCCTTTGTGGGTTATTATATATATATATATATATATATAACATTTGATTTAAATAATTTGTGATATATCTGTGAAAGGTGCAAGACAAATAAACAATTCTTGTTGTACCATAACCATAGCACATTCACTTATTTAATAAAATTGGCTGCATTGGCAACGTATTTTTTTCCCCGAGACAGTAATGATTGAATACTTAACAGTGTTTGAAAATAGTAGTAAGAGAAGTAGCATCTCATGTGTTACTTTTGTGCAATATGAAACCAGTCTATTCATACATGTCAAACTCAAGGCCCGCGGGCCAGAACCGGGCCGCCAGGGGGTCCAACCTGGCCGCGGGATGACTTTGTAAAGTGTAAACAGACACACGTACGAACCCAGGGCTCTCTCGTTTCGTTTCACTTTCCTCGCTCCTCTTTCTACGCCCGGCCCCCATATCCTCCACCCAATCAGAACACACTTCCACCACTAACTCACCCAGCATATAGGTCACTAGGACTGTCGATCAAAACTGTGATGCATTCGTTTACATTCCGTAAATTAGGATTTAACAGTGATAGAGGTGCTAGTCTGTGTAATTCCTGCACTAGAGAATTTTCGAACCATCATAGTGCAATGTTGCCAAAAAGATGTTTGCTTGTTTTTATTAATTTGTCATACAATATATTGTAGACACAATGATGAATGCTATGCTAAGAAAGTGATGTCCTATTGGAGAAATATTATTCAAGGGAATATTTTATAATCATATTTTTATTTTGGTCCATAATTCAATGGTAACAGTTCAACAAAGATTTGGGTTTCAGGGGAAATGAAAGGTGTTCACATTAAGTTTATACAGCCTAATGATGTATTCACTCATCTTATAAAATCCTATTGAATATTTTGAAATGCTTCTCACTGCAAATACTGATATATGTGATGAATAAATCACAAAGCATGTAATTAATTTGATGTTTTTTATAGCTTGACAGCATAAATAGAGTAAATATTACTTATTGCACTTATTTTTCAAAGTTTCAGGTTGTTCATCATGTTTTATCAAAACATAGTTAATTCAATATGAACATTTTCAGAATGTACCCATCCTTTTTACTGAACCAAATGGAAAAAAAAATAGTTGTCGTTATCTAAAGGTTATTATGCTATATGCTTGAGATTAAATTGGGCTGTGTGTGACAAAAATGAGTTTGACACCCCTGGTCTGTGTGCTTTTCTTTTCTTGAAGTTATAACTCCTCTGTCTCCATCACTGCTGTTAAAACTCACATGGTCAAATAATTATTTGATTTAAATGGTCTGTATATATCAGACATTTTTTCACTTTGGAAGGGTACTTGTTATAATGTCAGACACCTCCATTGCTAACTCAGGAAACATCACATGAAAACATATGAATGAAAGACGCATATGCAGTGGTACTCCTCAACATTTTAGGGTTGTAGGGTGAGCTACAGTCTCTTGATGAAAATATGTGGAGGTCCTCTCACTTACTTACCAGTGGCTGGATGCAACAGGGAGAGATGGTGAAATGGGTATGTGTGTTGATGTGATGTAATCGTGTATATTAGTGCAGTTACTGCGGCAACAGCTGTTGAGAAAGAGAGAGCTAACTAGTACTAAATATAACTAAAGATTGCAATGCTTGGCTACATCATTTTGGAGGGGCCCAAGGTAATTTTTCAAATTCTGGATTGTTTTCTTCTGGAACAATTGAAAGTGAACATCAATTAATGAGTATTATGGATATGACTCAGTTTTTGTCCGAACTCAGTTCGCTTGTTTTTGTGTGTGTGTGTTTGTGCGTGCGTGCTTGTCCAGGATCCTGGGCAGATCGCTCCCCTCTCCATGAGGCAGCTTCTCAAGGACGACTGCTTGCCCTTCGCACTCTGCTGGCCCAGGTAACACCCTTAGAGGCAGCGTAATAATCTTTAACCTGCACCTTCACGAATGTAAAAACTAGCTGACTTTTTGGAATTCGTAACATGCATTTTATTTTGCATTTCTTAATTTCCATTGACACAGCATCATTGCCATGGAGCTTGAGAAAATCCTATGTTCTCCTTTTCCACAAATAAGGGTGCAAATTAAAAATATTAACTACTAATAAGCAACTAACCGCTTCATTCAACTGACCAACAGTCCCATCTGCAACCAAAAGGGTTTAAAGTAAGGTGAGGAATATTTAATCAAGAAAACATTTTTTATTGCAGTCCTTCGAAGTCTGAACTCAATCTGGCTATTCAAAGCTGCACCTAAGTTACAGGAGAGCTGGGAGATGGAGAACTCCTTCCTTCATTTTGTGGCACAAGCCCTGAAACTGTCTTGAGTGAAATAACAGTTTTAGGCTATATCATAACATGTGTCTGGTGACAAAAAACAATTGCTCATTGGTCATACCCACAGAACAGAATGGCGAGAGGGATTCAAGGCACTAACAGCTTCCAGAGACAACCGCTTACTGCCACCACAGGGGGGCACTACATTTTCAAAATGAATGCAAACATCAGGTCCTGTATGGACACAATAAAGTGCTAAGATTAGATGTAAAAAGAGACATTTAACTTCATTTTTATATGTTTTAATTGAGGTATGGGGTTAGCTCCCTGTTTCTTGCCCTGACTTCACTGCGATGCTGTAATGTTCTGTAATGTTTGAAAACCTCATAGTGAATGTTTAACACAGCAATCATCATCAAGGTAAGTATGACATGACATATGCCAATACTGTTCATACATGTTTTAATTGGTTATACACTCTTAATTACTTACCATTATTTGTGTAAACATCACTATGGATTTGTTGGAAGAGGAAGGAGGCTCACTGAGGTAGCTAATGTATGGCAGCCATATTTTTGTGCTTATGCTACAGGCTAGTAATATGTTTGCTCCGCTAGTGGTATAAATTAGGAAGTAGTGTTACCTTGAGTTTGTCACAATGTTTAGCCCACACAAGTAGCAGACAAATGAATGCCCTAAAGATAGGAAATTGAAAGGAAGACGAGGAAATGTGACCACTCCAGTCATGTTGTGACTGAAAAAGGCCAAATAAATAGACTAATTCAAACAAAGGGAGTGGGCTGCCTAAACAAATGAAATCATTGGGCTCTATGCTTTCATTCTTAGGGATATCAGACAAACATTGTCACCATCGATCATGTGACCCCGCTCCATGAAGCCTGCCTGTCAGGACACATAGCTTGTGTCAGAGCTTTAATTAATGCTGGAGCTGATGTAAGTATTCTTCTTTTTACCATCATTGTTCAGGCAGAATCTGGCTAGACATTACTACTCTCATGTGATTTATTTATGGTATCTTGTATTTCAATTCATTTCAGTATTTAATATTCCCATTTTGTGTTTTTGTGGGTGCTGTGCAGGGATAAGTACATATAGTGATTACTGCATTGTTGACATTTATATATGTGTCTAGGTAAATGCTCCCACAATTGATGGTGTGAGTCCTCTGTACAACTGTTGTGCTTCTGGGAGTGTTGGTTGTATGGAACTACTGTTGAAGAATGGAGCACACACACACACGCCACACACACACTTCCCCTCAGCTCTGCATGAAGCCTGCAAGAGAGGTAAATATACAATCCAGTACCCAGGGGTCAAATGCAGTTAATCTATAATGCACCCCACTCCATCTAAATGTGTGTGTGTATGTGCGCATGCATGTGCAGGCAGCAGCAAGTGTGTAGAGACCCTGCTGTCTCATGGGGTCGATCCAGACTATGACGTGTCCCACTTGGGCTCTCCTCTCTACATAAGCTGTTTGCACCACCAGACAACCTGCTCAAAGATTTTGCTGCACAGAGGTATGTCTCATTGCAACTTTCTGCCCTGCCACCTTATAGCACAACTGTTTTCAAAGCTTTTCATTCAATGTCTTAAGTGTGTGTGTGTGTAATATATATATATATATACACACACACACACACACACACACATATATATATATATATATATATAGAGAGAGAGAAGATAATCTGGCTTTTTTGACCTTTTTATTTAGTACTTTCTCTGTGAAGATGTGTTTTTGTGTTTTATTTATATTCTTTGCAACAGTTCAGTTTTTCTCTGCTCCATTGGAGATATTACATTGTGTACCTCTTTCATCATCACTCCTCTTTTATAGGAGCCAGTGTTAATTTAGGCAGAGGAGTAGACAGTCCCCTTCATGCAGCTGTCAGACTAGACAATGCTGACCTGGTATCCATGTTGCTGGACTATGGAGCTGATGTCAACCTGAGAGACAGTAACAATATGCGACCTGTGGAGATAGCAACACGTGGTGGAAAGACACAGCAGGTGTTGCAAGCATTTGAAGGTACTGCATTATACAAACATACATACATTGTACAAAGGTCATTCTGATTAATGACATGTACAACAACTTGAAATTGAAGAGGAAACAACTATCTCTCTATATCTCTGTATCCAGTTTCTCCGAGGAATCTCTGCGAGTTGTGTCGTCTCTGCATCAGGAATCGGATTGGTCCATCCAGACTGAAGCAGCTCTCCTGCCTTCCTCTGCCTTCCTTGCTCACTGACTTTTTGGAACACACATAAAGGGAACACATATCTAGACAGTAAAACACCCACAGTTCTTTAACAGTTAAATTTTGTTATACCAAGCATCTCATTAACCACATAACATATAACATAACATCACCACAGTTTTTACTTAAGGGTGATTTTGGCTATTAAAACCAAATTATAGTTGCTTCAAAAGTTGTATTTTCAATGTGTATTGAGTAAAACGTCATATTCCTGATGATTGTCTGACAAAGATATTGTCTATACCTTGGCTTAGCAGAGAATATCATTTTGTGAATACAATACTTTGTTTTTCACTGGCTATATACATAAGATAGATCGGGTCTGAGCAGAGCCTGAAATATGGTCAATCCTTTTCAGATCTGACAATGACGTCCTTCTCAGGGGGTCTGAACCCGAGGGGGCAGATTTTGTTTAACGTTCAATGCGTCTGGCACATGACCACATTGTTTTGCAAAATGAATGCATTTCTGAAATGTGCCATCGGCAAAAAAATTCTCTGAACTGCTTCAGTTTCATTATGAGAGGAATGACCTGCTACCAGAAGGCTTCAAAACAATGAAAATACTCATTCTAATGCTTACGAAATCACTGCCCGCCTATTTCTTTGTTATTTATATGCAGGTGTGCGTTTATTACAACGGCCATGTCCTGAACAACTAAAGACTACATACCTCTCTGCGTGTATAAGTGTGCGTGACGTGGTATTTTACAACAATGAGCCAAAGCCCTCACTAATACCTGAACCGCACGTCACGGATGTGGGCTACAGAACCACCTCACACACCTTGTTTCTTCTCCTGGAGCCAGTAAAACTCGCTGTCACACCCTCGAGTCGGACGCGTATCACAAGCACGCGACGAGATTCAAAGGTGCAGCAGTATGCCGGAGGTGTGATGTGGCTCAAACATCCGGAAACGGTGTAATTGAATGTGAAGACAGGCGTGTTCGCGCCCGCGCGCGCGCGCGAGAGAGAGAGAGAGCTTGACAGAGCAGCACTGCAGGGGCTGACCCACTGTATCAGCAGTAACGTTCGCGGGACAACTGTGTGATTGGCGGGGGAAGGCAGGAGCACAGCACAGGCTTGCTGGAACACACGGCCATCTACTGGGAACTCGCGCTGGTGTCTCTGCCTGTGGCCGAGTCGCTGCTGGCCAGCGTTGTTCCGACTTGCTCCATCAGCAGCCGCTGTCATTGCTACAAGCGGTAGCGGCTAACCTAGCTTAGCTGCCTGCAGCCTGGCTACCCGGGAACACTTTTCAGCATGAGGCTAAAAGTGGGATTCCTTCTGAGGAGTTTGCTCGTCGTTGGGACGTTTCTTGGTTTGGTGCTGCTCTGGTCGTCTCTGTCACCGAAAGACAACGATGAAAACCCTTTGGGGAAACGGGTGAGTCCGCGGCAAACCGGTAAACTTTGGACTGTCTAACAGAGAAGCGAAACATTAACAGGTATCAGTGCTAGCATAACTCCAGCACAAGACGTCTAAACACACGGCACGTTAGCTCTGAAATATCAGGCTTTGGATGTGAGTGATCGGGGTGGAAGGGTCATGTATGTAGCCTGGTTTCACCACTCTTTAAATAACAAGCATGTGAACACGAGTTTTCATTCAGCTAGCTAGACCACACCGGTTGTCATGGAGATTGATCCTAGCTGCCTTGAGCCTTGTATGGCGAATAGACATATTTTGACAGTCGGACAGTAACAGTAGGCGTATTGTTGTACACACAGGACGGTGAAGGCTACAGTCTTGCACAACACATTCACTCCAGGATGTCCGCATATGTCCCCATGTCGCTGTTCCAAGGCGGAACTGTGTTGTTAGATAATATTTGACATGAGTTCAGGCTAGTCGTGTCTTTGCATGTATGTCAACCAGACTTCAAGCTTCCTTTAAGACAACAAATATTCAAAAACAGTTAGATTGTTTCTGCAGCCAACTATTTTATTGGCTATTGATTTGACAGCAGATTGTGATAAATGTAAATATCGTTTCCTAGAGATCAAGGTGATGTCTTTAAAACGTGTGGTCTAACCAACATCTTTGAATAAATGGATTAAAAAAACAAAACATTTAAAGTATTTAAGAGGTGATACTTTCCCATTGTTGAGTAATTTTTCCACACACACAGACAAGGGCAAAAAACATGTTCTGCTTCCGGCTGAGTTGGTCTACTGGATAACTTAACCATCAACTATGTTGCAAGATAATTTGTATCACAGCATTTACTGTCAGTAATTATATTGAACAAGCTGTTCATGTTTGGGATGTTTCCTGAAGAGGAACTTGATGTAGCATATGAACAATGAATGTTTGAATCATTTAGTTAGGGATAAGCACGACAAATCATAACATAGGTAAATATGCTCAAATACAGCAGAATATAGTTTAATTGTCTATGACTCTCTGAAATGCTGCTATCTCAAAACTATAGTACTCGAACTTGAATTATACGTGGCCTAGTGGTGAGGGAGACAGGCATTGGACCAGAGGGTTGCCGTTCGAGGCCCAGTCGCGGCGGTCTCCCTCTGAAAGGATGCACGAACCCCCGCAACTAACAAAAGAGAAGCCACCTCTAATGCCCTTGAGCAAGGCGCTAACCCCATCTGCTCCCCGGACGCTCTCAGGCCACTGCTCTGTGGCCTTGCATGCGCCACAGATGGGTAAAATGTAGAGGTCATAGGTAAAATGCAGAGGTCAAATTTCCCCCAACTTGTGTGTTTGCAGGTGCAAGTTTGTGTGGGACGATGCACAATTCTAATTCTAATTCTAAAATTAGCAGTGCAATAAACTTGATTTGTTCCAAAACTACTATATTTCAAAGGCCATGAACATCCATACATTACATTAGGGTAGTATTAGAATTGTAGAAATCACTGCAGTATCTCCACTGTTATGCCACCATGAGGGGTGAAGGAGGAGACGTACAAGAAAACAGGTGTAATCATGTGAAAGCACACCAAAGTGTCAATTAGGTAAATCCTGGCTCCTACAAATATATCAAGAATGATAATAATAATTGAAAAGTAGTATTAGATCAGGATATTCTAGATTCAGTTTTAATTATATTGTCAATGTAGGTTAGATGCAGCCCTTGGTTTATGACTTGATGTGAAGTAGTCAGGGAATGTTAATTACTAACGCCCTTATGTAATATGCCTTGAACAATTGGCAGAATGCTAAATGTAGTTATCAACAAGGCAGGTTAATATATTATCCTTGTCTCACACAATGTACCTGTGATTCCTTCGGAATATGACTTTTTACCACAGCTATGTATATTAATGTACAGATAATATAGAAATGGCAATATATTCTAATATAAGTTGTCCTCACTCTCACCAACATATGCATCCATAGTACTGTCTCCACAATCCCTACTTTTAGGTGTTTTAATGGTTTGCCAGCAAAAGGCAGTGAATACATCAATTCATTACTTTGTAATGGCAATGATATATGTGGTTTGTTTATCTAAGGTTGTTCTCAGTCATAGGGTGAAAGAAATATCTTCTGTCCCATTGATACATCAATTGCTTGCTTAAATACTGAAATACTGTCTGACAAAAAATGTCCACAAGCAATTTAGTTTTTTACATTATTATTTTTTACTTACACATTCCTATAGCTAATGTCAGTGATGTTTACCATTTTTGTAAAGGACACCAATGGCTGAGAATGCAAGCTTGCTGGTGCTGCTGTAGTACATGGTTGGCAATTACAAGCATTTGCATTAAAATTCAAGATCCTTCCTGCTGATTACACTGCATGTAGCAACCAAAACCATACTGATCGCTGAGTGGCTGAGATTGGGCATTGTACTGGCGTCGAAATCTCTTACATACAGATTGACTGAGCCAAATGTAAGGGAAACAAAACTACTTTATTAATCCAATTTATAGCTTTCCAAATTCATATTCGACTTAAGTGCAGTGATTGGTAAAAAAAAAACATTCGAATTACAGTTCGTAAAAAATACGGCGTCACCCTCTCTCCTTAACCAACACCACCAAACCTGTGAGCAGGGTACCCATATCACCACCACAATGCACGTGACCCTACGTTTAAAAAAACATCACACATCACCAATCATATCAGCAATAAACTTTATCCCCAATAGTGTCAAAGAATACCGACAATATCAAACAAAAACCTTAACATGATTAAGATAGGAAATTATTTCTATGCATTTATTTTTTGGCTCCAATCACATACTGTACATACATACATAGGGTTTTGCTCAATTCTTAGATGGAATTAGAGGCTTAGCATGGCTGCTGTAAGTAAGTGAAGGCTCTGCTGATGGAAGGTTACCAAATATCTTAATCTTTGTTTCTGGGGTAACAGCATTATGCATTGGGTTGGAGATGTAAGTGCATCTCGAATGACATTGACCATAATCATGAACGTGATCCAACCTGTTTAAAACTTTTAACTAACTCGCTGAGGTTCAGGGCTTCAATAAATGTTTTCCTTTATCCTTTATCCTTTATCTTTATCCTTCTCTTATTTTCTCCTTTGCTTAAGAAACTCTTATGAAAAACAACTTCCCACCTTAGAAGCACTTTTAAGAGAATATATGCTTTGTGAATTCATTCATTCAGTCATTTAATTTAACCAGGAGATAATCCAAATCTTTTTTTGAAAACATAATTTTTAAGTTTTGAGCTATCAACAAACCAGCTTTTTTCTAGCTACTGGTAGGAAGGAGTTACATCTTATTGTATTTGTAGACTTTCATTATTTAGCTTTATTATTATTTTGTTATTTTCTGCTATTAAAATAATTTACTATCATTCTTTTAATAATTGTATTATATTTATTCTATATTATCATAGTATTTTATTACACACCTATTAGTATTTATAAACAACTAAAAATATATAATACTCAAAATGTATACTACCTACACTATTTATTATTAATCTCATCTCAGGGTGCGAAATACCCAGCTGCAATTTGCAGACAAATTCTGATATTGAAGGTAAAACTAAAAAACGGGCCAGCAACCAGAGCAGGAGGGTCGTCCTTGACGTTGTGGCTGAGCCAGTTCAACCGGCTCGGTCAGATCCAGGTGTGCAGGTTTGAGACGGTCCACCGAGACTCGCTCCGGCTTGCCCCCCATGTCCACTAGGACGTTTTTAGGCCCCGCCTCCAGGATGTGGAAGGGCCCGCGTAGGGGGGCTTCACGGGGGTACGGTATCCATCGTGCCGGATGAAGATATATCTCGTTGACCACAGATCCTTGGGGACATAGGACATGGGAAGGCCATGGTGAGATGTAGGAACCGGGGAGAACAGGTTGGCTCTGTCCAGTGCCCCGGTCCTATAAGATGCCGCGGACCAGGGATCCGCCTTGTCCGTGAGAAACTCCCCTGGGATGGCATCCTTAGGAACTCAAATAGTCCAGATAGCATGATGACAGCAGTCTTGGGCACATCCTGTGGGTGGACTGGCACTTGATGATAGGCGCGTACTAAGTTCATCTTAGAAAAAATGCTGGCCCCCGCCAGGTGGGCAGAGAAATCCTGGATGTGCGGGACTGGGTACCGGTCTGGGGTCGTGGCGTTGTTAAGGCGACGGTAATCGCCACAGGGACGCCAACCGCTGTTAGCTTTCGTGACCATGTGTAGAGGGGAGGCCCAGGGGCTGTCTGAGCGGCGCACGATGCCAAGGCCTTCCATGGCTGCGAACTCCTCCCTGGCCATCACCAATTTAGCTGAGTCCAAGCGTCGGGCACGCGCATAGACTGGAGGACCAGTGGTTAC
Source organism: Colistium nudipinnis (assembly GCA_016785305.1). Taxonomy (NCBI): domain Eukaryota; kingdom Metazoa; phylum Chordata; class Actinopteri; order Pleuronectiformes; family Rhombosoleidae; genus Colistium; species Colistium nudipinnis. Next base: position 364,037 of record JAFBJU010001070.1, read on the forward strand.
AATATGGTGTTCTACGCCATGCTTTGCCTATACTGATGAAAGGGCAGCGTAGTGAGGTCGGGGAACTCGGAGAGGAGGCGTTGATATATATTCCCAGCAGCAAGCATGTTCGACAGGCAGAGCGCTCCCGGCCCCCCCAGCGATTAGTAGATACAGCAGCCATTACAAAGTCCCAGCCAAAACGCCGCCCAACGAAGCACATCTCCACATACCTGGTGCCGTAGGTGCTTTTTGGTGTGCCATTAGCGGCGTCCATCGGAGGGCTGTGTTCACCATCCATTCTGTGTCCAAGGCTGATGCAGGCAGGATGCTCCGCTGTGCGCCTGAGTCAGCTCGGACGGTTTGCTGTCTCCAAGGCCGTTGAGCGACAGAGGCCGGTCTGCTTTCTCTATCTCCGACAGTTCAAAAAGTCTAAGCAGGAATCCTTTAAGTGCCTTATATTTTCCTGCCTCTGGTGGAGCTTCCAGCATCCCCATTGCCTGGGTTGCCGTCTGAACATCCTACGCCGCCACCACATGAAAGTATTTGGTAATGTGTTATTCCCCTCAGCTGGAACTTGGCTTCTATGTGTTGAAACCATGGTCGGGGGTTGTGTTGCCAGAACTCGGGAAGTTTGACTGGTGCGGCGTAGAAGCTGCTGATGAAGGCTGGTGTATATAGACTTGTTTCACGTGTTCTTGTGTATTTAGGCAGTAACAGACCAATATCTACTGTATATCAAAAGAACAGTGTTTATTCATGTTTATTGAGAAAACTGTTTGATGAACTCGCAATTGCAGGCAACAAAAACAAAGTATTTCACACCCTAAATATTAATAGATTGTATTACTACTTTTATTTTATAACATACTCTTACTTAACTTGTATGTATTTATGCTTAACTGCTGTGCCGTAGTGTATATTGTTCTACATTGCACTGTATAATATATATATAAAATTGTGGTGACACTTTATTTTAAGGTACACATATTCGCCAATAACACGCTATTAATAAGCATGCATATTAGTAGTATATTGTCTCTTTATTCAACACTATAATACACTTATTAATGCCTCATTCTGCATGATCCTATTGTACAAGTACTAGGCTATTAGTTTTGGGGTTTTCCTCAATAGCCTTCTAATTATTGCTTTTTTATAGTTAGTAATGAAGTTGTTATACATTAGTACCAGAAGAATTGTTATTCTACCATAATAATGTGTAACAAATATGACATATTCTTCTGTTACACAAAGTAAAACTATGTGTTTTCTGTGTCAAAATATACTTAAATTATGTCTTCACTCATTAATTTAATTTCATTAATGTGGTCTGTTAATTTCAATAGTTGTGTGCTAAAATTCATTTACAAAGCGTGAAGAGGAGGCAACTTCAGAATAGGGAGCCTGTGCCGCTTAATTAGTGTAAAACTACTTAACTACAGAATAAGGCATAAATAGTTGTTTAATAATGACTAATAAACAGCCGATATACTACGAACAAGCATGCTAATTAACAGGCAGTTAATGCCGTATATGTTTACCTCAAAATAAAGTGTTACAATGTTTGGCTTGTAGCATTCATATGTGCTGCATCATTCAGTTCACGTTAACTAACTACAATATAATATCTGTAATGTTTGTGTATTTAATATTCAACACCTTTTTTCATTCATTGCTTTATCTCAACCTCTTCAACCAATGTGCTCTTCTCTGATGTAATGTTATGACTGTAATCTGTAATGGCCTCTGTCACGTCCCTCCATGCAGGATGACAGTCTGCTGCCCAAGGGAGACCTAGCAGATCACTTTAAGCCTGTGGTGCCCTGGCCTCATGTGGAGGGGGTGGAGGTTGACCTCAACTCTATTAGACTCAAACATGGTGAGTTGCATTTTCAGACATCCCATAAAAATACAGTTTCTACATTATCTATGCATTATAAAGACATCTGCACCTTTCATGTAACAGGTCCTGACAAATGATCGGTTTAAACAAAGACATGACAATCGTTGCATAGTTGTAGTCCATACTGAAGGCAATCTTTAAGAATTCACTGTATATGTTGTGAAAAGGACGTGAACTACATAATATTATTTGCAATATATATTTTGTGTATTCCACAGCAGCATTGATTCTCTTCCATACATTCTCCTTGTAAATGAGGTTTGAGCTTTTCACCACTTTTCACCACTTTCTCCAAAAGTTTCCTGTGTGACAGTGACGGAATGTGATGTTGTAGAAGCTGCTCGTTGGTTTTGTAGTTGTGTGAGCTTGTCTTTTTCTTCAACAAAAAAATATTTGTCCATGTCTCTTGGTTGCGATGACATGTAACAGCCAAGTTTCCCTGAATGAATTTTAGCCTCGCAGGCTACATATAGCCTTTAGGTTGTACATTCTCCACCCTTGATATATGCTTTACATTTTCCTGTGGAAAAATTACAGGTATTCTATTACATTTGTTTACTTGCTAAGAAGAAATAATACACAAGGTGTACCATTCTTAGCCGTTGTATTTTTGGATGTTTTGACATTCTTTGATTTCTGATTGTTGTCTAGGAGAAGCAAACGCCCCTCAGAACCCTGACCTGCAGCCCAACCAGAAAGAGGTGATCCAGCAGCAGTACGTGACATTCAGACCGCACACACATTCCTACGACAGCCCTGACCTGAAGAAAGGAATCCTGGGAAACTTTGAACCAAAGGAACCCGAGCCTCATGGGATCCCCAACGGTCCTGGTGAAGGAGCTAAGCCTTTTATCCTGGGTCCAGAGTACAAAGACTCGGTCCAGGCTTCCATCAAAGAATTTGGCTTCAATATGGTGGCTAGTGACATGATCTCACTGGACAGAACTATCAGTGATATACGCCATGAAGAGTAAGTGCTTCTGCCCTCTTTACTTATTATATTGTTTATTTTAACTGTGCATGTGTTTTCAGCAAATCTGTTAATGTCACTTTTGAGCTTATCTCACTGATATAATGCATTTTTTCACCAAACCTGTCATTTCTTATGAAAAGCTTAGTTTGTCATAGTAATATGTCAAAACATGTTAGAAAAGCCTGTTCCTGATAAAAAGGACACCTTTTTGCCATGATCTGATGAATATTATTTAAATAATCTCTTCCAGATCTGAACATAAATTAATTTCACAAAAGTTTACTAATCAATTAATCACAATATCAGCAGAACATATCATAAACAATTTAAAATTTGCCAAATTATAAAAAAAATATGTTTGTCATATTCAACAATAACATTCATACTAATGCCCACAACCACTACTGTCTATTTCACTCTTTATAGACATGAAACCTTTTTGGATGTTTTTTTGCATCAGCAATTGTCCAAAATGGAAACTGAACATAACTGCTCTCTGCAGCAACAAGGCAAAGTCAAAGAGTATCAGAGAATTTTCATATTTGAGAGGACAGATAACCAACCAAAGGTAGATAACAGCTGAATTCTACCAAAATCTGGTTGTTGATAAACGAAAGCAGGTAACAAAAGACTTAAAAAAAGTAGAGGAGTGATTAGAAAACGCAAAGTGGCTTAATTACTTTAATGTTGAAAGAAACAGACATCATGTGTGAAGAAGTTTAAATGATCAAACTGCTTAAAATTTGAATAAGTGGGATAATAAATAGATGGGTTTAAAGTTTTTGAACTAAAAATAATATAAATAATAAATAAGTAATTTTATTGGGAGCTAATGCAGAAAAGCTAACACAGGCGTAATATCTATTTTTCTAGTTCCTGTCAATACTCGTGCTGTAGCATTTTGGGGGCTTTCTTCACAGAATCTTTGAAACATCTGGACAATAAAGGATTACATTTGTAGTTTTTAAGCATCCCCTTCCTATAGAATGCGTCAGATTTTAATTATAATGTGCAGGTGGAAAAAGTCTGTCCTAGACACTGGAGCTCGAGTCCAAGGTACTGCCATACTACATATGATCAGATGTTTAGGGCAGAATAATATAATTTCAGTTTTGTCTGAATATAGAAGTAAAACATTGCAGATTATCCAGGGTTGTTTGAACCTAAGACTTAGTTAGACCACCTGATTAGCCTCATCCAGCTATATGGATAAATACAGCTTGGTGTGATCTGCATAGCAGTGGAAATGTTATGGGTGCTTTCTAATAATATTACTTAAGGAAGCATATAGTGGGAAGTTATTGATCAAAGTCCAGAACCTTTTGGAACTCAATGGCTAAATTTGACCCTACCCCTTACTTGCCTAGGCCTCTGCAGCCCCTACCATCATGCGCTTCTTCTTAATTTTCCTAACCCTAATCCTCTTCTATAAACGTGGGGTCAACGTGTTTGTGTATGAGAGAGAGTGTTGAATGACACAATCACAAGGTCAAATTACACAAATTAGACTATGGCTGGCAACCACATTTTAGATAACTAATGGGAAACACATTAAAACAATTTAAGTGCAGTACTATAGAGAGGTAAAGTAAGAGCTCTGCAGATACTGAGCAGATACATCTTGCAATTATGTCCTGTGTAATCTGTAACATTTTTGATGTTATAACACTTGATGATCGACGCACATTTTGAGCAAACACACACACAAACACACGAACAGGGCAGTAGGGTGTAACTCCTACACACCCCACTGAAAAAAATATCTTTAACCTTACTGACAATTACAGGTCGGGACGGTTGAGCCAGTTCTTAAAATACTATATTATAAATGCGCTGTTGTTGGCCTCAATGCAGATGGTGCTTCCAGCAGCTCTAAGATAATTAAATGGCCTAGTCTGCAAATCAAAAAGAGATATATACATCCAAATCCCTGTCCTCAGATCGCCATCTTACTGGGTGTGTCTATATTTATGCAGTTTACACCATTCTGTGTATCTGTATGGTTGTGTCCTTGTGTATAGGAGAGACGATTTAACTGTCATTGCTATTTTCATTCCACTGATGAAACCTGTCAGCTGAGTTGTGTTAGGGCAGAGAATCCCTCTGTAGTGTGTCAGACGGTGGTGAAAGGACAAATTACTGTCGCACTGAGTGTGTTAACGGCTGTTAAGAGTGAAAACAACAATTTGCAGGAATGTTCAGTAATTTGTCATTACAAGGAATTATCTGTGGTGTGGTGGGGCAAAAAACCCCCAGTAACATTAAATAATAGTAATAAAGAAGTTATCATTTTATCGATAAGTACTGTAATACTTGTTATAGCTAAGTGACCTTAAACAGTAAAAGTACAAGTACAAACCTGTAAGGATCTAACACATATATTCCAACACAGCTTTTGTTTATACTCTTGAAGACCAGTCTAATGAACCAAAAGACTGAAAGAAAAATGGCTTAGGAACTGTTTAACATACAGAATACCACTCTTAATATTAATGAATCATTAATAAGGTAGCAGCAATCTTCCTAATGGGAGCCTGTAACGTTTCAAACTGAATGTAACCTGCACTTTGTGCTGTGTCCCATCTCTTCAGGTGTAAGTACTGGCATTATGATGACAGACTGCTAACCTCCAGTGTGATAATAGTCTTCCATAATGAAGGCTGGTCTACGCTGATGAGAACCGTCCACAGTGTCATCAAGAGGACCCCGAGGCAATACCTGGCTGAGATAGTCATGATAGATGATTTCAGCAACAAAGGTGGGTTTGCTTGCCTCACAAGCATTATTGAGGTTGGGAAAAAAAAATGTAGTTCGTATGCAAGTATTGCTTGAGCAATTCAGACACAAAGCACAAGATGACAGAAAGAAATGTACACCAAGGTACAGGTTAGAGATATGAAGAAATGTGTGTGTCTGTTTCTGTGGGTCTGTGTCTGTGTGTGTAGCCCACCTGAAGGAGCGTTTGGAAGACTATATCAAGCAATGGAATGGTCTTGTAAAAGTCTTTAGAAATGAGAAGAGAGAAGGACTGATCCAAGCCAGGAGTATAGGAGCACACAAAGCCACCAAAGGACAGGTAATATATGGAAAAACGCTTGGTCTTTTAGCTGACCAGTGTTTCAGTATCATTAAAGTAAAAATAAAAAACAGACATTCAAGTGTGTTTGTTTTCTAGGTGCTAATCTACCTGGATGCTCATTGTGAGGTGGGAATCAACTGGTATGCGCCACTAGTTGCTCCTATTTCAAAAGACAGGTAGTGCATGCATACACACACGCACGCACACACACACGCACACACACGCACACACACACACACAGGCAAGCACTTAGTTTTTTCTGTCCACTGTCACTATCTTTTAAGGGGAAACATCATCCAGCAGAACTAGGTTCAATCATGGTGAGTCCCAAGATAGACCGAAGTGTTTTAGATGCCATGTGTACATACAGCCTTTATACACTGTGCATGTGTCTTGGATAATCCATTCATAAGAGATACACATTAATTTGCTCTTACTCATCCATTGCATTCCCCCTGTGTGGAGTACTGGAGCATATGGTATTTTACAAAGGAGAACAAAAACAGTGCTTTCAGTGATGCATTTCGGAGTTCCACATACAAACAATTGTGTGCGTCTCTGCACGTGTCTGTGTGTGTGTGTGTGCGTGCGTGCGTGCGTGTGTCTGTGTGTGTAGGACAGTATGTACAGTACCCCTGATAGACTATATAGATGGTAATGAGTACACTGTGGAGCCCCAGCAGGGCGGTGATGATGACGGCCTGGCTAGAGGAGCATGGGACTGGAGCCTGCTCTGGAAAAGAGTACCGCTTAGCCAAAGAGAGAAGGCCAAGCGAAAGCATACCACCCAGCCCTACCGGTATATTCTCCAGAGCCACAATTCTAACACTCATTCCTTTTCTGTTTTTTTCCCCATTTCCCATCCCCTCATCCCACCTGTCTTAACCGCCACTGTGTTGTCACGCTTTGTCTTGGTGTCTCACACCCCCACCCCATGTCTTTGTGTTTTCACTGGCACTTCCGTCTGAACTTTTCCCCCCTTTATGTGCTTGCCCTGACACACAACCGACCCCCCCCATGTATTTTGTATGCATGGCCCCTCCCCCATTCTGTCAGAACGGTGTCTACGGTGCCTCTGATCGACTCCATCCACGGCCAGAAGTACACCATCGAGTCCCAGGGTGGAGGAGACCAGGATGGCTTTGCTAGAGGAGCCTGGGATTGGAGCATGCTCTGGAAAAGAGTTCCTTTGGGAGACAGAGAAAAAAATCTCAGAAAAACTCTGACTGAGCCATATAGGTACCGAAAACTATACCTCCTGACTTATCTGGGCAGTGTCAACATAGAGCAATGGTGGACAAACTACAGCTTTTTATAATCCGGCCCGTCAAGTATTTAAAAGGTTTCCCTCCAGACCGCATTCATTTTGTCTTCTGCCATACCCCGCGTTTTCAATCGATTGTACTAGATCTGGGGTGTCCAAACTACAGCCAGCAGGCCATCTGCATCCTGCTGAGCAGTTTGATCTGGCCCGCCCAGAATTTGGCCCGCCACCCAACCTCCCCCGTCCCCGCCAAGAGACAGTAGGATCGCGCAGTCCCGTCGACAAACGAGAGTAGCGCATCGCTAGAAAAGAAAAATAGTAATCTTACTGGTCCGGGCCATCTGTAATTTTAAAACCCAGTGTGGCCCCTTAAGCCAAAATGTTGCCCGCCCCTGTCACAGAAGATATTCCGGCTAGCCTTACCTTGATTTGTGACACCATGTGACACACTATGCTTCTGAACAAGCTTATATCAGCAGAACTGCCCAGATTCATGCCAAAAACAGAAAAACTAAAACTTGCGAGTCTAATTATTAACAGTTTATATTTAACACAAACTGATACTTAAATTCGGAAATATTATAAATGTTTAGCTGAGTCAGCTGAGACTTTTATTTTCTATCACAACTAACCAACTAAACCATAGCTCTACTCTCTCTCCATCAGAGAGGAGAGTAAACTACTCTCTATTGGCCTCTTTCCATTGGCTGCCTTTCCTCCATTGTCTCTAGTGCAAGGAGTTCAATTGTGTTTCCTCTCAATTGCTGGGGTCACCGTCTCTTTATTTAATTTGATTTTCTCTCATGTTAACTCTCAGTCCGTTTCTTTGATGTTGTAATTAATGCCAACTTAGCAATTTACTCTATTTTTGAAGTGAGGTGGTCTGACCCACCTTTTCCTTTTAGCTTTTTTAAAGGTCAATGACAATGTAGAAGCATTGCATTCAGTTGCAAATCCTAACCATAAAGCTGTAGGAATTATTCATTTTTGTTGGGATAGGTCTTTCAGGTGGCTTCTGGTGTGAATCGGGGTTCGGACTGGGGCACCATCATCTCCACCTTTCCCCAAACATTTTGTCATTCATAGTTTTTTGCTGTCAGTCTCTTTTTTTCTGAAGATTTCCTTTTACTAATTTCTGGTTTTGCTATTTCTTTGTCAATCTTCTTTGTCATTTTATCACTAACTGAATGATTATATATAATGATACATGCTCAATGGCTAAATGAATTGTTATTAACGGTCAGATACTCAGACCAAGCTGAAAAACCTTTTGAGCAATAATGTTGTGCTTTACATTGATACACCTGAACGAACATGGATCTACATAAAATGTCTGTTTTGTGGTTGTGTGTGTCGGACTATAGGTCTCCAGCCATGGCAGGTGGTCTATTTGCTATAGAGAGAGAATTCTTCTTTGAGCTGGGTTTATACGACCCAGGACTGCAGATATGGGGAGGAGAAAATTTTGAAATATCCTACAAGGTAAAGATGGAATATGCCCATTTATACACATGGAGGCTGAATACCCTTGCACATCATTTTCAAAGGCTCCAAAGTAATGTTCTCTATTTCGGAATATTTATGTAGATCTGGCAGTGTGGAGGCCAGGTGCTCTTTGTACCGTGTTCTCGTGTCGGCCATATCTACAGACTTCAGGGATGGCAAGGCAACCCCCCACCTGCACATGTTGGATCCTCACCTACTCTAAAGGTACAATGGCTCTGTGTAGGATTAAAACAAAAAACAAAATCTTGTGTTTTTTTTTCACATTTGTAATGCCTGTGCCCAAGTTTATTTGTACTTAGTGGGGGCAGCAGTGCCCCTGATGACATACAGTCACATTTTGCATCTCAGCAGTTCTTCCGAATACATATTTTAAACTCCAAAAATCCATATGTGTCTTTGCATAGAACTATGTTCGTGTGGTGGAAGTGTGGTGGGATGACTATAAAGACTACTTCTATGCCAGTCGTCCTGAAACTCTCACTCTAGCCTACGGGGACATCAGTGAGCTTAAACGCTTCAGGTATATCATGTATTACAGTTTACAATACAGTTTAAACATATATTAATCTCAATTGTTTTGTCTTACCAAATCACACCTTTTCACATCTTGAATTTATCATTTGACTCTTTGTTACCCAACCCCCGTAAACGATGTAGCTGATTGCACGTGATGACTTTTCTTGCCTTCTGCACACGGAGAAAAAGAAACACACATGCTTTTCAGTATTATTATATTCTGTCCTGCCTTTGTTGATGTTACTATAAACACACTAAATATTATTTTAGTAAACATAAGCTGACACTACTTATTTTCACTAGTGGTTATGAAATGAATATATTGTTGAGAATTAATCGTTTTGGCTGAACTTTTGTCAGGGAGGAACATCGATGCAAAAGTTTCAAATGGTTCATGGAGGAAATAGCATACGACATTCCAATGCATTACCCACTGCCTCCTAAAAATGTAGAATGGGGAGAGGTAGGTTCTCGCACAGACACACATACAAGTGCTACTATTTCTCTCAAGGTTTTTTGATGGCCCTAACCGCATCACATTGTGTGCATGTCATTGTGTAGATTCGGGGTTTCGAGACAAGTTACTGTATTGACAGTATGGGACACACCAATGGAGGCAGTGTGGAAATAGGACCATGCCACAGAATGGGGGGTAACCAGGTAATGAAAAACGTAGTCTGGTTTGTTATTTTGTTTCCTGTTACGCTGCTCAGTCTGAATGGAGATGGTCTTTATCTTGCCTCGTTTGGACTTTAAATCAGCTTGAGAACGAGATCAAGAAGATGCAGCCTTACTGGGTAACTTGACTCCATGTTCCCAGTACAGAAAACATTTGACATATCCTGACCATTTCCATCCATGCTCTCCCGCTTAGCAGCTTTAATTTAAATGTTCCTTTATATTTTTTTAACAGTCAACTGATTATTGTCTCTATGGGTGTGTATTTGAAGGGTTATTTGGGTCATATATATTATTCTCTCAATATGCCCTAATATTTCTGCGCAATTTTGTCAACTTCAGCCTCTTTTGGTTTTAGTTATTTAGTAGATACAAATAAAAATTGTAGATGCAAAATTAAAAATGGTAAAACTTGAGTATTAATTAATGAAAAGAAAAACAATCTTAAAAAATGATGTAAAAATATGTCAAATATATGCATATATACATACATACATATTTACACAAAGAGATTGAATGGTGTTAAAACATAATTTTGCTCAAAGTTAACAGTATGATTGCAATTGATGTATTGTTAAAATTAACTGGAAATGTTTAAAGCACTAGCTCACAAACTGAAGCAATTTCACTAAGTATAAAGCAATGTGCATGCAGAAATAATAATGAAAGCATTTTTCAACTGCTAAGGACTAAAACCAATCCAATGTTAGTGCACAAAATATGTACAGAGGTAAGATAGTGAGTTACTCTTACTATCAGCTCTCTGAGATATGATGGGGGCTTATCATTAAGTGCTTTGTAAGTTAGGATGAATATTTTTAAATTCTATTCTTGATTTTACAGGGGGCTAATTTAGGGAAACTAACACAGGAGTCCAGTACCTGTCAGTACTCCTGCTCTAGCATTTTAGATCATCTCAAAGGCCTTTTGCAGCCTTAATGGAATATCTGGACAGTTGAGAAATACTGCTTTTGATACATTTTTGATACAGCAGACTATAACTGCAAATGAACATTTTCCTATGTGATCTGTCATGACTGCGCACATAAGAGGTGTGGCAGGCAGAAACTCAAGGGTGTGGAGGGAAACCTGCCAATGAGTAGGTTAACATCACAGTACGAGTAACCACAGTAACTGACTTGTCATGTGTGCATGTGTATAGTTGTTCCGTATCAATGAAGCCAACCAGTTGATGCAGTACGACCAGTGCCTGACCCGAGGAACAGATAATTCAGCTATCGTTATTACACACTGTGAACAGAACCAGAACACTGAGTGGAAGTACTTCAAGGTGATACACACACACACGCTGCACACACAGCCTTTAACAGAGGCACAGAGTCAAAATGTTTTTATTACTGTGTTGAAATAATTGAGAACCCTTTTTCTTGTCCCTGTCTACCCAGGATCTCCATCGGTTTACTCATGTGCCAACAGGTGAATATCTGTTTTACCATGTGTGACTCATCATCAGTTCTGACATTTAGCATTAAACCAGTGGAAGGAGGATTAGGATGCCATAAATAAGAGTTAGGAGAAAATTACTGAATCAGTTGTTTTTATGTGAGGAGGATAGGGTGGAAGTGGGGGCGCCACAAGGAGATTAGAGAGGTTGGAGGCTGTTTTACAGGTTTTAAATGGTTGTTTAAATGCAGATGGTTGTTGTTGGTTTGTTCACTCAGATGTATTCTGTGCACTTTCAACATGTTGCCAATGTAGAATAATGAGTTTGTACTTCTCAGGCTGAGAGCAGAGAATGCTTTCTGTGTGGAGCAGCTGTAAAAATGAGAGTGGATCATGTCATTTCTTATCTATTAGTTTAGCATAGATAATATGAAATGAGTTTAACACAATTTACGTGTACGTTTACACGTAGTAAATACATTTTTGCATTTGGGAGCCTTTTTTTTTATTTTTTTTTTACATGTAGGACCCATTATATTTGCTTTTGTGGGGTTTATCTTTTAGTGCTTGATATTTATCAAATGCAGAAGGCTAATTGTTTATGACACATTGTGCATTAGAAATATGTAGTGCATTTGTTTATCAGGCCTTTTTTGTATTTGCATGTTTTGGCATGGTTTTATCCCCATATCCCCTTCTCAGAGTGTTTGTTAATGCATATAGATACAGATAGAGATGTAAATGCATTAATAATTGCAATAAGTGTGCCTACTTTTAAAGTACTGTACTTCCTGCTCGAAAAGTAACTGCTGTGGAATCTTCTAACAGGCTTGTAAGCAGGCCTCAGAGCTCCAACTCTCACACAAAGTGTTTTTGCCCTAAACGAGACGAGCTTGACTGCTATCCTCTAAGTGTCTCTAAATGTTCATCTAATTGCTGTGGTCCTTTGTAACAAACATCATTGATAATATTTATCTGTATTCTCCTTACAGGGAAGTGTCTAGACCGTTCTGACCTACTCCACAAAGTATTCATATCAGACTGTGACACCAGTAAATCCACTCAGAAATGGGAAATGAACAACATAGTGGCTGTATGAAGACCAGGCAACTCGCACAAAGAGGACCACTGGGAGCTGGGAAAGAATTGAGGACATACTGGACGCTGATTAATACTTATCACTAAACACATCCATCCATACTATACGTAATACTGACTATCCCTAATTAACAAATTAAGCTCCAAACTTCTGGCATCTGCCAGCATATGCCCCTGTCAAACTTGAGTCCATCAAGTCAGCTTTTGCACACACAAACACTCCAGGTTGCTGTTGAAGCGGTTAATTCGGAGTTTGGTGCTACTGGTCCTCAGAATGACAAACTGAACTGGAAACATGATGGTCACTGTTTTGTTAGGCTCTCAGGTCTTTTCTAAGCCACATCACTGATTACATGAACATTATTACAGAAATTCGAAACAATACTCCTTTTCTAATTAGACTTTTTTTAACCAACCAAGCAGATTAGCTCACTGACCAAAGAGTCCTCTTATTTTTGCCATGTGTGTGACTTGAACTTGCTGGCGTGATGCTTGGTTATTTTTCTGCGGGTCAGGTGGTTCTAGGCTTTCTTGTTGAGAAACAAAGCATTTATTTGGAAAATCAAAATGAGAATGCTCAGGTGAGTGAATGGAAACAAGCAGCCGGGTCCAGACTTTTGAAAATGTTGAATTTGAAATTTGAGTGTGTTGAGTTGATGATGTTATGTTGAGGTTTGTGACTGTTGGCGAATGGGTTCCTGCATGTTAACAATCAACACGTTGAAGAGAAAAGCTGCCGTGTTTGGTCAGTGCGATGGTTAACTACATCAACCTATCTCTGAGGCCAACGCAGACAGATGGAGAGGATGTCCTCAATCCACAGATTTATTGAAAGCTCCTACAGCCACATGCTCAACTTTCTGTGAAGGACTTGTCCTGTCCCGATCTGGTTCAATGGGACTACTGTGAGTTTTCTTGTTCACACCAGCAGCATTAGAATGTGTCTCCACCATGACACATCTCCATTTCCTCATTATCATTTTACATATATTCACACATATTCACACATACACACACACACACACAAACACACACACACACATACACTGAGTCCACCTCTGAATTTGGCCTCAGTGATCAGATCTCTTATGTCCCCAATGCTTCTCGGGTGTGAATGGGTGTGTTCAGACCCGCACTAAGAGCTGTCCAAATGGGAAAGATCACCTGAGACTGAGGTGAATACCAGGTCTGAATAGGGCCTCTGATATATTGAGCTGTGTTTTCTGGTCACATTTACACTGCACAGTCTGTGAAAGTTATTTTTACTATCTGCCTCTCAAAGTACCACTTCCAGCTTGAACCTAACACAGTAATAACAGGCTGAATTGGGTGTGAATAAGCGTAATGATTTACTACATATAAACACTGACCAGGACATACAATGAAGTGATGCTAATGACCTTCTCCATGAAGCTTAACACTGCATTTAGTTCAGAAACACACAAGAAGGTCCATCCCCTGTGTGCCAACAGTGCTACACCCTCTTGAGGAAATGCTTTCAGATGCACTGTAGCATGAGTGAAGGAAACTCATACACTGTATTTATTTAGTAAAACTTGATTGGCATTTACTTCAGCCAATTTCTGTCAGTCTGAATGAATTTTCAGCAATGTCTACAGGCCGCTGATTTGAGGAGAGCAAGCGATCTGACTTGGCATTTATGACTTTCCTGCCTTACCGACAGTCTAAATGAGTAATTCAGTAGCTGACCACTTGAATTTGACTCAGTTACTGAGCAGGGAATGGTGTAAAAAGGAAACAAAATGGCGGTGTTGGGTTAGGGAATTATATTTGTGAAAAATGCTGGGGAAACAACAGAATGAAAAATTGTTTTTGCAAAGGAAAGGGGGTCTGGTGTTTGGATAATCATGTATGCAATATTTTGTACAATGTAAATAGACTTCTTTCTAAAGATGACCATAATGCATTTTGTGAAGGGCCTTGAGTGGTGTAAATATCTAACTTATAGGAGAGATTTAATATGGGCTGAGTAGTGGGTGATTGAGGAAATAAAAGAGCTGATTTTTACTACAACCACTGTCCTGTTTTTGTTATTTTGAAACGGAATATAGTGACTGCCCGTTGAGATGTTGCCGAAATGTGGTGTTGTTGGACTCAACAGCAGCACTACACATAAATGTTGTATAAAACACTGAGAGCTAAAAGACATAAACCTTTACCAAAAGACAGACTGAGCAGGACCTACAAGAGTTATCTTGATATTAATATGTGTCATCTATGAAACTAAATCATGCTAAATATGTAAATATACATTGATGAAATCCTGGATTTCTTGTCGGGTGTGGTAATGACTGTTTGTGACAGACACGAGCACACTGAGACAATACGTTTGTGTTTCTCCACAGTGGGCGGTGCTGCCCTGCCCCAGGATCCAAAGATTAGTTGAAAATATAAACTTGCACAAATTGTGTGATCTGCAACACTGTGCACTTTATGTACACAGCTACTCTCTCAAAACCAACGTCTGTTTTTTTGTTAATGAACAAAATCTAAGATAAACAGCAAAGGTGTTAAAAACACTAACCTGTTTAACATAAACACTGATATTAAATCAAAGCTTAACAATTACACAATTAAATGTGGCTTATTAAACATTAAGTCACTGTCCTCAAAACTCCTTTTGGTCAATGATCTGATAACTGAGGCACAGATGGCATTGAAAACAATATCTCCCTAAAACCCTCTTCTGTCTGACCATTTTTAGTTAATTTCAAAGTTACAATGATGGACGTCACAGAAAAAACGACATTACAGAAGGAAATGTTCTGATACTGTTGTAGCTGAACATAAAAAGACAATTCCACAGGCTTTAGCTTTTTATATTTCTTTATTTGATTAACAAATGTATACAAAACAAAGAATTTAAACAAAACACTGTGAAGTGCATCAAAAATTACAGACCTAACGCATCCAAAGCAAGAGTATTTTTATCTAAGGATCTCCTCCGTCTGAGTTCAGTCAATATCTGTTTAATGACAGCGTCACTGTCAATCACAGTCTGGTGGGTTGCCATGGCAGCTCTTGTTTTCCACAGATAAAAGGTTTTCCACACTGATGATGATCTGGAAAATATCTGAAAAGATCTATGGGGTGGTGTCTCCTCTATCAGACCATACATCAACCCTCCTGTTAAGAATTTACATACATTGGTTGTGTTTCGGGTCATATTGACCCAGTGCAATTTCAAATAAATTTACTCATACCTTAATTGATTAAATGTGTTTATTTGCAAAGGATTTGTTCCTCCTTGCTAAAGATGAACTTTAATATACATTTGATTCTAAAATGTTATGAAAATAAACATTAGAAACATCATTTTTATTTTTTTCTACTCAGTCATTTCCAAGACAACATGTGTCCCCTGATTCTTTTCAGATGCTTAACCAGCTTTCCATTATAAGCTTGCATATTCTAAGCATAGCTGGATTGAGCCTCAGCTACCTATATTTTGATGACATACTTGGCTGGCTTGTTTGAGTTATACAGTCTGAAGTGACGGCGTCCTCTAGAGGGGACAAGATGTTCAACAGTAATGTTTTCCCTTGGATTGTACAGCAAAAGCAGACTTTCAGCCCATTTATCCAACACTTCTATAATTGTAGCTAATTTATCTCTTTCACAACAGATGGGTCTGGTATCCCGATTATCAAAGCAAATCACTCTTACCATTATGTGATTTTTTTTCCAATGACGTTGTAGTTGGGAATATTGCCCAACCAGTTCCTGCATTCCACAAACTTGCAGTTGTTTCACCTAGTGATCTGTTCGCTTACAACAACAATCCATAGGATGCTTGCAAGTCAACTGAATGAAGCGATATCCA
The DNA here is from genome assembly GCA_016785305.1 of Colistium nudipinnis. Lineage (NCBI taxonomy): Eukaryota > Metazoa > Chordata > Actinopteri > Pleuronectiformes > Rhombosoleidae > Colistium > Colistium nudipinnis. Next base: position 380,284 of record JAFBJU010001070.1, read on the forward strand.
CTGTGTACCAAATACACAGCTTCCTTCCATGTTGGTCAATCTAGAACACTTTTTTCAATTGTCAATTTTCAATTGGTGGTAGGAAGAGATCAAACTTTAGTTTTATATCATCGATGCAGGTGACCACATATCTGGTAATCCCAAGTGTCACTTTGATGGCGTTTGAATTTGATAGCCTAGCTCTGCTTGTACATGGGGATGATGTCCATCATTTACCATCTTTACACTTCAATTTCTCACTCACACTATAAGCAGAGTGTAGGTCGAGAATATATGTGTTAGTTTTATTTTGTTTACAGGTCGCCAGAATGGTGCTACCATGTTCTAGACATTCAGGTCATATTGACCCGAAACATAACCAATGTATCCTAAATGTGCTCAGAGAAAATTAATATCTGAGAAGGTTGTTTTTTTGCATAGGTTTGAGACCCCATATTAGGAAAAGTCATGAAATCTCAGCCAGAAAAGTGAAAGAGAAATAGCATTTACGATCAGTGGAATCATAGTATAGGGTCAAATAGACCCGAACAGCACAGGAGTTGTAATACGAAGTTAACTCCAAGTGTGGTCCAGACTTCTTTTGCCCTATTACAGTTCAGCAAAAGATGCTCTTATGTTTCCTCTTGATTACAAAGGATCATTGCACACTGCTTTGTTGTTACATAGCAGCTCCAAGACACTACAGCTCCGACAGGAAGTCTGTTTACCGAGATTAGCCATCAGATGTCTCCGATTTTTTAGGTCTTTATTTTTTCGCCTCCCTGCACTCTTCATTATTTAGGCCAGGGGTCTCGCGGCCCCCTATTTGACATCAAAGCTTAGAGTTAATGCGGCCCACGCACTGGGAGCCTCAAAACCCTTTTGACATTTAAAATGACGTAACGTAACTTTTTTTTTTTTGCCTTTATGCTATATGCTACATATTAAGGGCGACAAAAACTTTGACACGTTTTATTAGATTTTACAAGATCCCCATAATCTTCAAATTTAGAATTATATTTTAAAAACTAACAAAATAAAATACATTTTAATTAAATACTCATTATTTATTTTCCAAAGCCACAGGGAGCCGCAGGTTGCCAACCCCTGCCCGAGGCGTTTCATATATATTTTTTTATCATTTCTGGGATACAATAGCTTAGGTCTGGCCCAGCCTCACCTAGACTCTACCTTCAGCGGCCCCCAGGTAAGTTGAGTTTGAGACCCCTAATTTAGGCCTTTGTATTCAATAAAATCACCATATAAAAAAATCACTAGTTTTGTTAAAAATGTCCTAACTTGACAACGTATTGATTTTCAAATGTTGGAATTGGTCAACAAAATCTCCAAATATAAGTTTATAGGTAGGTCGGTGCCTGGCTCTCCCCCTCCGCTTTGTCCACATGGAGCGATCACCAACCCAGGGAGCGTTCCTGGAGATGGCGCCACGTACATTATTTATCAATGCAACTTTAAATCTGGTTTCAATGTCAAAGGAGCCCAAACCTCCCTATTTTGTCCTTGGTGACTTTTCTAGTTGTTCCCCAGATGAGGTTGACACACTGTTCGTTGGTTTTATTGGACACATGTTTATTCTTGATTTGGAATTAGTGTTCCTGTTTCTCTACTTCATTTTTAATTTCACCCAATTTCCTTTCTCGAGCTCTATTACATAAAGTTAAACCAGGTTTTTTAATTCCCCGTTTGAGCTGAATGTTAATCTTAAGTTTAAATCTCTTTTCTCCTTTCAAAACCTTCCGTTTTATGTGATTTAATTTAGCGTCTGATAGTTGCTCATATAAGAGTGAGCGGTTTGTTATGGTATGTAGTTGAGCTTGATTTTTTATTATGACTGTAACGTCATTGGCATAAGCCATGTTATTACTTTTTGTGTGGGCAGAACAAATATTATTTCATGTGTCAAGATTCCCTACATTGTCCATGTGTGATTGTTTATGGATATTAAATAGTAATTAATAGTTAAGCGTATCTATTTGTGGTTGTAATGTTTGTATTTTTTTCATTAATATCTGTAGATATATTTTTTAATTGTTTCACTTCAACGAATTGTTTCATTATTTTTCTCATACCTTAGGTAAACTCTTTCATCCTATGTTTTAAACGTTCCCGTAATTAAAAGAGGATGGGTCAGAGTCTGGAAGCGAAGGGAGGCTAGAGCTATTTGCTTGTATGTCTATCATACATTTTTCAAGGCTGAAATATGAGCTTGGACTTTCCTCAGCATCCTCATCGCTTGCATCATCACTGTATTTATTTTGATCACCATCTTGACTGTAAATATCCTCACCTTAGGGGGAGGGAGCATCTTCAGGTGCAGATGGTTGCTTGGTGAGGGGCTTCTCATGTGAAGGCCGTGGTGCTGAGATGAGGGACTAAGAATGCAGGGGAGTTGGTCTGTGGTCCCGCCTCATCTTGGAGTCAGCATGGAGATGGCCGGCCCTGTGGGTGGGCTGCAGGTTGCTGATGCCGATGGTGGACTGCTTGCACACCAGATCCTTGCCGAGGGATTGGCTGAGTAGTTCCCAAATGTCGGCGATGTTAGGACTCTGGCTGGGCTGCGGGCTGCTGCCCCTGGGAGGATGGATCTTTACCCGGTTGTGTTATCTGCTGTAGTTCAGGCTGGACAAGAAGCTGTGACTGCTGAGGCAGGAGAGTGGGTCTCGTACCAAGTTGTTTTTTTTTGCATTGAAAGCATAGGATAAGGGACATTTGAAGAACACCTGGCCTCTATCTCCACAAAGACTGCACAGGCTCTCTGAGGAGCATTCCTTTGCCCTGTGACGCAGGCTACAGCAGCTCCAGCATTCACTCTCTTACTTGACCTCCTGAGTTACAAATGAAGCAGCCAGAAGACTGCCCTGGATAAATGATCCTTCCATTGTATGGACCAAGGAATATTGAATTAGGAATAAGGATAAAGTGGCCTGTAACATCTGCACACACCATACCAGATCCCAAATCTGTACAAAGGTTTGCCAGATTGTGGAATGTCACAATATCTCTGCAGGTAGAGCATAGTTTAACTACAAGTGCAGTGACACCTGTTTGGATCGAGGACTCGAGTGTCCATTCCTTCCATTGAGGTTCTGTACTTTTGGAGGATCTCCAGAAAATGCCCGAATGGAGCTTCCTTGTTGAAACACATCTCAAAATCCTTTCGGTTTAGGAGTGCAATTAGGGAATAAATGTATTTCATTTATCCAGCAAGAATTCAGGCAGGAGTGTTCCTCCCACATTGTCTCGTTTCGGGGATTATTCTTGCCAGTATATTTTAGGCGAGCCCAATACTGACTGAACTTTGGAACATACAGAGGTCTTGTCAATGAAGCCATTTAGGCTGCACAGGCTTTCTGCCTTTGTGGACAGAGACAAACTAAGACTTTTTTTGATATGCAAAAAAAAAAAAAAATGTCTCCTTGCTTTCCTCCCTTGCCTCTTCCACTCTAACTCTTTGAATCTCTTTTATTGGCCAAATGTGCAGGTACACAGGAATTTAACTTGGTCTACAGCACCAGTGAATAAACACATACGACATACAACATAAGACAAGACTAAATTAAGAAATGAATTATTGGTTATCTTCCTTAGTAGATAACTGTTCAGTCAGTGGTTCCTCCTTTTCCTTGTCCAGCCATTTTGACTAGTTAGTGAAGGTTTAGTCACTCCCGTTTTTTCCGCTTATTAATATTTGCATCATTATTCTGGTGTTAAATATAACACAATATTTATACAAATAAATATAGACCCATAAGTAGTTAATAGAGACAGCGTGTTGATCAGCTTGATGAGACACAAAGGGAGTTGCTCTTTTAGAAACTTTGAGTGAGCTTTTCAAAGAGCCTTTGGGTTTTTGAGTCGGCCTGGACGTTGGGCAGCACGCCGTCCTGAGCGATGGTCATGTTAACGTTAACTCACCTGCAATCTATTTAACTGTGCTGAATAATGTGCTTAACATTTACAAAAAAAAATTACAAGTATAAAACATCCCATGAAGATAACAAAAAGATTTACAGATGTTTTTATTTATTATTACTCAATAGGGAAACAGACACAAAAGAACAGACACATACAGATACAAATAGAACGCAGAAAGGCCATTTACCTTTCTTGATTAAAGATGAGACAAATATTGAAGATGATATGTATATTGTTGTGTTCTTTTTTTGGAAGTAGAAACAAGGATGAACCGGAAATTTCTCTCAATTAAAGGTTATTTATCAATAAGCTGTGACACGATCTGTAACACACGCACACTCAGCTGAGGGGTACCCTGTGCTACTGATAAGAAAGAGACAGGCAGTTACTGTCTCCTCCCTAACAGATCCCACAGAATAACACCGTTTCTTTGTGTTACATTGGGTTTTAAGTCTTCCAGGTTGGGGTGTTGTCTTGTTCTTGATTGGAGGTCTTAGTCCATGTGGCTTTCTTGTCCTATCATTGTCCAGTGTCCTGTGGATAATGTTCCTCCCAAATAGATGACCTCGGGTCATAGTCCAAAGCTCCTTCCCTTGGCATGTATAAATCAGTTCCCCATGTATTTATTTACTTAACTAAGAGGTAACCACTCCGAAACCCACTGCATGAATTATGGCACCCATAATGTCTGGTTCGTGAGACACCATAAATGTCTCATTGGAATGTGGGCAAGTTGGTGAACACTTCATTGATCATTTAGAAGGAAAACTATATAGTGAGTATCTTAGTGATAGAAAGGTTTAAGAAGTATTCAAGATATAAGTATAAACAGTATACAATTATAAAGGTATAAAGGGTTATGCTTATTTGATTATAATAATTCCACAATATACAATTAAGAGGGATGTGTTACAGTGCCCCACTTATTCAAGGCTGAAAAGATTGGAAAAATATAAATAATAAAGACTTACCTTTGGTCTACCCTCAGTATTAGCAAATGAAATATGAATCATTTTGTGTCATCTTATGCAAATATACAGTATATCGATTAACTGTATTTGAAATTGAAATTGAAAGTATGTGCATTGAAATAACTAAGAATATACTGCACAATAAAAGAAAAATATTGCAATGTTTTATTTTGTGCAGTGTTATTAGGTGGATGTGGTTGACTGTGAGCAGAGCTAATAGTATGTCATGTGACTTACAGTTTGGTGGGGTGCACTAGACATGTTACATTTTTTTAAACCACGTAACCACTTTTTCAACAACTTTATTTACATCTTCTGTCAGGACAAGTATATTTCACACAGCAAGTGTATGTTTTAATATTTTGGTCATGGATTATTGGAAATTTCATAGGTCGGACAGAAAATGTCCTCCAGTTCTGAAATAAATGAGTTTGTAGTCTGGGTCTTAGCATGATCTACAGATAAATTAATTACAAAAAAAGTTCCTCAATTTCTAAGTAATCTTTTAGTGTTGTTTAAATCAGTATTACGAGTCCTCACTTGGTTTTGCAGGACAGAAGACAAACATGTCAACTAAACGTCTTGTTTTTGGTGTGAATATACAAATACAAAACCCACCTGAAAAAAAAAAGTGCTACACTGTTTAATCAATGTGTTCTGTGGAATCAATATAATAAAATAAGCACTACCCTTTTATACTTTTATACCTTTATAATTGAATACTTGTTATACATTTTATAATAATAATAATGAATACTTCTTAAACATTTATATCACATAATGTTAAATTGCTCACTATATACCTTTCCTGCTAAATAGACAGGCTTCATGGAACTAGGAAGATTAAACTGGTGTCTCACAAACAGAGGAATTTACAGGTTGAGTTACAGATAAACACATCCCATGGGAAAGGGCTCTGGAATGTTGACAGGATATATGCCCCGAAAGCATCAATTGGACGAAAATTTCTGCATAGGACAATGGACAACCGTAGGTAGTTATACACAGTACCTAGTTATAGTAAATTGGGTACGAGTGTCAGCGACTTTCCCCACCGGAAAGTCTCTATTTCTAAAACTAAACGATAAAAAAAAGCCTATACTATTTAGAGTACATAAATAAAAAGACGTCTGTGATATGGTTTGTATAAATAAATGTTGAAAATTGTATGCGAAGTAAAGCGCTGAAAGACCTCAGAGAGGCACCGGAACCGGATTTAGATTTAGTAAAACCTGCCCAGGATGCCAGTCCTGTTGGGTTGTACAGTATAATATCAAGACCTAGTAGGCCCGTGTTGATAAAACTTGGTGTTGTCGCAGGGGAGATTTCTTAGAGGCCTATTTGGGACAGTGATTATGGTGCTGTGGGTTACGTGGAAAGTTACAAAGGTCGTTACATAGTCCTGCTTATAATAGCTGCATTGGACAAGCATATTTTATAGTAGTACTGTCATACACACTGTGTCATATTTATTTGGTTGACTGAGATTCTCAGTCAGCAAATCCAGAACAAACATGGACTTCACAGACTAAAAGTCCCCTGCACAGTAAATCCCAGTTGTGTTTGAAAAATGTGTATGGCACCTGTTCAGGGAAAATAAGAAAACTGATGTATAAATGTTAACCTGCTTCTCATTCATTAATGTTTAAGATTTGTTTGAGATTTACAAGTGATACTGCACTTTTGTTCATACTACTTAAAAGTTTATTACAGAAGGCATAGAATAAAAGGCTCCGGTTTACAGTTTCAGTTGTCCTTTTAATTATAGGCTGTGTGCATTTCTCCCTACTCCCCTACTCCCGACAGTAATTCCACCACATTTCCTAGAGAGTTTGGGCAGGTTTTGAATCCATATTTTTGTGGCCAAATGTTAACAAAAACGTAGACTGGATTAATAACACCTACTATAATCAGCAACGGTTCGTTAACGGCACCAGAGACGTGATCTGGGGCATTCATGAACAGTTACATAAAACCAGTTTTATGGCCAGGCCGAACCGCTTGAGGTTGTGGAACTAATATACTCAAACTAGCATAACATGTGTCAAGTGTCAACAAGTGTCATATTGGAGAAAATAAGATGCCTCTATTATACAAATATCCCTCAACATTGTTTTATTTGTTCTGTATGATAACTGATGGGCAGAGTAGCTTTTGCATACTCAGAAACAAACCCCAAAACAAAAGTGCTCCAGCGCATTGCCGGCTCCAGCGCATTGCCGGCAAGGCAACGGCGAGTCTGGCCCACGACAACAAGCGCTCCAGGGAGATCCAGACGGCATATAAATAATATATTGTTATATAATACAAGGAAGTAAGGGTTGAAAAAAAAAAAGAGTCAGATTTAGGTAAAAATACGTGCAGGCACACTGCTCACGGTAGAAAACACACTTCTCACAATATTACAAATAAAAACATCTGAATATAAATATTTGTTAATATTAATATTGATGTCATATTAACTTATCTAAACTGACACATTTTAAATCATATTTTTTTGCCGAGATAGCTGGTCAACTACGTAATGATACCGTTTTACGATTCTTTTACTACTCTTGCCTCATAAACCCCCTGGGCTGTCACAGCAGAAATTAAAGGTCTAAAAAGATTACAAGCCATGCAGTCTATGGTGGCAGTACAGTGCAAATGCCGCTTTTGGGAACGTCAAAGAATAACTGAAAGAAAACAGAGGTTTTATTGGGATGAAAACCTTTTGGCGCATATATTAGCCTACTTGCTGATGCCAGATCTCAAATGCTTGATTGTTGAGTTTGTAAAGTTTCACATTCAAAGAAAGTAATTTGACAACCTTGGATGTCCGGTTAAGAGAACAATGTTGTTTTCAAAAAAAGGTATAGGAAAAAAAATGGCCTCATTCTTTATCCTCCTGCCTTTGTCATAGGGTCCTATGACCACGACCGTCTAGCCCACGGTGGCCAGCTGAAGATTTTCCTCTCAAAAGTTGTGAAAGACTGGAGTGCATTCCAAAATGATATCCCAGGAGGGCTACTGTCTACTGGTAAAAAGGCAGACTCATGGGCAGACACAATCAGGGACACCTGATAGTCGGGGACGCTTCAAGACACTCTGGGGGCCCCAGGCAAAAAAATTAATAAAAAAAAACAAAAGATTTTGACAGCGCACAAGTACCAAGGGGCCCCCCTATAAGGGGGTTCCTGAATGTGTCATTGCAGTGCCCTTCATGGCAAGTCATTTAAGGGGCTTTCAGGTTGTCGTTGCTGGGGACCAAGGTAAACAGCCGTCTTTGGGGGGGCCCCCTTCTAGCTCGGGGCCCCGAGGCAATTGCCTAGTTTGCCTGCCCCGTTGTGACGCCTCTGCCGATACTCAAGCTGCGCACAGGGGGCAGTGAGGCACTGTGTTATTTCCAATGTTGCTCTTTCTTACGTATTTACGTTTTTGTCACCGACGTATCTTCAGGACCGCCAAGGGTCGGCTGCCTGGCGCAGGTAGTGATCGTCGCTTTTACATTGACAAGGTCATCAAAGACCTTGTGTTTTTCTGTGAACCCTTTTGCTAAATAGGGCAGTGATGGCAGTTAAGAGTAAGGTTGTGCCATTGCCATCATGCCTGCGTAGCGCACAAGGCAAGTTGTGGCTGGACTGCTTTTGTATTACAATTAAAAATAGGTCCTCACTGGACCTCAGTTTGTCCAGAGAGAGAAAGAAAAGAAAGTACACAGTCCCTACATCCACATGCATGTGAGAACACACACACAATCGGGAAATTCACGCGAGTAAGCAAAGGGTTGAATAATCCATGAATGTGGAGAACTTTTTGTTCCTTAACAAGACAACTTGAAAGCCTTACAATCAGTATGTGCAATCAACAGTGGCATAGGACTATTGTAGCCCTTCTTCATAAAATGCTGCTCCTTAAGAATTAAGAACTTAAAATACTATGCATTTCTATCCCATTTGCACTTTAAAAAGTCATGCTGCTTTTATTGTTTTTTAATGTCTATGAATGTTTCTAAATGTGTCCTATGTGTTTCGTGGCACTAGAATTGGCCTTTGGGGAAAATAAAGATTTTTGAATTAAATTAAAATTGAAAAATTAGATAACAGATGAACTATTTGTCAATATATATCTCCACAGCGGCTACAATCATTTTTCACAAATTCTCCATCTGCAGATAAGTTGGTCATAGTTATGTTTAATTGCAAACAGTGCAGGTAATCAAAGATACAAATAAATGTCTTTAAATGGAAGAGCCAGGATAAGACACATACAGATTGTGCAACATGGCATTGTTCTTATTACGGAATGCTGACTTATGTAAAATCTAAATCCTTTTAGGAAAAATGTAGAAAGTGGAATTTGGCAGCTTGAACCAAGGCAACAAAATGATCATCATATTAGTAATATAGCAGGATCTTTGTGTAAAGACCTCAACAGGAGCATTTACCACATCCTAAGCAGAGCACTCACCTCACCTGTCAGGCTAAGGGAAGTAAGAGTATAGTATTCTTTTTCTCAGGATTTTGACTTGATAACATGGCATCATTTCCATGTTAAGCATTTAACAGTGGCACTTAAACACTAGCAGATCACTGCTTTCAGGAATGATCAAGCAGATCACTGCTTTCAGGAATGACCAAGTAATTATATTGTCAACGTAATTGTGCAAAATATTTCTCTCGAAGTTCCATAGGCCCTTCAGGATGCATTGCTCCATCATGTGCAGATATGGATTTACTCTGATTTTGTCCACCTCTCCATCTCTCTCAACCGCCTCTCCAACACCTTGACTTGTTTCTCCAGATGAACAGCTTTGTCAGATGCATTTGGGCCATTAGAAGTCCCGACACCTAATAGGATGCAGATGCACACCAAGACCGTCAGTCGGATAGCCATAGTTTCTGTTCCCACACTGTAGTCCCTCAGGATGAACCCGAAGCAGGCCACAGCCAAACCCACTTTCAGCAGCCACACGGCCCTCCTCAGAGTGGAGGCAACCAAACGGAAAGCAAGGGAGAAAAGCCAATATCCAATTAGAGCCATGAAAACCCACTGAGCAACAAAGATCAGTCCCTCTGGAGTGACTTTGGTAACAGGGAAGACAACTGTGGAGAAGAAGAACACAATGACAGGAGAAAAATGTGGTTACACAACAATATCTGTTCCGAGTACAGTAAGTAAAGAAAGTCATCCATCATTATTTAAACCAACATCATATTAAAACACAACAATGTTAAATGTGTGTGTTTATAAAATAAAAAAAAATACCAATTTAAGGCCCAGTCAGAGACTTGTATTGCACGACAAAGCACTTGTAAAAAGGCCTAAACTTAATTCATTAAACAGAATAAATGCTTTGTGTTTAACCATACATTTCAAAATGTAGCCTATTTGTAGCCAATAGCTTTGTATTATTTTGCATTGCATCAAAACGCATTAATTCACATTTGTTGAATCCTGTTGAATGGCATTTCATAGAAAATGGAAAGGACCATACTATTTCAAATGTTGAAGTTCATATATATTACTTTAGCCACAATGATGGAGAGGCATTTTAGAATGTTTCTTTATGATCTGCACTAGTGTTTTTTAACACCAGCAGTAACACTAACCCCATAAACAGTCTCAGATATAAACAGCCTACTCACCATGTGCAGGGGAGTGGTAAGAACATTATTTAACACATAAAGACACACTGTATGTAATGTTACTTTCAGGCAATGCCTGATTTAAAATGTGTTAATGCTCATATTAGTAAGATATTAAAATTAGTCCAAGCTAACTAAATCCTGCCAAAGGAAATGTTTAGAATTTCTAAAATGATTGCTAACTAAGCTTCTTGCCCTTTAGCTACGGTTCTGCCTTTCTGTGTGGACATTTGATGAAAAGTAGCCTGTGAATGTGGAGAAATCCCACCAGAGATGCTTACCTTGGATTCCAGCAGTCTGCAGGAAATATGAGAAATTCTGTAGGACAACATTAAGACCGCTGGCAAAACCCTCTGCAACAACACCCAGAACCTGAGAGAAAGCCTGAGAAGAGGATTAACCAAGAGTCATGATTAAGATCACAGGGCCTCAGGCACAAACATTTTCATCATTTTATCCTACATTTCTCCAACATTATTTTCGTAGAATGGGCTCTTATCAGTATGCTACATCAGTTTTTTTGAAATGCCTCAAACTTCAGGCAATGGCACATGTAAGCACAATGAATGCCTGAGGTATTTATTTGAGTGTACGTTCACTGTTCACTAATGAAAATGTCATGAAAGAATGGTAATACATAATGGTATATGGTCTGTGTTTATTCAGTGCTTTTCTAATATTGACAGACCATTCAAAGTGCTTTACACTACAGGTACATCTGCCCATTCATACACACACACACATTCATACAGAGCTTCTAGAAACCAGAACTGTTTTCTATTACAAGCACACAGTGCCAGCTATGCAATCAGGAACAACCTGTAACTGACAATATCTATTGGCTCAATGTCGTACAAGTTATAGCCAATCAAAACTGAAGCTTTGAGAGGAGGCAACCTGCATTTTAAAACAGTCTACTGAAGTTATGGCTATTCCTGTCATTAATATAAACCTGAATATTCTTTATTGACCTTCTTTAAAGTGACTATGCCAGCGGGCTCCGACTCTGAAGGGGTCGAGGAGTATTTCACTCCCTCCGCTCCTTTGCAGCTCAGCTTTTGTGTGCTTTAACACATTTCAAGTGCAGACATTGAAGCGCTCAGCCTTCTAACTAACTAACCTCTAACTACTCTCCTCTTCATGTCAGAACATTGATTGCAAAAACAGACGTTTTGTGATGGTATACAAATGGATGCTTACAACATGAAGGAGACAAAGTGATACCGTTTTGATATCGATCCTATTGGTGGTATGATTTTCAAAAACAAGATGTAGTGTAATTGTTTTTTTTATTGTACAGATATTTTGGTAGCAAATCCAGCCTTTGTATAGACAAGCCTGCCAAGTTCAGTTATGACACTGAAAATGCCTGAATCATTAACTTTGCTGCGATAACAATATCCTGCAGTGTTAATTATACATACTAATCTTTAATAGCGTTTAAAATTATGTATGGAGAGAAAGCAAATGTTATTGTGCAAATTGTATATTTAAATATTATTGTTTTTGTTTTTTCACTGTATTTAATATTACTCATCCATATGAGATGAGTAATTTCCATTTTTGAAGGGTTCACGAATTAAAACATTCCGAGAAGGCATGTGGGTGTGCTTTTTAAAGTATCATTAAAATTGATTATTTTTACTTTGTTTGCGAAATTTAACATCAGTGAGCTATGTTTTTATTTTGACATGCCATAACCTTTATAAAAGGCTGCTGGGAACTTCCTGTATATGATGTTATGTTGTTAATAAATCATTGATACAGTACTGTACATTAATTAATCAATTCTGCTCTAGTGACGCAATAGTTATGTATTAACTATTAATAAATTGATAACTGCTTAGCTATCATACATTATCGGGAAATCACGATTTAAGTTGTCCAGTGTGCTCTTGTACATAAGGAAACATGAAAGAGGGACTTTTCGGATTGATTGGCACGAACGATCATAAATGTTGTAACTTTTGTACACTAACATATGAACATGTGTGTGTATGATACGCTCATATATTGCAAAATAGTGTTTATACGTGTTGCACTGGAACTTTGACGTATCCTGACTGACCAAAAACATGCGCTTCCATATTTGGGGTTTGAGCCTTCTTTGTCGAGCCATAGAGCATTAAGCACCATCCTTTCATGCATTTCTGACCTTGTGAACCGACAGCACCGTCTGTTCCCCAGCCAGCTTGCCCAGGTAGGACCTCCCCTCCCCGGCCAGGTCAGCCAGGGCTTTCCGGAGCTCCTCCATAGTTCCGGAACAACTCTCGAACACGGTCTCCGCCGAAACAGCCAGAAACAGGACGCTGAGCGTACATAGCCCACTCAAAGATGTTGACTTGGAAAGAGAAAACATACTGTCGACTGTCAACTAGGTGAGACGTTGGTGTGAACATGAGGGGTGGAAGTACAGATCCTCGAGCAAGTAGCCATAAAAGAAAAACGCGTCGGCTGTTCCAACAGGATGTAGGAAAACTGTGTTGTGTGAAAGGATCAGGAGATGTCTGCCACCTGCTGGGCTGACTGTGTAACAACACTCCATGGCGGCTCTAACAACCATACAGATGAGCCTGATGTTTTTATCTGGAATGAACGACAAACATCGATTTTCAGAAATCATAAGTTAAGATAAGTTGTAAGCCACAAAGAAAGACAAAGGTCATGGTTTAAGCTACACAGTAAAGTATGTTCGCTTATTTACATATTGACTCACATAATGTTCCATGTGATTACATTTATAAACCAGTTGTATAATGTTATTGTTTCCTTTGTAACATATTAAATGTATTCTACCATATAGTTGTTACAACTGATTTTACAGCTGGGTGTCTTTTCATATCATTTTCTGTTTGGTATCTTGACTTGTCATCTACCTACAGTTAAAAACATTGGTCAGGCTTGGCAGAAAACCTGCTGTTTTCTCTTAAGTTGTGTTATTGAAATAGGAAATTTACATTACACAACTGGCTATTGATTTGCATTACTTTTACAGCAAAAATGTTGAACCAGGGAATTACGGTAATTTATGTAAAGCAGGATACTGTAATTTCACAGCTTCATATCGCTATATCACAGTAATCCCATGGGCATGGCAGGTGTATGTTGCCTATAGCAGGTCATTTTCACAATGTGATTATTCTAGGTCTATACTTATAGTATCCCTTGGGTTGTCTTGGGGGTCAAAAATGACCCGTAGTGAAGTTTTACAGCAGAGAAAAAAGCCCTAAACAACCTTTTTTCAACACACACTCACAAACACATAAAAACAGTGATTATTCATGCCACTAATTGATCTCTAACCAAACTACTACTTATTTGGGCAGGTGCATCCTTACCCACATATGGCCAATGCTCACAGCTAAAATACAGACACACACTTTTGAGATTATGTGTACTACTGATTGAGCTCAGAAAAACTAGAACTTTGTCTTGAAGGTGCTGCATTGCACATTTCCAGCACATTTCAAGATCAAGCTATAAAGGTTCTGCAAAATACAGTTCCCATAGTTCTCTCTTTACTGAAGCAATGTGTGCATGTTTTAGTGTCAAGCAGGCCATACAGTAGATAATTTTTTCCAGGAGGACGAAGAGAAACAAGATTTAGAAGAGACTGTGTCCTAAATGAAGGATGGCTTAGATTACAACCCAGAGCATGATACCTCATCTCCATATGTAAAAGAAATAACCCAAACTGAGGGAGACATTTTTGCCAAAGAGCAGCAAAGTAACATGGTCCTTGTCACCATTTGACAACATTTTAAAGGATGAATCCAGGGCCCACAACATATGCAGTTGCCCATGCTCAGGACATTGCCTCAACATTTCATATTTTTATCACACCAGACATCCGGAAAGGATAATCCTGGAGATGAATGATTTTGAGGATTCCCATAAATATGGGGACAAATGTCAAAGAGTAGCTGAGATTGACCTGCGTGTCTATATAGGTTGCTGATCTTAGTGGGTGTAGCGAGGCTACATCAAGTCTAGGGTTGCAGAGAGTATTTCTTTTATTTGTACCTATTTTTTTCGGTTATGCTACTTTTGGGTGGGAGTAAGGTTCAGAAATTGTTTAAAAAAAGCACTATTTGGCAGGTAAATTCTTAATGCGAAGTATATATGAATTTCACTTCTGTTATTGTTTCCCCTTTTCTTTCTTATGCTACAGAAGTACTATCTTAAGCTAAGACATTTATTAAGTGTGATTCATTACCGGTTGTTTCTTCATCTGAAACTGATTTTGGGTTGAAAATTCAATGAAAATGCTTTTTTAGAGGTTTAGTGGAGTCGGGTCATTTTTGACCCCTAGGACAAGAGGCGTCTACAGGAAGTTGACCGCAAAAGGGGTAAACTGATGAATACTTTACCGGGGTGGGGAGACGATGCTCCTGTGTGAAAACCGAAAAATCGTTCACTTAAAAGAGCCGGCTTTGATTGAGCTCGTTCGCAAAGGACATATCACTAGTGACAATGGCATCGGTATATACTAAGAAGGATCTGGCAGTATTATTTACCTTTCCCCTTTACATGTATGCAAACTGGTCCAGTATTATTCCAGCCAGACTGAAGTTCTGTCCCTCCACGTTTTTCTGCCTTGTCCCCTATGGTCTGTATTCCAATGTTATTTAATCTTTTTCCTTTGATTTGATGTCATTTATCATATGACAGAGTTCATTGGGGAACAATGAGTGACGGGTATTGACCAAAGAGTGGCACCTGCCATCTTCTCAAGGTAAAGAAGTAGGAAGAAGAACAGCAAGGAGTAGGAGCAAAGACCAGCAAGCAGCAGGAAAATCCCTCACTTTGTTCCTCGTAGCTTCCTACAGCTTTGCGCTTTGTGTCCTTTGATATATCAGGTCGTATATGACATCACAACAGATCTAAGGACCAAGACTTAGTATTGGAACTATGATCTCACTGGACAAGAATGGAGCTCAACATACACCATAAATGACAACGCAGAAAAATGTTTTGCTAAACCAGAGGGAGGTGGTAATGCAACTCAAAAGATGCCAACTGCGGTAAAACAGAGAGAAGAGCATCCCTACCCATTTATATTTACAACTGCAGTTTGTACTGAATGAAACAGCTTCATCCAAAATGTATGACAGGGGAGATGGAGCACACAATGGTAGAAATGGTAAATATTTGGTCCTTGATTAACCTCTAATGATAGTCATTCTAAATGCTGCTTTAAGGTATCTGATTTACATCATTTTCTATGACTAGTAATATTAATGCTCAGATTTGACTGGCCTAGGTCAACTTTGCCACCTTTGCCAATGTTGGCAATGTCTGCAACGTCGACAACATTGGCAACATGTGCATCATTGGAATCGACGACATCGATGGCATCGACAGACTCGATGGTTTCCACAACATCATTGGTATCCACAGCATCGATGGTATCCACAGCATCGATGGTATCGACGAAATCACCATCAATAAAGCCCATGGCAATGCTGTTAGTAACGGCAGAGTCCATGACAACTTTTCGATGACAATATGGATGACAATTGTGCCAATGCTGGTTCTCACGGTGGGATTGAGGTTGACCAGGGTGTAGATGAAGGAGGCTGTCAAGATAGGAGTATGGATAGGACACTTAAGAAAAACAATAATTATGAATAAATGGTGACAACAGCACTGACACATACAGTGATGAATAACTTGAGCCTACTATCTCGTCCAAAATTGTAGGTGCTAATGCTGAGACTGAAGACCTCGTATCGAGTCCAAATGAGCATGACATTCAGGAATGAGAGACAGAAAACAACTTTGACACCATTACACTTGGTGTGGCTGTTGCTGAGATGATTGAAGACATCATTCGGCAGCGGAAGGAATAAGCCATACAGCCAAAACCATAGGAAGCACATATTTTGCTATAGATTCAATGTCAGATGATAGTTAAGATAATGTATTATGTCTGTTTAATTTTGCAGTGCATAACATTGTTCATTTAGTTTTTGTCTATAAATTAAAAATATATAATTGGCATTGAAGGTGGATTTGTGCAACTGACTTCTGGTTAAACTGCTGGCACTAACCTAAATCACCTAAAGTCTCAATGATCATGGTTAAATTTGCATACATGCATGACTTTTCTCCAGAGTAACAGTAATTGTTCCTTACTTAATATTCTAATAGTGTCTTAGTAAATTGTGGGAATTCTGAATTTCTGCGCATAAAACATTACATCAACCTCATAATACTATAGGTTATGTTCCGTGATTACTTGCAATAATACATTCTCAGCAAACTATAGTACCAGGGCCAGTTTACATATTTGTTAAGGGAAAAATAAATAACACTGCCAGGTGCTTCTTAGTTACATAATACCTGTGTCATTTTGTGGAATGTTTCCCATTAATGTGATCATGTTGGCAGTGACAGTGCTCAGGCAGGATACTGCTGAATTTGACAACCCAACAGTGCCAGAAATAAGATGTTTTGGTTTCGCAGTTGAATTGAGTAGCGCTTATATTTCTGTCACCTGTGGCTTATGAGAAAAAGGAAATCGCTTGCATGGCAACAATTGACAAGTCACTTAACAATAACCAGCCACCTCCAGGCACACCTTGCGAAAGATGCATGCAAACCGTGCATGTACCATTTTGCAGCATAAAGGAATTGTGCAATCCATAGTGGCCATTTAGCATGTACATGATTGAATGTACAATTATAGTTCACGATTCACATGAAGAACATTTCAGATTCAAAACGGCGAGTTTCGCCAAAAAGCGATGTGTTTGCAGGTATGATTGAAGGGCCAAAAGGCTTACCTGAAGAGTTTAACCAAAAGGGCGTGCATTAAGTCACAAGACGAGCCCAGGAACACTGCATTCAAATGCAGGAATAAGACTGTATGCAAGACTGCACAAGTAGAAGTAGTGGTTGAGCAGCTTAAACTAATTTCCGCTAAGAGGAGCCCAGGAACCAAAAACAGCCAATAAACCACATACCCTCATGCCCGGCATTACTACAAGACTCTGGGCAGGCAGACCCATGAAGAAATTACAGGTCACAATTAAAGAATCCTTGAGATGAGGACGAATGGTGAAAAGTTTAAAAAAAACTGCCTCCTATGCTTATATCTGTCCACCCATCTGATGCTTCAGTGGGAAAGTTCAGACATTCTCAAGCCATTGTCATATGCGGGGACGTTTCAAGACACTCTGGGGGCCCTATGCCCATGGTAAGACATTCAAGACATTTACACCATGTCCCATTATGGACATATAAGAGGGTGGCCTGGTGACTTTCATGGCCCAGTGCGAACTGTAAGCATTTCAAAATGCATAACCGGACCATTGCTTTGCAAGTGGGAAGGACTCATGCTGAAAGGATGGCAGAATACTTACAGGCCAGGCAGAAGGCAGCAAAGTAAGTATGAAGGTTTGTGAACAAACTTTAAAAAGGTGGAATATTTTTTTAAAAACTCAAAAACAGAAAAGCAATAGTTTCAACAATGCTGTAGCAAAAATACAGGAAAAATGACTGACAAGAACTTTTAAAACTTTATTTAAAAAAAAAACTAAAAAAAAAAACCCCTCCCCTGCCATCTAGATAAGTGACAGTTCCAAGTCATTTTCATATTCAATATTATGCTTGGTGGAAAATGCTAATGCTGCACCATTACACATCTCATTCCATAATAAGAGTCAAACATTAAAGCTTAAACCAGCTGAAAGTGTCCCAGGACCCTTTGCTCTCAGTTTCTCGTTTAGACAGCCAGGTGTCCTTTAGTTCTGGGCTCAAAATTTCAGGCTGAATCCTGGTCCGACTGCAGACGCTCCCTGGTTGCTGGTTGTAAGGTGAAAACCTGTGTCTTTGAGGTCATCATCGCCCTGGAGAGAAAGTGGGAAAGAAGTCAGCGTGTGTTAAATTACATCCAGTTTCATCATACCACTGACATACATTTTTTTTCTTAGATATTTTGTTTAACTGTTAACTACTACACTGATGTCCTTTGGAAAACACATAACCTGAATGGACCCAAATGAGAAATTTCCATTGTATTAGAAAAGTTTGCACAAACTATATAATATTGTGGTTTCAATGGAGCATTGATGTCCCATTATCTACTTCATTAGTTTTTCATTCCCGACAGAAATAAAACAATATCAACTGGCATTTAACAGTCTAATCTATCAGCAAGACGAGACTATATCACATATACCAGGGTTGTCACACTCATTATAGTCACAAGCCACATCTAGCCAAATTTGTTCTTAAGGGGGCCGAACTAGAAAATAAATATAGCAAAATAACCTATAGAATAAAAATAATCAAATTAATTACATTGATATTAGCTGTGAGAAGCCTTTACAAATATTTAATAGGATTTTCGAAGATGACTGAATATATAATAGGCCTTATAAACTTAAGTTCAACACCTCTTTTATTTCACGTGCAATCCAAATCTTTTTTTTCCCCCCACTGTTCCACTGTTGAATTATGGACCAAAATAAAAATTGGAAAATTTCCCTTTGACCTGAAACATTTCTCCAATAGGACTAACTTTCATAGCATAGCATTCATTATTCTGTCTAAACTAGACAAACAAACAAAACCAATCAAACATCTTTGTGGCAACATAGTACTCAAATTCTCTACTGCAGAAATTACACAAAACAGTCCTATCTCTGTTAAATTGAAATTTACATAATGTAAGCGAATGCATCACTGTTTTGATAACGGTCCTAGTGTCATATATATATGCCGGGTGAGTTAATGGGGGAAGTGTGTTCTGAACGGATGGATGCTCTGGGGGCAGGAGCTAGAAAGAGGAGCAGCCACAGGGCAATTCTGGCACCGCGGACATATACCTTGTAGTGAAAAAATATTAGCATCAACAGCCCTTGAAAAACCTTCTTCATGTTGAAAAGGACAACTGCTAAATAAAAGCTCAAAAGGATGGTCAACATGGAAAAACAAAAGGAAGAGGAAATGTGTACACAAAGCAGAGGCTTGCTGGTCTATGACCTACTTAACACAAGACAGCGTTTGGAATGGAGCCTTGTGTCCTTACCAGGTGACTGTAGCCCAGGCCTCCCTCAGGTGGACGAGGACTGGTGCCTCTCTTCACCCTCTGTTGCTCGCTCTTGGCAGGCCAGGTGGGAAACATGGATGGGTCAATGGGCAGTGGTGACTCTCTGAAGTACTCATGCTTAAGTGCCTCATCTGACACAATCCTCTTACTTGGGCAGTAAGTTAGAAATCTGGAAAACAGTGTTCAAGTTCATATGGAGATAGTTAAAAAAAAAGAGGCAATAAGGCAGCTAAACCATGGAGGATCTTCCTGTGCAAGAGCGCACCTGTGGCCAACACTGGCATTTAATGCTAATATCACAACTATTGTTGAAATGAGGTTGCTTTGAAGTAGTTCAGCCAAAGTTTTACAAATAGATGTAAACTGAATTTAAGTCCCTAAAAGTGTGTTTCAATATGGAAATGCAAATAAAATGGAATATTGTCCATGTAGCACAGTTGAACTACTTGGAAATTAAATGTTTAACTATGTGTGCATTTTCATTTTGAAATGGATGTCATACTGCTAGGGCAGTAACGGTTTATGGATGATCCATCTGCCAGCAAAGTGGACAAGTTATTAGCAATGACTGAAGCTGTGAGGAAAGTTTAGTGGTAGGGATGTCCCGATCCCCAAAATAGTAACAGCCTTAGAGATGTCTAAGTGTGTTGAGGCACAACACTGAAACCTGTATTGTTAATGACAGCAATTGTGCTGGTCATCGCGATTCATTTAATTATCCTAACAGAATTTTTTTAGCCTCAGGACATCCCTAGCAAGTGGTATAGTTTTGTCATTTTCAAGTGTATGCAGGGTGTGAAATACTTTTTTTCGTTGCCTGCAATATTGTGACTTGTCAGAAATTTTACCTGCAATTTTGAAAAACTGCCTGCAGGTACCATGTAAATGTTCGTGCCCTACTACAACATTCTTACTCTGGTGAAGCCCTACCATATCATCATACAGACATACACAGCGTTGTAATCTTTAGAATGCACTTTGAAAAGGGGAAAATTATAAATATGATATATTTGATGCTCAAAAGCATCTTCTCATCAAACTGCATTCTCAATAAACATGAATAAACACTGTTCTTTTGACAGGGATGTTGGTCTCTTACCGCCTAAACACGTGAACCAAGTCTGTATACACAACAGGGGTTTATTGCTCAACCACCTATGCAAACTGCAACTTAACTCTGACATGCTAGCCAAACAGATCTAGCTACTTAATTTAAATTACAATGAAACACATGATTCACCCACTTTAAGATGACAAACCATAAAAAGTTGTACTTCTGAAAACTAACTTAAGAATTGTGAGCCCCATGTGGGGCGGCGGAGGGGCTCACGGCAGCACCTGTCACTGCACAATGATACGTGCTTTTTTTTTTTTTTACGTCAGAGTCGGCGGAACACCAAAGCGTCTCGAATAAAACCAAAATAAGTCTCTGGTCGGTTTTGATTTTAAAAAGTCGCTGAGTTGGCAACACTGCCCCGGGCACCCGACTCTCCTCTGTCCCTCAGTCGCAGTAGGGGGGTTCAATGTCTCCCACCCCATCGCGACCGGTCCTCCCCCGGAAATTCGGTGCCATTATCTTTACTCTGATTGGCCAAAATACTAGGGACGTACCACCAAAGACGTTATATTAACAAGATTGTGACGTGACGGTTTTCAAAAACGCTGCAATATCAGAATTTGTCTGCAAATTGCAGGAAAAAGGTGGGTATTTCGCACCCTACAAAAGGCTCTGTGGGCAGGTGAGGATCTGAGAGAAGCTGCTAAACAATGCTGATGTTTGGATTGTGCATGCAAGAATTATAAAAATATTATGAAAATTATTTCCCGTAGTAAATGTGATCATAAAATGTTTTTCTGTAACATTTCCCTGTATAGTGGAGGGGCACCATGGTGCCCAGTGTAGGTGTGTGATAAAGAGAACAGGGAGTTCTGCCTTTCCCTCATGTATGATATAATTATGTTCTATTAATAAGGGACTTAAAACGAATATTTTTTATTACAATGCAATTTGCACATTTCCCCACTGTGGGACACTAGAGGTTTATCTTACTGATATATTCAAAATGTATTATTCATCTTGATAAACCTGAGTCTTAAACCTCCCACCTCCCTTATCTAATGTTAAAATAGATCGTTTTAAATGTGGCAGACAAAAAAACGGTTGAAAGACCATCATTTTGTCAAGTGTGCGGTACAAAGCTGTATTTGGAATAAGATGCCTTACTTGTTCATGAGGTCAAAGCCCTGGTCGGAGAGCAGTGCCCCAAAGCGCTTTCGCAGGTTGTTGTACGGATACTCTGTGAAAGTCATCTTCTTAACAGCAGGTAGCTCGCAGTAGCCAGGCCAGATCTTTTCACTTGGTGACCCCAGATCCTAAAAAGACAAGTCAGCACACTAACTGAAGGTTGTATTTCAGATGATTGTAATATGGCAGTTCCACAGTCATAGACATGCAGCAATGGATCTTAAGTACAATTCGATAACTTAATTCACTGAATTAAGGGAAATCAGTGCATGTACCTTGAAAATCTTGTTGATTTGGTCAATTTCAGATTTTCCAGGGAAAAGAGGTTTCTGAGTCAGGAGCTCGCCGAATATGCAGCCAACGGACCACATGTCCACAGCTGTGGAGTACTCCTGCAGAGAGAACAAACACAGTGGCAATACATAGAAATATAAAATGTTAATGGAAGTTGTCTCATGCGTGTTAAGTGATTGTGCTCTGCCAGGCTGCAGGGCATTCATTAAAAGGGTTCTGTTAATCATACACTGTAAAACTCAAATACTCTAGTAAATGTAGTATCTTAAAGTCAAATGCTTCACAGATGCTTACATCTGGCGTAAAATACTTAATGTGGAAGATGTAACCACATCACTTTTCCTTATGTAGTTTAAGCATACGTAATTCATTCACTCCTGCTATCTGGGGTGGTAGTGTGAAGTTGAAGTCTCACCTTGGCTCCAAGCAGCAGATCTGGCGACCGGTACCACAGGGTCACCACTACAGGGGTGTATGGCTTCAGAGGAGAACCATACTCCCTAGCCAAACCAAAGTCACCAATCTAGAGTGAAAGAAAAACAAAATGAAGACAACAATATGATTGTTTTAGGAAGTGATTAATGCCTCAGTTTTAAAAGGGTATACCAAGTGTTTATTATCTTAGGCCCTGACCCTTCATAGGAAATCAAATAACAATTAATTCTGAACTGCCACATGTACATATCATCAGGTTCTACTCGTTTGACCACCATAATAGTGAAGACTGAAATATAAACATATCTCTGTTTTTAAAAGGAGTTGAACTCATTCAGGCTCAAGAGTTTATATTACCTGTCAGGCTGATGTTATGCCAAGGCAACTAGTAGTCTGCCCATTCTATCTCAGTTACATTTCCCAGAAAGCTATTTAGTATTCTCACAAAGGTGTTCATTTCCAACATAAATGTAAATATAAATTATATGTTTATGTTATGTTATAAGGGTCAAAGAGTCCCAAACAACCCTAAGAAAGATTTAAAACAAAATAACGTCAGGGTGAACCTATAAACATAAGCAGTGACTGCTAAAACTACTTCACTCTCTCTTAGGTATTTGTTAAAAATCCTATAGTTGGACTTTAGGATCTCACGAATACTAGTTATCGCCAAGGCAACAACTATCAAACATATCCGTAATAAAATCCCCAACCAAATGAGAACTGTGGTCTTATCGTACCTTCAGGATACCCTTGTGGCTCAGCAGCAAATTGGACGTCTTCAGATCACGGTGCAAGATCCAGTTATCATGGAGATGTCGAACTCCTCGAAGTAGTTGAATCATCAGAGTCTTTACTTCACCTGAAAGAGAGATGTCATGCTTAAATAGAGCTTATGTAAGACAGGTGACGTACATTTGGTGATACACCTAAATGGATATCGGATAACAGTCTTATTGCGCACACACAGTGAGATGGAACAAAGCTTAATGAATGTTGAAAAGATAACCTGGCAGGAAGGGCTGCTTCATGGTTTCCATAAGGCTCTTCAGGTCATGCTCCACATAGTTCATCACAATGTAGATTTTGTCCATATTGCTCCCAACAACTATTTCCTGGTACAGTGGGGAGGGTAGAGAGAACAGATCATTTTTCATAGATCATTACAGGTAAACAAGTTAATGGCATAGTATTTGTATGCATTTTCTTACCCTTACTGTGACTATGTTTGGATGTTGAGCTTTCAAAATTGTATTGATTTCTCTCAAAGATGTGATTGGGAAGCCCTCCTTCTCCTTCTCCATCTTCAGCCTCTTCAGTGCCACAATCTCATCTGCAAACATTAGACTTCATTCATAAACTTTGGGAATCACTCACTTGAATGCATATCTACTTGTTTATTTGTTTTCATACCAGTCTTTTTGTCCTTGGCTCTGTACACCACACCATAGGTTCCCTCTTCTATTCTGTTCAGACACTGGAATTCCTCAACACTGCGACAACCCTGAAAACCAGCAATTTAACTTGCATTAGAGTGATGACATTAGGAACATGCATAAGTTGTACATGTTTTAATAAAACAATACCTGTAAAGCAGGCAGATATTTGGGCAGCTCCTTCTTTAGCTCCACAGGAGAGATTGGGGGAGAGTCAGGGATATAGTTCTCCTCAGAAGTGGGGGAGTTCGAGTGTGTCTGAGAGTGGGGCGTAGGGTCACCCTCCCCTACTTCATCCTCTTCCTCTATGTCCTCACCACTCTCCTCGGAGTCATTGTCAAAGCGGGACTCAAGCACTACAGGCATAATTTGAAGTAAGTTTAGCTTCGACATCAACTAAAAGCACCAACACTTTAGATGACCAGTCACTGCTATACCTGATGGCATTTAAACTATAGTATATTTACTGTTATCATGATCATTTTTTTAAGTCAGTCAACATCAATTACTATCATAATGCATATATGTGAAAAGATAATGATAAGAGTCCCCCCCCCCCCGAGTTTGAAGTCTCCACTGGCACAAAAAAAACATTCATGTGAAACTTTTCACAAATGTTCCAACACAGCTGACTTGAATGTTCCTGAGGGGTCTGCAATATCTGGGTTATTATCCTCATTGATCTAATTAATTTAGTCCTACTCTTATCAAAGGCATCATTTGATCATTATTCGACAAAATGTATGACAGAAATATGCACATATACAGTGTTCCCTAACTTTAAACTTGTGCATAAAGTTTACAGGCTGCAGCTGCGTCAGCGGATTGACAACGTGATTGTATGGTTCCTTATTGTCAAGACAAAGTTGTGGACACCTGTATCCCTTTTTCTGTTTCAAAACATTTCAGTGATCAGTGGTACACCCACCTGCAGGTATGTGATTTCCATTTTCTCTCTCTTCTTCAAAGTCTTCTTCTGATTGCTCTTCCTCACTCACATCCTCTGTAAGGGTGGAAACTACTGTGTCATTCTTGTCAAACTACAAAACTGAACCTGTAACAGCAACATGATTCATAGTGGATCAGTTTTAAACAATTTTGTACCTGCACTCTGTCCAGACCTTCCTGAACCAGAGACAGACTGCTCCTCTTCTTCCTCTTCACCCTCACTCTGGCTGCTAGACTCCTCTTCATCGTCATCATCCTCTTCCTCATCAGAGCCTGATCCCGATGCTTTAAAGGAATTTATGTTTTTAAAATAATCCGAAAAGAGAAAACTCGGGTGGTGATAAGGCAAAATCATCATCATGTTATTGGTTCTTGTAGTTTATGTGTCGACACCAGTAGGTTGCTGCAGTTCTTCTGATCTAGTTCTTATTTCTGACATAAGTGATTATGTGCACATAGCTGGTTGCTAAATACACTGGTTAGATTATCCATTACCATTGGAGGATTCTGCGGTGCTGGTTTTCCTTTCGCTGTCGCTGATGTCCTGGAGGTCTGCAAGTAGGTCTTTGCCCTCTGGCTTGCCCTCCTCTTTCAATGCTGCAAACAAAATTTAGTGTGACCAATGCTAAAAAAAAACGGCATGATCCCCCACGAGACCTTGTACCATGAAACAATATATAGTTACGCAAATTAAGATTTTTTTTAATGAATACATTTTTTATATGATAAGATGTTGAACTCACTAGCACTTTTTCGTTGTTCACTGTGTTCAGATCTTTCTCTGGGAATACGGGAAGGACTGCGGCTACGAAGACTTTGTTTTGTCTTATCCTCAAACTCATCAGGTAACATCCGGTGATGAGATGGCACTATGGAGAATGAATTGTCATGATTTACTGCTTTAAGATTTGCTTCGATTCACATAGTTCATCACAGCCTTCATGTTTAGTGGTAGGACATGGAGTCTGGGTGCTGTGAATTTCATGCATAAATAAATAGCCAATTTTCAGATATATTATATATATATATATATATATACCGTCATTTCAGCTGCTTTTTTTTTCCCCCACGCGCGGAACCTTACGGCTTAAACAATGACACAGCTAATATATGGATATTTTTTTGGAAAATTGAGTTCCGTCACATTAGACCAGTGAATCGAGCGCACTCCCACTGAATCATTCTGATCAGTCATTTAGTCACGCACACACCCTCATCATAGCAAAGACACGAAGAAATGTATACTACGCAGCTTTCAAATTGAAGGCGACCAGCTGTGATTCCCGGGGGTACAACAACATTTTTGCAGGAGGGGGGAAGATAGTGACCAAAGCCTGAGTAAATTTCATTTGTTTCAATGTAGACACCTGCGGCTTATAGAGATGTTCGGCTTATACATGTTCAAAATATATATATTTTTTAAATTCAGTGGGTGCGGCTTATATTTAGGTGCGCTTAATAGTCTGGAATTTACGGTATATATATATATATATGTATAGATTTGGTTACTTTCCCTGTGTTACATGGGAAAATCTAAGTGATTTGTTTTTACTACATTTTAGCTACAGAACTGGAGTCAGGATGCGTTCAGCCAATCCCCACTGGGTTGACTGACTGACCTTCTCGTCGACCCCCCCTTTCTTTGCGTCGCTCTTCTGCCCGCCTCTCCCGATCCTTGAGCTCCCGCTGCTCTTTCTGCTGTTCACGCAACTTTCGTTCACGTTCGCGTTGGCGCTCCACCTGCTCCAGGCGGTCCCTGTGGTCCAAAAAAAACCCAGGAGAATCCACTCGAGGTCTGTTCAGACAACCAAAAGCCCAGGTTTGTCATTGTTTGCTGTATTTGGTTTGTCTTAAAGATACAGTATATTGTCACATTGTCCTGTCAGCTTCACAGCTGTACACAGGGATAGCTATACTGAACAACATTTATCTGTGGTGCTTTTTTAACTCAACTTGTATTGCAGTTAAAAAAAACAAAAAACAAAAAACAAAAAAAAAGTAAATACATTTCTTATCTTAACTAACATGACAATGCTTGCTATGTGATAACGCTCTTTGGTCAACACTCACCGCTCTCTTCGTGAATGAGCTCTGGCCTCTTCCCTTCGCTTCTGTCTCTCCCAGTCTCGTCGGGCTTTATCTTCTTCCCACTGTCTTTTCCTGCGTTCACTTTCCCGCTCTTTTTCTTTGTCTTTGGGTCGTGCATGTTTCACTGCTGTAAAAGGACAGATCATGAGTGGAACAAGTTACACTTGGTTCCAAGCATCTTTTATTCAGCCATAATCCACATGGGAGTGCAGATTAATTGCACAAACACAAACATACCTCCTTCATCAGAGTGACTGTGATGACGTCTTTTATCTTTTCTCTTCTCTTCTTTTCTGTGGTGAGATTTGTCTTTTCTGGCTATCTGCTGTGGAGGCTTAATGGCTAGTGACTCATCTTCCTCACCTCTGTATCAATGTAAAGAAACTAGTGTGAGACCCTGAGAATATTTGACAGAATTTACATTTAAGTTAAATACACAGCACTAGATTACAACCCACATCAACATATGTACTTTGCTTTTGTCTTTAAAAAAGACAATACCTGTCCTCTGTTGAGTCTTCCCGTGAGTACGGGGAATTACGAATTGTTATTTCCATTCTTTGATCCCGTAGTTCTCCTTCCTCCGGAGTGTCTCGTTTGGATTCCCGATCATCCGCCTGTGGATCAGGGCCCTGTGTGAACTGGATAAACACATTTTAGGTTTAGAATAGAAATAGATAAGACATTTATAAAACAATTAACTATACTTGTATATTACAACATAGAATAATTATGAAAATAAAGTCAAAAAACAAACAAATAAATGACTACAAATATGCATATGTGTAGTAATTTATTTTCAAACTGTGTTAAGTATATTTGCTACTATGTCTAACACTAGATATACATGCAGTAGATATTACAGATTTTATATTAACAAACAAGTACTTCACATTTTTCTGGCGCTTGGGATGTGTTTTCTCTTCTAATTCTCTTCTGCGTTTTTTCTCAAGTAGGATTTCGTCAAGAGTTTTTACTTTCCAGGTCTCCTTTTCGTCCCCCATCAGCTTCCGCTCTGCACCGCCTGGGCCACATCACACCACCACACAAGTGTTTGTTACATGTTGTCGCAGCTCAACTTCATCTGAATTTAGAAGCGTTCAAGCGTACGTAAAACAAATTCAAGTTATATGTTTTATATATATATATACACACACACACATACGTTATTTACAACAGATCAATGGCAAAATAACCAAACATTATTATTTGTTTCTTCCTACCTGCTGTACTTTTATTTATTCGGCATAATACTGCTTGCTCAAAATGAACTTAAGCTGATTTAATAAAGAACTTCTCAAATGTTCACCATGTCAATGTTCATCATCAAAAACGTATTAGCGCATTTGAAAATGAGTCGAAATGGAAATTTGGCATCAAGTCATAATAGGTATTTGGCTGCAGTGAAACAAAACACTTCGCTGTGTGGATTATCTGCCGGGAAATTCGGGGATACATAGAACCGATAGTGTTATAGGTGTTTCTGTATTCACGTGTGCGCACATTTAAGAACCTTTTTTTCAAAATATGCCGTTTGTTGTAACGCAAGCGTGATGCTAACATATAGCTAACTAACGGTTGCTTGCTAAAACTAGCATGGGCCACGGTTGCAAACTAACTATCGCAGCTAACTGCATCATTTAGAAAAGAGAAAATAGTACAGCTGGTAGGGGTAGAAACTAGAGAACATTTGAATATGCCTGTATCTGTCGTTGAAAGCCCGTGTACAGCAAAAGATGTACTTATTCCTGGAGCAGTAGAAACGGGCAAACAAACCTGAAATACGCGCAGCGGTTTGATGGCTCACCGAAAATAATGCAGCGCCAGACTTCCGGTAGGAAACGACCTCTTCTTCTTTTTCCAATGGTGGGTGGCAACTAGCATTTAAGGTGCATTACCGCCGCTCACTCTGCTGGCGTGTTGGCCAAAGTTTCCTATTCCCATCAGGATTTCAAAACAACGAACTAAAAATAATCAACATTTTTCAATGGCTCAATACAATGTTAATATTAATATTTCTGAAAGATCAAATAACCTGTACAGCTATTCCTATTTGGACCCACATTCACATATTTCGGATGGATGTTTCCTCATTACATACAATTGTTTTAATGTTACCCTGTGTGTCCTATTCTCAGTCTTGATATGTCTGGAGTTTTTCCTAATTATTTTCTTCCAACTTTTATTTATAATTATATTATGTTTCAGAGAGTTTGTTTAGCTAAATATTAATTCCATTCAATTCCATTCAATTCCATTCATCCCCTTGCCTTTATGGGCTGGGATCCACATAAACCAAATGCAATTTTTTCATGTAATCTGAATAGTGTTTTGAATATTTCATGGGATCCTTAATGTTTTTAATCAGATCTGGGAGATCTGGGGAGAGGTGGACTAGTGGCAAGGGAGACATGCATCGGACCAGAGGGCTGCTGCTGGAGGCCCAGTCGAGACGCTCTCCCCTTTGAAGGATGGACGAACCCACCCCCACTAACAAAAAAGTGACACCACCTCTAATGCCCATGAGCAAGGCACTTACCCCATCTGCTCCCCGGACACTCTCAGCTATCCACTGCCCTGTGGCCTTGCATGCTTCACAGATGGGTTAAATGCAGAGAACAAATTTCCTCTGACTTGTGTGATGTGTTTGAGCATGTGCATGTTTGCGTGGGACGAAAAAGCAATTCTAATTCTAATTCTATTTTTAAAAGCAAACCCAGTATTTCCGTTACCGGGTCTCCTTTGATCAATCAATCTTTGATTTACTTTTTCTGTCTTGTTAGTGAGAATCAAATAACACAGGTGAAGTAACTATGTCAGTGTTACCAAGAAAGGAACATTGATACGTTTTTACGTTCCTTTGCAATTTTACTTGACCATGCATAGCAATCTCACTTTTGCTTTCCCACATTAATGACATGGTGTTATGACTCATTTGTCCTCAGAAAGTTATTATGAATAATTGGATTGATACATTTACAAACAGAATGGAGGTTTTTGTTACATCCCAGTCTGCAATAGGACAATGGCAATTAAGGAAGGAATTAATTACTTCATTCATTCATTCATTATCTGTAACAACTTATACTCATTGGGTTGCACGAGCCAATTCCAGCTGTCTATGGGCAACAGTGTATAATGAACTACTTTCAGTAGTATATAGTCTTTTTTGCAGTTAGGTGCACATGGTACACAAATACACAAACACACACACAGAAATTAGAAATAAATATACTCTCAAATACTTAAATAATAAAAGTCTAGAAATGTATTACTGTAAGCATTTATGATAGTACTGAAACACATGTTTTTGTTGATAAACTAAATATTTGATATATGAACTGATAACTGTAGCTCTATAAATATAAACTATGTAGTCTTTAATCTGTATCTAAAGGTGTGTATTCACAATACACTTCAAGACTATGGAAAGCTTTACAACATAAGCTAAAAGCATTTACACAATGAAGAAAAAAGCACATTTTAAGTTCAGAACTCTGTGTATCATGTCATCATAACAGATCAAAGAACAAAGATTATATTTGCAGTATGACTTATCCTCAGGAGGAAAGGGGCAAAGCCAGAGGTTCAAGGTTAATGTAACTCAAAAGATGCCAACTGCCCTAAAACCTTAAGGAAATAGAAGTATGAACTAACAGAGAAGCATGGGCATCATTGGGCAGGAGGACATAATGGAAGAAATGGTAAGATAACTATTTGTTTCATCACTTAACATAGACCTAGATGTCTTTTTGATATGGTATGTCATGTCAAGTGATTTATTTGATTTTAGACTTTAATTCCATGAATAGTAATAGTAACATCATTATAGAAGTAATAAAATCCTCTATCTTGGTTGCAGTTCCGGGTTTTAACTTTTTATCAAGCGGAGACAGGCCAGCAGCTAATCAACGTACTGTATGTATTTTCAACGTATTGACACTAATGAAGGCCAAGACAATGCTGACAACATGATGACAATGAAAAGGATCCTTGTGCTAGATGTGGCTTGGAACAGGGTTGCAACCTCTTGTCTGGGGGATCCAGAAGGGGGTCAAGAGTGGAGGATGAACAGGAAGTTGAAGAGAGAAAAAGGATATAATTAGTGTGGTGGCATGAGTTTGATATGGCGAAGACAGCAATGATTCTGACTCCGATGCTGAAAAGAACACTAGCTCATTGAAAAATGTAAGCACTGATGCTATGGTGGAAGAAGGCCCCCTGCCTGGTCCACCTGGGAAAGAAGAGCATGATAAGAGTTGGAGATGAGAGAGCCTTTTTTGGATGAACCTAGCAAGATTTCTCCCCATCTCAACAACTGGGCTTTTTTGTGTTCAGGCTTGGCAGTACTCAGCCTGAGTCAGAGGTGGAAAGTAACGAAGCACACATACTTGTGCATCTCCCAAGATGACTGTCACACTCACCTTTGTCTCTCTCTCCCTCTCTCACAAGGTGCTGGTACTTGTTTGAATTATAATCCTGTTGAAGGAACCATAACCTGCGACAGATGAAGCTTTCTGACACTTTCAGTGCCAGTTGCAGCAAAGCAGCCCCAAAACAATACAATGTTTCACAGTATTCAAAGTGCTCTCTTTTTATAAGCTTAATGTTTTTGTAAAGCTGATCTGACTTCAGTTTTGTAAAAAAAAATGCATTCTCCCAGAAGCATCGTGACTTATCAGTGTTCATATTAGCAAATTCCAAATACATTTTTCGAAAATGTATGACCAGGAGCACTACGAGAAAGTAT
This sequence comes from Colistium nudipinnis, assembly GCA_016785305.1. Taxonomy (NCBI): domain Eukaryota; kingdom Metazoa; phylum Chordata; class Actinopteri; order Pleuronectiformes; family Rhombosoleidae; genus Colistium; species Colistium nudipinnis. Next base: position 412,051 of record JAFBJU010001070.1, read on the forward strand.
TTATTAACATGTAGCATGTAAGCCAATTAACATCAACATCTAAATGATTGTTAAATCATTGATGCGCAGTTTTTATATTTTGGTCCATGATGCATGCTGCGTACGTATCACATCCTAACCCTAACCCTTACCAGTCAAGAAATTCAAAGGCAAATGCTAATGAATCAGGATGTTAAAAAAAAGTGAATTAAGTCACATTACTCATCCTTTCACCTCTATTCTCTTACTCCTTCCTGCCCTCTTATCATCATTTCTTATTTTCCCCTCTGCTTGCTGCTCTTCACTCAGCCTGCTTTGAAGGGAGGAAATCTGCACTTTTGCAAAAGCAGCAGCTGAAAGTGAATGAAGTGATTCACTGCATGGGAAAAAAAAGGCTGTTGGTGGTGGTGGGGGTTGGGTTACACCTACCATTCTACCATTTCCTCCTCTCATCACTATTTCTGTTGTTGGTTCCTTTACCCTCTGTCTGTCATGGATTTAAGGACTGTTGTGACCTTTTCAGCTCTTTTACTCATTACTGCTGGTAAGTGCAAGTTTTTTTTCACACATACGGAATACTTAAAAATACAAGCTAGAACATTTAAATGGGTTTGGTTAGAGCTCAAAATAGCTATTGATCTTAACCGGTGATATTCCAAGGCCTGAACTGAGATGAAAGGGGTAACAAACAATAACACAACAAATATGACAACATAGATATATCCATACGTCCAATACAAAACAAATATGACGGAAAACAAAAAGGGGTGAGAAAACGCCGGCAACACATTTCGTTTTTGGACCGACACTGTTCCAAGGAAGTAAAATTGTCTCATTGAAGCTTTAACACACTTGAAAAATGTTTGTTAATGAGTGGCTCAAAGTTATATTGACCAGTGTTATTTTGTGTTGGGTGTAAAAGCATTTGGGGAGTAAGATGACATCCAAATGTTTGAATCGCAATGCAGAGCTCAGTTCAGGAAATTGGAAAGTAAGCAGCAGTTTGGTGAGGTGACTGCGGTTTGCTGTATTAACTATTCTGAATAATAGAATATGATGTCTTTATTGTTAATGCAAGTGCAATGAAATGTAAATACAATAACGACACTGGTACAGTCCTCATAATTTCAATATATTACAAAGAATCCCTTACAACGTATCCAAAGACGTCAGTATAACACCAATATAACAGGAGATGGCGCTGTGAGCCAGTTAACAGAGAACAAAAAAACAACAAAAATGTCATTATCAGCCACTGGATGAGAGGTACACAAAAAAGTTGTCAGGCACGACAAGTTTTAGTATCGTTAATTGACATGTTTCATTACTGCTAAATATTTTTAGATGCCTTGGTTTGGTTTGAGCATTTAAATGTTCAACTCAGCTTAGTCAAGAAAGAACAGGTGAGGGTAAACATCAATTTCAAGTCTGAGTTTAGATCATTAAATCGTTGCTGTAAACCAATGCTATTTATGAATTTCACCAGTGTATTTATCGACTGCACTGGCCAATAATATACATCTACACCCCATTGTAAAATCATGTTGGAATATGTAAAAATAAGATTGTGGTGGCTGTCATGATGAAAATGTGTTAAATCCTGTGTGTCACAGCGTCCGTAAATCTGAGTGTGTTGGTGGGCTGATGATGTTATTAACATGCACCTTCAAGTGAAGCACTGAAAGAGACTGAGCATTATATATAGCTCACCAAAAAATATTGTTATAGCAAACAAACAAAAAAAACAATGATGCTTCAGAACTTGCGAGAAGTGAATAATGAAGGATACTGTTTCACTAAATGGACTTAAAGTAATAAAGTAGTTAAGGTTAAATGAATCAGAAGATACAAGCACTACTCCTTTATATTTTACTGTAATGACACTACAAGATATAAGAGATTCAGAATAAACATAGATGCTTCTGTGATAGAATGAATGAATGAGATCCTGATCAATTAATCAAACTGCAGAAGGGGACCCTCACTCCCCACCACAGAAAATCCACATAAGACATACACACAACAACTTATGATTATAATCAAGTTGGAATCAACATAGGTTAGATTTATTTTATTGAAACCTCCCAAACTCAAGTCCATTGTCCTCAATTTAGATGTTGATGTTGCAGGGGGACCCAGTGCTGTGAATGGCCTGTATTTTTACAGCACATTATAAGTCTTAAAAGACCAGTCAAAGCTCTTTACACTGTTGTTTTGCCATCTTCCTTGCAGTTTTTATTTTCTTAAATGGTTATAGAATGTGCCAAACAAGGCAAGCAAGCATATAACAGAATTGTTGAATGTATTTGTTCTCCAAAGATGATTTCAATAGAAATGACAAACCCTGTTTCACTCTGCACCTGCACTTTGTCACAATGTCCTGTAGAAATAATATTTGGGTGATGGATGCGACAAGCCTGTAAAAATTGAGATAATGACAGTACTGCAGACACGTTTTTTTTTTATCTGCCAACGGTATAACTAAAATACACAGTGGTATACAGTAACATTGTGACAAACCTATTAATCCTGAAAAAGAATCAATCAAAAAATAATTTAGTTTGTTCCAGATATATTCCTGTTTTACTGACTGTGAAGTTTTAAAATTGACTTCAGTTTTAAACTGCATATTAGCGATCAAAAACATAATTTGCTAGAAAAGTAAATATAAATTGCGTGATCAAATTTAGTCAACCTGTCATGTTGTGCCAGTAAATCCAAGTGAGTACCTTCATAGCCATGAAAATAAAAATGTTCATGAAAGGACTTGCCATTGAAATGGAAAAGCTTTTAAAATAAATAAAAAGATACATATATAAAAAGCTATCACTTGAATTCCTAATCAAGGTAATATGAAATTCCATGAGGAATTTATGCAATTGAGGTGTTATGGAGAGGTATATGTATGTGTGCCACCAATTGTGCTATTTAGGGCTATTTAAAACAAATGTCAATTGAGCAGAGCTCAGTTTGGGTTCATTTTTGGGTTTAGACTTGCGGCCTTAAAAATGTTATAACATCTACATTTACCTTATTGGGCGCCACGTAAAACAAAAATCTTTTTGCACCACTACACAACTGCTTTTATTTTTATGACTTCACTTAGTTTTTCTGTAAATAGTAATATATTTTTTATAATTTACAATGTTCAATTGAATGAAGTATACTATGCTGAATTGCAGTAAAGTTTTTCGGTGGTTCTTTACGTGCTGTTGAAATTTCTGCTAATAATTCATAGTGTTGTGTTGTAAGGGAGACCCAAGTAAAAATGTTCAAAACATTACGACTGAAGCACCTTCACTCGTAATGTTTTGGCTCTTAGGCTAAAGACGTCCAACTAAAGTAAATGAGCTTTGTTGAATTTAATGCTGAAAAGAAAGAGGCCCGACATCTGCCAGTATTTTATGATTAGTTCTCATTTCTGTTGTCCCTGTATATTCACTGCACAATCATTTCCAACATTTGTTTTAAGCTTAAAATAAAAGTCATAACACATAATTTCTCGTTAATATCAGGAAGATATTCCTATGTTTACCCACTGTAATTGATTAAACAGTTTGCAGAATAACTGTATAAAACCCATTCTCATGAATGTTTAAGAGATGATGGAGGTGGTCCATCTTATAAAACAAGAACTATTTTCATAGCTCAATGAAGTTCCATTCTCCTTTTGTATTTCAATCATAGTATGATTCTTGTTTTTTGATTTATTAAATTGTTGTAAGATATTCAAAGTCAGCTTACCGACTACCTTTGACCTTCGGTGGTTTTAAAATATACATTTTCACACAACTTAAAAACAAGGGTGCCTAACCAAAATAAGAAATGCGACACATTTTCACATTTAGCGACGCTGTTTTCTATCCATGCAGAACGTTTCATATCTCTTTGCAGAGACTTTGAAATCCATGGTCTTGAAACTCATGCGCCTCACCACCACGGCGGCACTGAATAGAAAGTGGTTTGCGGTGTTAAGATAATCGCTAAATGACATTTCATTTGCTCTCTTTTACTGAGACATGCTTACTGTAATTAACGGGTCTCAGCAAAAAAAAAAAAAAAATGTTAATTGTGAATGTTGATTATAACTTTTTCATAGCAAAACTGAGAACATATCACAAACACATGAAATTACCAGTAATAGGTTAATAAACTTATAATAATATTGGGAAAATTACTTTATTTTTTAAATGGATTGCAATGTGACTATAAGTCTTAATTCCATCCTATGTATTATATAGCAGAGAGAGAAACAAGAGTATTTATTGTGTATTCATGGAATAAACATGTCTTGTTTTTATTTTTTATTATCATATATATATAGATATCTATAGATATATAAAGGGAGAGTGACCTACGTGCAGAGCCAGATGTGTATAAGAGACAGATATATATCTGCTCCCCCTTGAAATAAATTATTTATTTTTGGGTCAACTCATTTAGATCAACAACTTATCATTTTTCATAACCAAGACCCCATACCATGAGAGGCATTTTATAGGCATTAACTACCTATAAATTCCTCTCATTTAGTAAGTAACCGAGCGGTTATTTGGAGTGGTGGTTATTTTAAAGATGTTTATTACCGATATTGTGCAGTTTTCAGAATGCTCCACAATGTTAACATAATGTTGCAGAATAACTTTACCTGAATTTACATTACCATAACTCTGACCAGGGCCTCAGAAATTAAATTAAAGTAAATAAAGTCCTAATAAGATGAGTGTTTTTCCCAGAAAATGGCTGTAATAAACTAACTATATTTCTCTGAATATTTTCTGTTACTTTTTAGAAAAAATACCAACAAATAAAACAACTAAAACAGATTAATTTTTTATTAATAATGGATTTTCATTGCTTTAATTCAGTTGTCAACCAATGAACTCACTCTAAACACTCACAACATGTTACATTAATGTGTCCCAGCGTACTATGTCTGTTTGAACCAGTGTGTTGATGCCTTTCGTCTCCAATGTAACTTGTTTTTCTCCTAGAAGGAGACAAAGCTGCAATTGCGCAACATGGCACTTCCACACCTGCTCAAAACATCAGCATCAGCACCAACTCTTCCAGTTCCCGCACTACACCAACAGTCCCTGTTTCTGCCACCTCCAAACCTGGTGGTTTTGCACCCGTCCTCGGCTTCCTCACTGTCAGGTGGACAAGTAATTGTGAAGGACAACTGATCCTCTACCATCCCACCACCTCCTCCTCACGTGTCTGTCATGACAGTAACATGGCCGTTAAAGGCCTTTTGACAAACGTATGTGAGAACAAAAAAGGTTGTACAGACACACTGCGGTTGTACACGGGCGGAGGCCGGCAGAAAGGTTATCACATCTCAGAGAGTGGAGCAGAGCAGAGAGCCAGCTGCGAGGCACTGAGGGTCCAATGCACAGGTTGGTCTACTGTGTGCTTGTTTTTTTGAGTGTGTGTGTGTGTGTGTGTGTGTTTGTACGTGCATACATCCATGTGTTGTGTGTGTGTGGGTTTGTTTCTGAATGTAAATGTTAAATGGACTGTATTCATTTATTTATTGTTTTTTTTCTAAACGTAACGGTCATTACCATTACTATCATTACTAGTTTTATAGCTATAAGGTTCTAACTCTATTACGATTCAAGATTCAAGTTACTGTTCTTTCTGCAGAGAGAACAGCACATTTGTAAGTGACTCAATCTTTTAAATAATAAAAATGTGCCTACATAAAAATAATGTAAAAAAAAAAAAAGCTTGATTTAGATTTAAATCAGGCAAATTGTGATACAAGTGTGGGCCAACGACTAAGAATATGGCTTTCCAATTCGTTTAGCCTTAAGTGAGATTTAATTTCCAACACAATTATGCACCATTGTGCTCCGATCAATTCGTGAAAAGATAGTGTCGTTTCTTTAACGCATGGTGCTGTCACTGAGTAAGTACACTGCAATAGCAGAGCTCAGACAGTGGGACTTCACTTGACACATTGGAAAAGTTGTCTGTTGTTGTGAATGTGTCTTTGTACATAATCAGAAAATATCAAATAAAAAGTATGAACATTCAAATCAACCTAAAGAGATGTACGCTTTATTTATAATTTAAAATTGCTTGTTTCATTGTTTTTAATTTAACACGCAAATGTAATGTTGATCAGGTTTCGCACAACCAGAAGATGTTCCGTCCAGGAAAATACAAATACATCAGAACTGCCTGAACAACAATTGAAGACGCAATGTACAAAGTCAGCCTGTGCATGACCCGTTTCCCTTAAAGATATATTCATTGTGTGTCTGTGTGTGTGTGTGTGCATTCGTTTGTCCGTGCCTGCGTGGGTGTGTGTGTGTGTGTGTCTTCATTCGAGCCATATGAAGACCTACCAGATGTGCAGGGGCAGCTGCAAGCCTACAAAGTGGTGACAGCTTTGATCTGCTGTGCCCTGCTGGTCCTGTTACTGATCCGCTTCACCCGACCCACCATCAAAACCCTGCAGAAAAGATGTAAACACACACACACACACAAACTCACACGCACGCACTGCATTTATATGCCTATGCACAATCTGGCATGCAATCTATCCTTGAGCTGAAAACTCATATTCAGATTAAGGCATTAAAAGATAATCTGCAAGAAAGACTGAAACTCAAGGTTCCTTCCAAACTAAATAAAGAATATAATAGAATACAAAACAAGTTCCAAGTGTATTATCCTCTAGTTAACTAAAGGGAGAGTGACCTACGTGCAGAGCCATTGCTGCTTATGCTACATCTATGCATGGTGTTAGTCACATGCAAAATGCATGCACGCATCACAATGCTTCACCAAAAAAGAGACCCCTGGAGTCCGTAGCTAATAACTACAACACAAATTGAAATTGCAATTTGTTTACTGGTCCCTCTGTCCTTTGCTGTCAGTGTCAAACAGGAGGCAGAATCGTTGGATCGGACCTACACAGAGTCACAGTGGTGAGTCACACTGTATCTCTCTCTCTCGCTTCATTTTCTTCCATTCCACTTTCTCACAAGAACATGGTTTATGTCTGTTGCTGATCATCTCTTCTGATTCACTGTTTTCTGAGTTACATAAACCTAGACCTGCTTTATAATCATATCTCACTTTCTAAAAGACTTAAAAAAAAAGACATACGCAAGCTAGAGTGTACATGTCACACGAGGCGACATCTTGGGGACGACCTCTTTCATTATCATGAACGCACACTTGCTGACCCAACTATGACTTTATTGCTCTTTCTGTGGCTGTACAGCACCACCATTTGTTCACTTTTCAGTATTGAAGCTGTGAGCCAATTGGTTTGGGTCTGTTAACAAACAAATCTCAAAAGATAATAACAGCTCTGTGGCTCAGGAGGTGGTGTGGACCTCATCCACTACTAACCTAACCTTTCAGACTAGAAAACGATAAGATAAGTATGGACATTGATATGTTTTTCCCATCTGTTTATGCACGTCTCAGTGTCTTACCATCGAGGGAAAACTGTGGTTAAAACCAACGATGGAGAGGAAAGACTGTCCTACCCTGGTAAAATATTCACCCTCCCCCCACCCATACACACCCAACCATCCACGCACGCACGCAGTTTTGTCCTTCTATACTCTTCTATACTTTTTTTTATTTGTCATTATTTGACATAATACATTCCCTAGCCCCTTACTAAAACCTTAACCAAACTAAATGTCCAGGCCAGCCCAACCCTTAACCCAACCCAAAACCGTGTCTTGACCCTCAAACAGCCCTGTGAAGTTGTCATGACCAGCCAAAGTATCCACATAATAAAAGTAACCCTTAGGGCCAGCGTTTCAACCCATAAATCTATCAATCACAAAGTAACAAACTGCTTCGAAAGGCCTAACAATCTCTTCGGGTGGGACACATCTGTCAAAAATTGACTGTTCTAACAAATGCACATAGGAGTGCAACTCTGCCCCCTGGTTAGGACTATCGCAGTTTTGGCTTTCTAATAAACTCTGTTGAGTTTCTCAAAATCAGAGATGCTCCATAATAAGTAAGATAGATGCCATTTCTCTTCATTACATGCAAGGTTTCCCCAAAAGTTTGACGAAAACTAAAAGAATTATCATTTCTGCTTAAGAGCAGGGGGCCAAAGAAAACATTCTCATTGTCTTTGCATACAGTATATGCACATCAACTCACACCTTCGATTTTGTGTTAATTATTGTCCCCACAAGAATAGAAAGACACATAGACAAACAAATCTATCTTCTCTTTCTGTGTGTGTGTGTCACATTAGCTCTAGAGCGCCTGATGGTCAGTGACAGCAGAGAACCCTCATCCAACAGGAACAGTGAAAACAACTTCTGATGTGCATCTTCTTCCATCATCATGATCAAGATACCCCATCAGTATTTAACTTTGCACAGAAACATCTGTTTCTGGATGAATTACTTGCCAAAATACCGCTTAAGATTATGTAAAACTTAATGATGTGTAAATTATGTTTTAACCATGTCTTATTATACCATAATCAATGTACAGTAAACTGTAGTCAAATTAGCAATGTTAAACCAATAACACACAATGTAACATGTTGTTTGCAAAATGCTCTAACAATCACAATACATTAAAAGTATGCAACAAATGCAAATAATTCCCTGCAACAACACATCTTGCGGTCAAATGAATAAGTATTATACCAAACAATCATTTCACAATGGGCAACAAAATGCCGGTTCAACCATAATTTGTGTTACTTTACTCTGACTTACTTAACTAATATTTTACATAGTTATAGCATATGCCAAAAAAAGACAAAGCAAGCGTTCACACTCTACACTTGCATTTTGGAGAAACTCTGTTGAAATATTTTCTTATTCAAGAATACATTTAGTTTTTTTATTCTTGTGAGCAGGTCTTTCCTCTGGCACTGTCTGTGGATTCTCGGAAGGAAATGCAAAATTACAACAAATAAATGGGATTTAAGGAAAAATGTGCAGTACTGTACACTGTTTTTCTGTCAACAGGGAAATGCAGTTAAGGTAAAATACGCAGTGACATTGTGAAACACCTATTCTCAAACTGAAAAAGTCTGAGAACAGATGTTAAGCTTTGACTCAGAATGGGCTGGAGTCTTCGCCCAGCCTCTCTAAAGGAAAAGCCATGATTCATTACATGGTGGAGACTTCAGCTCTATTTTCTGCACTTACTGCAATTCCAAAAATCATGCATGCAACTGTGCATGACTTTCACAGAGGTGCAGCAGAAATGTGTAATAATGTAAGTATTACCATCAGCTGTATATAGATGTTTTCCTTTTGTTTACCACAGTTAATCCAACATAAAAACGCAAACAGCGCAAGTAGCATGGGGAGGCTCCCAACGTGTCGCATTACAGTGTCTTCAACATGGCAAGAACAACTCGGGGCCCTGGACAATTGCTTAATTTGCCTGCCCCATTGCAACGTCTCTGAGTGTGTCTTCGCAAACTTAGCAATCACAATTATTTGTCCTCATTGTACACTGTGCTCATATATTCTGGTTTTAACAGTTTTGCAACGAACTGCTTGTTAGTATTTTATTGCTTATTCGAGTGAGGCAAGCACCTTCCCCCAGGCTCCAAGTGCTTAGCTAGGCTAGATGAAACAAACATCAATAAAAGTGTTTTCAAAGGTTTCATTAATCTTATTATTGATGTAACTGAAAAAAGTTTAAAAACAGTTATATATTTTTTGTAGCCTGTAAATACTACTGAGATTTTAAGGATTTTCAGTAAAATAATCTTAAATCGTGTATGCTATGTTAGAAGTAGGGTAATGGAACATTCTGGAGAAGACAGAGAGAGGATGAGGAGAAGAGAGAGAGCCGAAGTTGGTTACTAAGTACAGTGGTTTCCTTTACCGTTGACACCAACTTCCTGTTTGTGTTATTTCTGTCGTAACCTGAATATCTGTCCCCCTATGTCCTGTTCTTCTTCTGTCTTTTACTCTTTTCTCATCTTCTAAGGGGTTCATTTGGTGCCTCATTCTTTTAATTTGTCACTTTCGGTGTCACCTTAACCGATGAACCCACGGAGAATCACTCCCTAAATCGGCAGTTATCCTCAGATATACAAAGCTCATTCAATTGTCGAGTTATTTGTTTCCTCCAGGCCGAGGGTTGAGGGACGGAACGCTCAGGACGCGTTTGAGGTTTAGCAAAAAGGTTTATTAAAAAAATCATAGAATAAAGGGTTAGCTCGACGTCTATCCGGCTCCGAGCCGGACAGCTGAAGTGCCCCCTGGTGGAGAGCGAAGAGCCCCGAGCCATCAGTTGGAACCGAAGAGCCACATATGTTGCGGGCATTGTTTGGGCGCATTACATTTATTACTTAACTATAGGTAGGCGGTGCTCATGACATGGCACCTCCTGGTTGGTGCAGGGGTGTGTCTATCCCGTTCGTGGCGCACAGTTCGGCGGTCTGTTTTTCATGAGTTTACAGTTTTTCAGTTACAGTTACACTGCTTTGAGTTACAGGCTTTATGCATTTCTTCGGTTCTAAAATGAGGTGGTGTGGGAGATGCTTTTGCATATCTTTGGCTCCAGACCAAGGTTGGGGGGAAGAACAATAACCAATGTATTGTTCTTCGCTTCAGGTAACAGGGAGGGATTTAAATGTCAATGCTTCTAGACGTCTAGCCTGAGTGGAGAAATAAACATGAGTATCTGTTTGGTTACATGGCTGAGTCTAACATCTAACTTACACAGCCACATAAACATTTCTTTATGAGCTCACAAATAATCAGCTAAACATTCCTGGGAACAAAAACAACAGAACAATAATATATGTAATAAATGCAAGCACAAAGTAGAAAACATGAGCAATGTAATCTTCAAGCAAATACAAACATATACATCTGTATATGATCCATTGCTTTTGCATCAGCTGAGGGCCTTTCTATGGGGAGGGGGCATTTGACAAAAAAATACACACAATACACAATAAAGTTAATGAGAGTCATCTATAGTGGTTGCTTTTTTGTGATTGAAAATCAAATCCTCACTTAACATGTCATGCAAAAACAAAAATGGAGTTGTCACATTGACATTTTAAGTGACTGATACACAAAAACTATTTATGTTATCATACAGGAAGAGATTCCACCTTTGACGTTGCTGGTAGCAGAGTGTTTTATGTCATTTATAAGTTGACATACTTGCACAGCATGCACTCAACAAAGATTCAGAAAACACATGTAACTATCTGACTATGAAAACTGCTTACCACATTTTTGTTTTATGTTGAAGTCATGTTTGAAACTGTAAATCTCTTTGAGATTCTACAGTACCTTGAATCACCACCTAGAAATGGTTTGTTTAAACGCCAGAGGTTTGCAGCTGTGACTCGACTAGTGTGTGTTTTGCATTCTCACAGTTAGAATATAACAAAATCTCCCAGAATTATTTTGCAGCCATTTCCCTCTGTTTGGAACCTTCCTAATCAAAAATACTCTTTAACTGGTTGCATTTTAAATGGTTGGACTTATGTGCAAACTGGCAAAAATAAATACATTAAAAAATAAAGCCCCTTGAAGCATATTATAGCATTTTTGATTCATCACTCTAGGATATGTTGTGAATAATTCACAAGGCATAAAACGGATTTAAAAATAGATAAATGAAAACATTTTAATGCTAAAATATTTAGTAAAATGATGCCTGATGCACAAAACTTTTACATGAAATTTTAAATTTAAAACAATTGCTGATTATGTCTTGGATTCCCCAATGCCAAATTTTGCCTTCATTATCTTATTATTAACGCATGACGTGCAACACTTACTCAAAAGTTTTGAAGAGCGTCAAAAAGCGCACATACCTTGGAGAAAATGCTGACGGTCCTGGAGCTTAGCCTTGAGTATTTTTACCTAACTACCAGCCACCCCATCTGCACACAGACATTTTCTTGAAGCACAGCAACCGACTTTGCAAAGGGGATCATGGTCTTCATATATTCTATAACAGATAGATAGATATAGATAGGTAGATAACATCTAATCTCAGCATATCTTTGGGAGGAATTCAGCCTGAAGAGTATACAGCAGAAAGGTATGTGTACAGTGTATATGTCATCTCCAAGATCTGGAGGACAGTGGAAGATGGCAGCCATCTTTCGCCAGGAAACTAGTTTTAAATCTCTTCATCTTTTCACAATGGAGAGATAGTGGTAGGAGATAATCAGTCCACTCTATCTCTCTCTCTGTAAAGTAATCTGAGTGAGTGAGTGAAAGAGTGAGTGTCCATCTGTGTATGAGTGGGTGTGTTTTGTCTCATCTCCCCTGGTCAGGTCATGCCACGAGATGATAATCTGCCCTCATTGCAAATGTCCCATCCAGAGAAACAATGACAGATGACAGATTACAGCAACAGATTATCCAGCGGGGATTGGGATCTGAACAGAAATAGAGGGATAATAGGACAAGTGAGAAATAGGGAAGAGCATGAAATATATACAAAAAAAGTATAAGGTATGGCATCGTCATATATCAAAAGGTGGACAGTTTTAGCCAAAGTGCAATTGATAGGTGAACTTCAGGTAGCACTTTACAAATCACCATAGCAACACTGAAAATTACAAATGAAAAAAAAATAAAAATAATTGTGTGAAAAAGTCTTCTCAATGGAGGACATGAAACCCTCAAATTCACCCGGAGAAAGCAGACAAGTTTTTATAATATCATAATATAGCAGCCTCATAATAAGTAAAATAATATAAGACTTTAAATATAAATTTAATATTATTAATACATACTAAGAATAATAATCATAATAATAGAAAATATAATAATAATTTAAAATAAGGGGAGACATTTAACCTATATTTTATTTGATGGGGGGGCAGTAAGGGACCCGATAATGGATACGGGGGCACTGGCCCAAAAAAGGTTTAGAACCCCTGGCTCAGAGGAACAGCAATCTCTGGTATTCCTGTCTGTTCTGCTGACCTAGCTGCCAGTTGTGGCTCAAAATATTAAGGGCATTTCTTGGGGATTGCCAGGTGGACAGTGTTTTATGCAGTAGATGGTCACCAAGCATATGAAATGATAAACTAAATTGGGCATGCACATGACATTTAGCCTAAAACAACAAAGTCAGAAGATGAACGACTCTGACTCTTTAAAGCTTGTGGCAACATTTAACATGAAATGTCTGAGGATCTTAAAACTAAGTTTTTCTAAAGCACAGATAATGTAATTTGAATGTCCTTTAGCTTATGTTTTGGTGTCATTCCATCTGCAATGTTCATCCTCTTTACCAGCAGCGAAAAAGCTTGCTCTGTTTGAAAAAGAACATGTTTAGCAGACAGACTGGTGAAAGCAAAAGAACACTGTGTCCTCTTGCTCTGTTTCTGTTGCTTTTAAACATATAACATCTTTTCTAACAAGCCAAACTACAGATATTATATTGATTTATGGTTTTAGGGTCTGGTGATGGACTTCATCATGGCCAGGCTTAACTGCATAAGTTTGTTTTGTTTGTTTTCATGTTTAGTGTGTTAGTTTCAATTATAAATTGTGCAGTGCGAGTGCTAAATAAATCTGACAAAAATGGTCAGAAAGGCAAAAAGTAAAAGCAAAAATATAAAACAAGCTAATTACAATTGAAAATTTTAATATAGTCCAAATATACAATATACAGTATACAGCACATGAGCAGGCAAGACAGTGCGGCACAATGCAAAAGCAGCAGCAAGATATTGAGACCAAACAAATCACTTAGAGTGTTCTTTATCATTGTTCATTATGTCCACCTTCAAGGTCAGTTAATTTGCACAAGGCATCTCTTGTTAGTATAAAATCTGGTGATATGTCTGAGAAAAAAAATGATGTTATGTAAAACACCATGTCAATGCTATTATCAATTATGTACCATGTGACACACCATGTGAAAAAAGCCTGGTTCTGGAGCTGTTAGGCTGATCAAGTCCATCTGATGATGGGATTTGGAGCCCAGAGAATTTACATTGAATTTAAATTGCTCTCATATTGTAATGCACAGCCACATGTCTGAAGCTTATAGAGACAGTTTATTTCTGATTACACCACGGCTCTTAGTGCACATAATTATTGCTGGTGTGATGGAGACACCTACATTATGCATGCAACACGAAAGAAGGACCAATTCTTGGCAAATGTTTTCAAAAGAAGATAAAACAGAGTGGTGAGCAAACATTAGTAAAGAAAAAGGGAAGGGTAAGTAAGGAGGGCGAGGAGAAAATACAATGTAAAAAATGGAAACGAACATGCAGGAGGGAGGGGGGATTATTATAACACATAAATCCGTATTGTATGACTCTGGCACATGAGAGGAAGAGGAGAGAGGGTGTGAGGAGGTTTATAACAGCAGCCCATCAGCAGAAAGAGTGTGAGACTGAAAATACCATACTACTCTTTACTTAAATCAATTTAATTTCTTGAATAGTTTTTGTGAAGAGTTTTTCAAATGTCCTATTGGTAGCCGAGATGAGGACCTCAGGATAAACCCCACAGACAAGATGGAATCTGAAGGTGGGTAAAAGTAAAAATGTGTGTGTTTTTCTTGTGTGTCAAGAAGGGTAATATTTATTGTGTAAAATCTTACATTTGATAAATGTAGGTGTATGTTCTTGGATCTTGCGTAAAACACGGTATCTGAATTTAAGCTCATTCATCTAGAGTGCAGTGTATGTGTTTGCATCATCACAGGTTATTTTGTGTCCCTTTCTTTGACTGAATGAGATGCATGACACCTGTCTCTATACTGGTCACCATCCATCTATTATCCATACATTTGCTGTGAACATTGCTTGCCCTCCTTGAGAAAATTAGTGGATAAAAAGAAAAGGCAATACATTGTGTATTGTATTGTGCAAGTGTTTAGGGAAGAAGCGATGCATGCAAGGATTGATGCTGCTTAACTGTCGGGCAAGCACAAGCACACAACCCAGAGAAGGTCTTAAAAATTATTTTAACTATTTTTTTTAAGTTGGGGTGGGCGATACTGCAAAATTTGGTACCGATCCGATACCAAGTTAATACATTGCCAGTATTGCCGATTCCGGATCCGAAAAGCAGACTCTACTTTTGTGAAGGGTAAAGCAAAGTGTTATAATGTATGAAGTGAATGCATCATTAACATGCAAATGTGAATACACATTTTAATTTTCATGGTGACCAAGATAAGACAAGATAATCCTTTCGTGTCCCACAGTAGGGACATTTGCGGCGTTACAGCAGCAGAGGTAAAAAGTATAAATACATAAATAGACAAAAAGTACAGAATAAAGTAAACTATGGCTGGGCAAAAGTAGAACAAATATATACAGTACAGAAGATAATATATACAATGACCAAAGTATATGCAATTGAAATGTACTGTATGTAATGAATAATAATGTAAGCAATCAAAGTTTTGAATGGAATAGCTAACCATACAGAATATGTTGTATTTATATTACCGTTATGTGAAAGTGATGTACTGTGAGCAGTGCTGATTGCAAACTCTTACAGCGGAACCTCTCCTTCATACACTTTGGGTGGATGAGTCTCTCACTGAAGGAGCTGACCAGTGCTGCGATTTGTCTTTCAGGGGGTGGGACAGATTGTCCAGAATAGGTGATAGCTTTGCCATCATTCTCCTCTCTCCCACCACCTTCACTGGGTCAAGAGGGTATCCCAGAACCGAACTGGCTTTCATGATAAGTCTGTTGAGTCTCTTCCTGTCTGCTGCTGTGATGCTGCTGCCCCACCAGAACAAAAAAGATGGCTGATGCCACGACAGAGTCATAGAAAGCCTTTAGGAGTGCCGCCTGAACTCCAAAAGACCTCAGTGTTCTGAGTCTGCTCTGGCCCTTCTAGTACAGGGCAGAGACATGATCAGTCCAGTCGAGTTTTTAGTTCAGGTGGACACCCAGGTATTTATAAGATGTCACTGTGCTGCCCTCAATAAGGAAGCTAAACACCTTCTCTTCATCACGACTCTGAAGACAGTTGTCACCTTTGTCCACAGGTTTATTGATAGAAAAAAGTACACACAAAAATACATTATTATATTATTATTATTAAATATCTTGTAAATACACTTTAAACATGCTTTTATACATCATTGAATTACTTATTTTTACGCCTTTTTACTTGACTCATTTTAACATATTTATTGCATATTAATTACTTATTGATCACATATTTATTATTTTCAAACTATTGATAAAGTTACAACAGTTGTATCATCACATGTAATTTATAATAATTTTAACTATGTTTAACTATTCTATAAACTCCTGGCGACTATAAGCATATGATAAATGAAATCAACAGAGACTGTCTTGGTAGGCATTTTACATAACTACACAAAACAACGTTTTAAATGGCAAATTCAATTGCAGTCAAACATAAGGATAAAAGATAACTTTACATACCAATTATGCTTCGTACAGGAGAAGATAGAAGCAGATGTTTACTGATGAAAACAGACAGTCGGACATTAGCTCTTCGTTATGCCATGTGTCACCTTTACTTCCTAAACAAAACTTATTTTCTATTTCCTGTGCTTTGAAAAGA
The DNA here is from genome assembly GCA_016785305.1 of Colistium nudipinnis. NCBI lineage: Eukaryota > Metazoa > Chordata > Actinopteri > Pleuronectiformes > Rhombosoleidae > Colistium > Colistium nudipinnis. The sequence goes on from JAFBJU010001070.1 coordinate 428,556, forward strand.
CACCACTATCCCCTAGTGGCAGTAATATGAATTGTCCTGGTAAAACACAACAGGAATTAAATCACTGTAACAGAAAAGTCACTGCAGTGTGCACAGAATGATGTCACACAGGCTCAATCTGGTGCTATATATTTAATGAAGATTCTCTACCAAATGCAAGATAAAGTTCATTTGTGTCACATTCGCTACGCAGTATTTTCTGCTTCCAGCGTGTACACAGAGATGATCAAATTCTGACTTATTCCAAAATCCAAAAAAGCAAAAATGTATTTCAAACATATAGGAAAAGTTTACACCTCGTCTCAAATTTTTGAGGGTAATATATACACTTTCAATTCCATTCAGATACTCTCTACTGCTCTGTCTCTCAGCTGGATTAATAACCTTGGCGACTGGGAATTGGCCAATGAATTTGGGGGCATTTTGTGGGACTCTATCCATGAAAGAATATCCCGGGTGGAGAGCCACACTCGCTGGCCAAGGGTGTCTTGGGGTGCTGCAGAGCGTTTTCGGTTTGCTGCTTTGCAATACTTCTCACAGGTGCGGAGAAGTGTGTCCTTCATCCAGGAGAAGATTTAACATGGCTCACAGAGAACCGACTTATAAACCATCTCTGGCAGGGACACTGCAGCCAACACACAAACTTCTCCTCAGAATGTCACAGACTATCAGTGCAGTCCCTGATAAAGGCCTGGGAACACTTACTTTTTTCTCTTGGTCTGGAAATAGTGGGGGTTGAAGGGAGAAAGGCTGGTTGCAGAAGTGGGAAGAGAGCCATGTGGGCATGCTCTACTCAAAATAGCTGCTTAAACCAGGATGTGTAGGATGCCTCACATGCACACAAGATGCGTGCATCGTAGGGTCTTTGAGGGAGCAGATAAGTGGCCAGGGATAGGTTGAACACCTCTTTCAAATCCAGATACTCGGGCAGGACTCTAGACAGGTCGGGAAAGAGGGAGAACTGGGGACAGGAGACAGAGCATATCTGAGTCAGACAGCATGAAAGCCTAAAACCCTTCCTGTAGCCGAGTGTCTTTCCCACTCCGCTGGTCCCCCACCGTTTGACCCGGCCCTTGATTAGTGAGATGATGTAAGCCACCTTGGTGCGTTCCATCGGGAAGGAGGACGGCTGCAGTTCAAATGTCAAGGAACACAGGGGGAGACTCCAGGCTGTGGGTGTTTGAGACCAGAGGACTGGACGGAGCAGCAGCTTGGATAGAAACTGGAGCAGCAACTGGAAACACAGCTGAAGCTTTACAGAAGAGCCGCTGAATCCAGTCGTGTAGGGCTTCAAGGTTTTTTATCGCGGCAGACTGAGGATTCCTAGAGAGCCCTTGCGATAGCAGTGAGTTCATGCTCATGCTGTCGCCTCCCTTGTGACTCGATCTCTTGCCTCGTTTGAGCCGGCTGTGTCCATGTTTTGGCCAGATTGTTCTGTCACAAACCGCAAGGAAAAGAACCCAGGCACACAACTCAGAGTTGCAGGCAAAAAAAAAGTATTTACTGAGTATACCAAAAACACTCAAGGCAGGTAAAGCAGACAAGGGGTCCACTGAATCGGAATCAGGCAAACAGGCAGAGGTTGAGAAATTATCGGCTATGTGCACGCCCAGAAATCTGACGCTGTTCATCCTCTCCACCTCAAGTCCATGGATGATCAGCTTCCTCATGTCCTCGACCATCTCCTTGGTCTTGTCTGTGTTGTGAGTGAGATTGTTGCTCTCAAACCATGTCACCAGAATGACCACCTCCCACCTGTATGCTCCCTCATCACCACCAGGAACAAGTTTGAGGTGGTGTCAGCAGAAAACTTCAGGATGGTTTTGTCCTTGTAGGAGGCCACAGAAAGGTGGTCCCCATTATCTTATTATTTATTATGTAGTGGTGTAGAGGGAAGATGTTAGGCTGAGGTGGCTACCGCATAGATCAGCGCCAGAGATTCAGTTTCAAAGGCGTATGCCCAACAGACTACGCCACTGCCACACATATATATCATATGTCATAACACTGTGTAGAGCATGGGGCTGAGGGCATATCCCTGTGGGGTGCCAGTGTTTGTGGTGATGCTGTCAGATGTGTGGTTTCCAACTCTTGACAGCAGCCTGCCAGTGAGGAAATCGTGCAGCCTAGTCGCAGAGTGTGGAGTTGAGACCAAGTGAAATCACCGGTGTAGGGTTGACTGACGATATCCAGTAATACCTGATTGTTGTAGGTAAGCAGTGCGCAGAATTGTTGCAGGGTGGAAAATACAATACATACAGATAACAACAAAAAAAACACAGCGTACAGGAGCGGGGGAAGCAAACACGTCTGCCACAATGTTGTATATGTTTGGATATATATGTGGTGTTGCAACAAACATCGCAGCTTGCAGTATTTTGGTCTTAAGCTGCAAAATAAGACCGAAAGGCGCACCTCTTCCTTATTTATAATATTTAATTATAAGTATTGTTTATCAGTATGGTTTAGATATAAGAACAACTAAAAGCATATGTTTTTTTTTATCATATCTCTGCTTTCCATAATTATTAGAACTAAGATAGTGGAAATATGGCTGCATACTTTAAATATCAAACACAGCCTAGAATGGTAATGAATGTTGCCAAAGGATAGTTAACCCTTGTGTTGTGCTCGAAAGCTGTTTCTGTCCCTCGTGTTTGAATTAACAAAACAATGACTACCATTCAATATGGTTTTTAATACATAATAACTAACTAATAATGCATTCATAACAATACAGTTCTATTGTAATGTTATTTTATGGCTGCATGACGCATTACACCACATACTTTCCAAGTTAAAAATGGGAATACATTCATTCATTATATACACTATATTTAATACAGTGGATAATACGATAAAAATATTATCTGACTATAATACTTTATTATTAGAATAAAATTAAACATTTTAAGTTTTATAACTTTATATTATTAAGCATAGTAACGTCTTTATTGTTATTGGTCAAAATTGACCCATATAAATCTATGTTTGGCTTGGCTTCCTTAACTTTCACCCACTTCCCGATGCCGGAGGGTACCAAGGTACCAGGACCAGCGCGTTCTGCGTCCCTGAAAACCCCCTAGGACCAACTCTCATCTCTCTAGCAGATGTCATATAATACTGTGTATTGTATTATACAGTAATACTGTGTTGTATCAGGTCGCAGATGATGGCAGGGGTCAGCTGGTGGTGTTGGGGCAAAAGAGGAAGTAGCATGCTGCTCCTGTTTTTTTGGATTTTCATAGCCGGTGAGTCTTTTGTACAGTCTTTCAGCAACATCAACAATGAATAAAGTTCCTTCCTATGTCAACTATGTGGCGCTGATAAAACATGCACCGAACATATATTATGTTTCGATACAATGATTCAGCATTATTATATACTCACTAGGAAGAAGCAAAGAAGGGTGTATCCAACAGCTTGTTTCCTCTTAAAGAAGAAAGTGCAAAACATGTTGTTTCCTGTTGCCAGCAGATGAAACGATGATACTACTATCACATGCCAATACACATGCATGTCTTCTATTAAACACGTCAACAAAGTATATACACTGTATATATAAGTGAAAATAACTTTGGGTTTGATGGCAAAACATTGATATTCAACATGCTACCATACATTTCAAGGAATATTCAAGGGTTCACAGTTTGGCTACTCAAAGATCTTTATGAGAATGACCAAATTTGGAGTTGATTTCATCAATTCTTTCTAAGGAGTTCCACCTTGACCTTGGTGTATGGTAAACACTAATAAGTGTCCTATTTGTCCTCCGGTACCCAAAAAATACACACTTGAGTTTAGGGGGTCCTTTATCCTCTAAGAGTAGGATTGTTTCCCTCATTTTGGACCTACATGCTTTGAGGCCTTAAGGTTAATTACTCTTCCTTTTCTCTTTTTTAATCCCTCAGTCACTCCTTCCCTCCTAGAGCCTATTCTGCCTCTCTCCCTTCCAGTCCACATGTCTGTTGTCCCATATCCTTCGCAGTTCCTACCACTCTCCCAGGCAGAACTCGGTCCGCTCTTCTCCAACTCCAGCCCCTTCTTCTTCTCAAAGAGCCTCTTTATGGGGCCCCCATCCAGCTGGGGCTCCAGACCAGGGCTCCAGGCTTCCTTTGGCCCTTACTCAGTGACACAGGTAAGGAAAAAAAAGGACAGCTGTATTTTTTATATAGTGGGCCAACTCAGGATGGTAATGTACCGACGTCTGCTCCACCCTCTGCAGGTAACGTGTTACATATCTTTGTGTCTTTCCACAGCCCATATCAGAGGCTGTCCTCCCTCTATCTCCCCCTTTGTCTGCGTCCCTCCTCTCAGAGTATGTGGAGAGAGAGGGGGATGAAGAAGGGCAAGAAAGGTTAGTGGTTAGGATACTGTTCCACAAGCGGGGTGACACCAGCACCCGAGGGACCTGCATCACACTGCATGCCTTCAAGGAGACAGAGGAGCACAAGGCCTCCTGTATTACACAGGTGAGATTCTCCAGAACCAGATCTTTTCTCCCTGCAGTTTTTGTTTTGCTGTCTCCCTCTGGTATTCATTCAACCTCTTCCCTGTCCATCAACCCCTCCTGTTTCCCAGCCTCCTTTAGGGCTATGTGTGGTAACTCTACTGCTGCCCAGTGAGTGGTTTGAGGATCAACAAACTAACCAATCACATCAAGATTTCTACAAAAGGCCCACGAGCATCCACCCTCATAACCGTGTCCAGAGACGAGAGCGACAGCAAGGTGGACCTTATCACAGGAAGCAAGTCAATCTTCAGCATCTGCTTCCTACCTCATTGAGGTGATATATTCAAGATAATCATTTGTCCTAACTACCAGACAGAGTTTCATTCTCTGTGTGTTGCAGCACACACCCCGCCTGACATCTTTCATGAATACCGCAATCATTCACAAATCTTGTCAATCCTAAACAGAATAGAGTATGACAACCTCTGAGGTAGGTCTTAAGATGGTTTCCATTGCTTGCTTCTGGTCGACCTTCACCTCCTCCTTCTTCACCAAGCCAGCTTTACTATGGAGCGACTTTGTGATAACTCTCATTGGCCAATCGTACCTCATTGTCTAGCAGTCCTTCATTAGGACAATGTCACTCTTACTCTTGGTAAACTCTGTCCACAAGCCGCTGGCACAGATAGTCCCCTCTGTGAATTGCCTAATTTTATGCATCACTTTTTTCATGGTGATATATAGAAAAGATAAGTTACCAATATCATGTTTACCTGGGATAAATAGTGGCTTCGAGGTTGGTGCACTATTGGCCCAAATTCACTAATACTGTTGCTTGCAGCACATGATCATTAAAAATGAAAAATAGGTCAAGTTATATTCGGCGGACAGATGTCATTAAAGCCATGGATCCCTGTTTTGCTCACAAGTTGTTGGTGCTTATGATCAGTTTTATCAGTTACCTGTATGACCTGTATTAATTTCTGTCTTATTTCAGATACCATCCAGGTGTTCATCAGGACCAGTCAGATATTCCACAGGTCCAGAGATACCCAAGGGTCCTCATGAAAAAACAAATACAGCTTTACTACTCATCCTTTGACACACAAGCCAACCCACACCTGACCCCAACAGGGTATGTTGCAAAGAGTGTGATAACATGTGACAACTCTTCTCTTTCTGACTCTTCTCTCTCTCAACATCTGTTGATTTCCTTGTACCCACTACACGTCCATCCAGAGAGGATCAGTCCCAGGGGAAACTCTACTATATCAAAGCAGTGGGACTGAGGTCGGAAGAAGGGGAGGACAAGGAAGCAGGCCAAAGGAGCACTAAAGAGAAAGAAGCCTGCTTGAAAGGACAGGAAGTGGAGGAGATTAGGTTGGACTCTCATGTAATGATCCGCTACAACAAGGGCCCGGTGCTGATAGGACAGCCAATCAGGATGTCTATGAATGTTCGATTCAACTTCAGTGCTGAGTTTGTTGTCATAAAGTAAGCACTGAGTAATATCAGGGCAAGCCTCCTTTTGCATTTATCAATGTCGCCAAAAGCGCCACTGATTTACAATGAACATGTTTGTGTGCGTGTGTGTGTGTGTGTGCAGGCTAAAGGTGAAGAAGGGCCTGGTGTCCATGGTGGCCCAGAGAACGCAGAATTCTGACCTGTGGGCAGTGACCCTGGAAAAAAGTCGAGGCCCAAAACACGATGTGGTGTCCATCCTCTGCCACAAATACAATACACTGGAGCACAAACACAAGTAGGTAATAACTGTATACCATAGGGTAACTAATGCACACACAGTGAAGACCTTTAGCTATTATAGTTAAACCTGAGAAGCCTGCCCACATTAACTGTGACAACTAAGAAAATGGAAAATACAACAGCTCTATTGTAAGTTTCTACCACTTGCTACCAGTTTCCAGCACTTAGTTCACACTTTTTTTATTTACACATACAACGCTGAGCGCAGCATTTGGGGTCATTTTGTATTCTTTCCACATGTGAACAGCTGGGGTATTGGAAATGGAACCCCAATTTTAAAGATATTTGCAATTCGCTTCTCTGTGTAACAACAGGACATCTCTATTTGAAGATAAACATTTTGTTCAGTAATCTAGCAATGTGGCCATGTGCTAGTTGCTCTACATTTATTTGTTACCGTGAGAGAAATGGCTTCTCCACTCTCCAGTAGTGCTGGCTTTAGGAAGTGTTGAATAAATGAAAATCTACAGTGTAAAGCACTTTAAGTGGTCTCTTAATACTAGAAAAGTGATAAATAAGTACAGACCATTACGAATTTTAGCAGTTTTCAATATTTCTGGTTTCAAAATAATTAGGGCCCAAGCATCAATTGGGCGATATATACAGACTGGAAAACGCCTGAATCGGAATCTGTGTCATCACCTGTGAAATCCCTGGTCTTTTTTTGTAACTGTGCTTTAAGTAACGACACACTGACAAAAGCTCAGTCTCTATCTGTGTTGCCCTGCAGTCCCACTCTCCTCAGGCAGGTATTATGTCTGTCAGTTTACGGCTTGAGGCGGAGCTTTGGTGTTGCCATGACAGTGTCCTCTAACTGGTCGGTAGAGTACTCTGGGCAAAGTAACCTTTCATCGCCAAAGGGAGCAGCAGTGAGCATCTTCTCATTCACTGATCGACACTTCTTTGGCATCACTCCCATCACAGAGGTATGTCATAATTATTTACCGGTACTCATTCCCAACTGAGAGATCCTTACCTTGCACATCTTTTAATGTCCGCCTGATGTGATTTGTATGAACGTTCTCTTTGGATAGTGTGTTTTCTCATTGTCTTTCCTCAGAGTAACACAATCATCAACACTGCCATACTGACCAACCAGCCAGTGTCATTCTCTTTAATTGTATTGGCCATTAGCCATGATGGGAAGGTGTCAGATGTGACCTCTGCTGTCACATGTCAATCTACCAACGAGGACACTGTCAAGGTGAAACACAAGTTATTAACATCTACCAATTCCAGAGGGACAGTGATTAAATCAGAGATTGTCTCTAAAAACAGACTGACTGACACTAGTTCGTTATACGTATGTTACTTAATCATCAGTAGTCATTGGTGTCTCATCCCCTTGTAATCTCTCAATCTATGTCCCAATCCATGGGCCGACTCCTCCTGAACCAAAATAAGAGGTTCTGGTTTGCAGAGAATTTCCAAATCCTGTCACCAGTTTGTCCTGCTGTTGCCTAGCAACAAAACTGCGTGTGGCCCATAAGTTTTTAACAAGTGTTTGGTAAGGTAGTCAATATAGTTGAAGCTGATATTAGCGTGTTCTACGGATGTTTTCCAGTTGTTGGCTGCCCTTATCTAATTTCAAAAAAAATTATCTGACGCACAAATAAAGAGTCTTTAAAATGGGACAGCCCACACATGTCATTATGAGGCATTCAGGTTTCAAATGCAGCCTATAAATCCCCTGGATTGGGACGCAGCTTCTGTTTCCATCCTAACCACAGGTATCCAGTGACTGCTCCAGCCTCTTTGTGGATGGCAGTGAATCAGGGCTGGGCAGCACTTGTGCAGTGGTCGAGTTTCTACTGGGCACGCTCAGGGGCTCAGTGTGTGTGGAGGTGTGGGCTCCATCAGTGCCCCTGCGAGTGTCCATGTCAGACCCCGTTCTCAATGCCATCAATGGCTGGAACCGATTCACAGATAAAGGGTAAAAGACAGCCCCAAATCGTTTCACATTTTTTTTATTCACTAATATTGGCTTTTATCTTTGCGTTTGCTTACTGAGGAAAATAATATATATTTTTTTTACGTTTTACGTTTAGAACTGCATATTTTCTGATGTGTTAACGAGACAGTTTGACAGTACTTTCATATGTTTAAAAAAAATAGTTTCTACACTTTGATTCTGTGATGAGTGTATTAGTTCCTGATGTGTCTCATGTGTGTCCTGACTCCTCAGGTGTGTGCCAGTGTATCAGCGCTCCACAGTCCAAGTTTTGACTCAGTTCACAGCTCAGGACTCCATCAGCAGGACCGTGCATCTTTTACACTCATCTGATTGGTTTGTGGATGTGACAGACTTGGTCCTTGACAAGCTGAGAGTAGAAGACCCCGGAGTGGCTTCCCTCGACTCCCAGAACAACCTGATTGGTTTACGACCAGGGAAGACATCAGTCCATGTAGGTGAAACTTTCACATCATCATCATCATCATCGTCGTCATCATCATCATCATTACATCATCATCTCTCTCTCTCTCAGGTTGTCTCTGAGCAGTGGGATGGTGTGCTGGGCAGATGCGATATCAGCGTGACCTCAGATCCTGTCACCCCCGCGGACCTGGCTGTGCAGGTTGTTAGTGGCCTTGGCATGTCAGTCACGGGGAGCCCCATCCACCCCTCCATTGTCACAACAACAGTGACTGCCTACAACATCCTATACAACCACCACCAGGTGAGAGAAAAACCCATTTATTTTACTTGAAGACTAATTCTTGGCAACTCGCAGACACTGTCCACTCAGTTCCAGGTATTGGGCTGGACTGTGGTCATGAGAAGGCACGCTGTTAAATGGAAAATGCTAAATTATTTTCTGTCATTTGCATTCAACATGATGCATGTCAGTGATGATGGTGTAACAGCTAATATCTGTAAAGGTGTCCAACTGGTATCAAATAAACACGAGAGATGGTTATGAGGTCTAATAATTGTTCCATTTATATCCTTGTATTTCTCTGCAGGAGGCATCCATCAGCATCTGGCTTCAGTTTGATGATGACACTGCCTCCCTCCTCTCATCCTTTGACGACCTCCCCTTTTTCCTGCGTCTCTCGTCATTGGCTGAGACTGTGGTGGTGGTGACGCCCGGCCCCAATCAACGCATCTTTGCCCAGGGCGACGGAGGAGGGCCTTTATTGCAAGTAGAACTACTGGTTCCCACTTGCCATGACCAGCCAATCACTTCCAACTTGATCACTGAAGGCAGCAAGGATTGGACCGACACTGGAGGGGGAGGGGGCAGAATGAGGAGGCTTGCAAGGGGATCCGGTTGGATAAGAGTGAACCTAGACCTGGGTTTCATGCTGCCAGAAGGGGAGAAGGTTGAGGAGTTTGACATTTCAGACATGCTGGTTGAGCCTGGCAGCAATGTTTACTCATCGAAGTTCGATGAGGAAAAAAGTGGTAATGTAAGCAATGACTTCTATGATAAAATGGTGGGTGAGATGAATAGTAGAAAGTGGAACAAGGTGGGAAACAAAGGGATGGTCAGTCGTAATAATCTGGAACGAGCTGTGCTGATACCAAGCCCGGAAGAAGGCTCTGTGTACTTCTACCCAAGCAAAGAGAGGGAAGGAGAGAGAGAGGAAGATGGTCAGAGAGCTCAAGAGTTGGAGGTTGGTGTGGGTGCCGTCCTCTCTCTGCTCTGTCTCTCTGCTATCCTCTTCCTGGCAAACTGCCTGCCCTGTGCTCTGCGTGACAGGAGGAGAGCAGCAGGAGAGGAGGGGGCAGAAGGGGAACTAGGGGGGAAGAAGAAAGATGCAGGGGAGGGCAAGGAGACAGACAACGAAGATGAGATGGAACAGCAGGAGATCAAGAACAATAAAGAAGATGTGAAAGAAGTTGAGATCCTTTGCTGACTGATTGATTCAGATCAAATCTGTCCTCATTCTGATGCAACAACGACAGCAAATGTTAAGGGACAACGTAATAGCTCCACTGTGTTCACTGGTGTTTTTAACATGCAGATCAGCATGAAATTAACTGAATTCTGGGGTGCTACAGACACCACACACTGTATAGTATGTATGTAAGAAGGCCTTCCCATGCCATGAGAAGTTTTCAGACATGGCATGATGTTTCCCATTCAGATATGAAGCACATATTAAGGAATTGTCAAGAAAAGGTCAAGGTCACAGATTAGGGGGTAAGACGCTAAAAGTTGTTGCCAGCCCTAACAAAAAAAACAAAAAAACAGTACAGCGTGATAATTTAACACTGTAACCAATAAATTGCTGTCTAAATACATTAACTTTCTTGGTATCATTCTCCAAGGTGAATTCATTTCAAGCCCATTCTGTGTTGTGATTTTATCAGAGGACTGTGTATATCAATTTCAGTAATTTTTTGAGTGCTCGAGCAGCGACAGCCACAGATAATATGAGACTTCTGCATTTTAATGGGGGTGAATAGCTAATTAGAAAACAGCATTCATCACTCACAAAAGAGTGATCATTCTACCTTACAAGAGCTGACAATGCTGGACAATGAGAAACTTCAACCAGTCCAGTTGCCTACTTTGAATCGCTCTCGATATTACCATGACCTGGATGACTGAGCACCTTCACAGACACCTGGAGGATGATACATGTCCATACACTTTTCTGAAAATCTGGTGCTCATTTATCCAATCCCCAAACATCTATTCCAACAGAGGGAATTTGTGTCATAGTTTAAGCTATCAGAGAAAATCTAATTCCTGTTGTCGTGCTTTCTGCAACGTTTGTAGCACACAGGGGTACGGTAATAAAAGCTTTCTCTGGACAATGTTCTGTTTTCTGTGCTGTGAATGGTTTACCACTCACAAACATAAGGAGACAATGTGAGCATATTTGGTATATTTACATCAGTGTAAGTTTCAAGGTTCCAGAAATAAAAAAAAACATAACCATACAAACATTTAACAAATATGACTGCCAGTGTGTTTTCCCACAGACCAATGCTGCTCTCTGGTGTGCGAAATGGGAACACGCAGAAATTAAATTTAAGTCACTCCAAGTTTCAAGAAGCCTCAATGATCCTCAAGTTTACCCAGCACAACGTGGTATGGAATTTGTACTCCATGAACACTACATTAGCCTGCTGAGTAAAATAAAAAATGCAACAAAAACAAATAAGTATTAGGCTGCATATGACGATGACTGGATTACCTATTAAAATATGTGTTCCTCAGAACAGAGTCAAAACTATGAAACACATATTGTTTGAATGTCTAGCCTTTAATTATTTATTGATATTTGTTCAATTTGTTTTTTAACTTGTGTCAGTCAGTATTTTTTACACTCCAATTTAAATGAGTGTTGCATTTCTATTACATTAAATAAATAATCCCAGATTGAAGGAATGACCAGAACTGACAGGGACAGCCTTCCCAAACATAAGGCTGTAAAACGGGTGAAAGGCAAATATTTTAGATTGTTTTTCTTATGAAGCAGCTAATTGTGATTAAAAATCCCCTGCACACAGCTTTGGATTTTGAATGAATATATTAATAAATGGTTATAACACACAAATACACCTGCTCACCGATTTCACTCAACGAGAGTGTTACTGATAGTAATACGAAGCTCACCACTTAGCTGCACTTTATTCAAACTCAACAGAAGGTGGATGTCAGTTCCTTTACTTAATCTTTTTCGAAAACTAATTATAAAGCAAACATCAAATTAATGTCGATTTCATAGAATTCACACCCTCAACGTCATGTATACCAATACACGTATTAGTTACACGCTGTAAACATTACAGCAGCCAGATTTAACCTAGGAAAGTAGTTGCCTCTGACAAAGTTGTGGATTTCCATAAGTTCTGATTTATGCTGGAACACAACCGGGAAGGGGAACAATGGGGCAGACTGGGAAACAGGTATAAGGCTATAGCACATGCTCTTTGCTTCATTGTTTTACAGAGGTCGTTGGTAACAAAGAAAGAGCAACTTATTTTACAAATATTCACTAAAACAATATGTTCCTATGATCACATGTTCACAAACTATGCTCTAAAAGATCAGTAGTTTTTAACATTAGGTGTCTCAACCACTGAAGTACAGACTAAAAAAATGAATATAGTATAGCGATACCAGCATTATTTACACGTAAATAACTTTTAATAGTGCCCAGATTTACCGACCAAAACAGTGCTGGATTGGGAACCCCCCCCCCCCAAAAAAAACCCTGGCAATTACGACGCGATACGTATCCTCAATAAAATATTTTTTAAAGTGTAGTCTTACTATGTCGGTGTGTCTTTTTAAATACATTTTTCAATTATTGTTTGCTATTTTTTAAATAAATGACATATGTTTGCAACGTCATGTTTATTCTAACACTTAGCTCGATTACATGCAGGTTAGTAAGATATATATATATGTACTTTTAATTATCTTTCATTAATGGTTGTACAAAGTCTACGATATCACTGAGAAAAAAATACCCATCAAGTATAGTAATTGACTATGAACCCTAGCCATAGGCTGCATCGTAGAGAGCAGAGTGGCGCAGCGGAAGCGTGCTGGGCCCATAACCCAGAGGTCGATGGATCGAAACCATCCTCTGCTATGTTTTTGACGTCCGTGATTTAATACTGCGTCAGGGTGTATCTATTTTTTTCCTGATTTTTCTAAACTATATCGCACGCCTTTTCCTATATATACCTAAACGCTGTTGAATTTGACTTCACATATTCAAAGCTGGCTCCATGAGCAAACGTGGGGCTAATCAGATCGTTTCATAAAACGTGATTCGTAGAGGGATCTCACTATACAGCACACTTTATCGAGAAACATCTTACCAGAAATCTCGTATCTCATAGTTTTCCAATAGGCTTTCACTTGCAGGCATGATTGTTTCGTGAACCTACATGTATTAAAGCTGTAAAACTTTGAATGCGCCATAGCTTTTTGACCATCAGGGGTCACTATTTACCAGTCCACGTCAATACAAGTCACGGCATAAATCAGACATTAAACATATATATAAAAAAAACAACCCAAAATAATTAAAATGCAGAATAAAAAATCTGAACATTTACAGAAATGTTACAAGTGGTACACAGATCGCAAATCATGAAAATGTTATCAAGCAAGAAGTAGAATCATGGTGATAACAAAGATTAAGGACAGTGTTATGCTTTAAATGCTGAAAAATACATCAACATTCGCTACATCACTAATACTTTTAGTTAATTACTGAATCAAACAATGTACTCCCCTTGTGGGATTATTCAAGTATATCTACTTATATATCTTGTCAGTGTACAAAGAATACCTCAATTTCTGTCAGAGATGAAGATTTCTCTCCTGTAAAGGTGTATTGAAATATTAACATACAATCAAGATAATTTATATTTGTCAATATTTGCTTTAACATACTATGTTTCCCCAGCCGCACAAGTTCACCTGTCCATCTCCCATCCATATGATAATCCAACAATGACACAGCAGGTAGCTGAGCGGAACACATTCATATGGATTGGTTTTAATATTATTATTATTATTTTTTACTGCCTTTTTGATACCATTAAAGTTGCACGGGTGATTACCCAAAAGCTGGTTTAAATAGTTGGAATAGAGCCAATAATCTCTGAAACTCATTGATTTGCTAAACTAAAGTCTATGTTTGATAGACTTAGATAGTTTTTACAACTGGGGAAGGAAGAAATGTCTCAATTTCAAGGATAGTGCATTTTATTTTTAATAAAAGGCAAAACAATGCAGAAATCATTTACAGCACTGAGGCCATAATCTTCTTAACAATAATTTCATTTCATACTTGAGTTTCTAAATGTTTCTAAAAATGCAGGTTAGAACAGCAACACGTTTTGGGTGCAATTATTTATCATGTATTTGCTGGATGGGGGACTCAGTGCTCTTCAAAAAACTGGAAGTGCTCTTCAGCCTACGGATTTCAGTCAGAGACACACACACACAGACAGAAAAACATGCACACAGGTTATACAGTAGAAAGAGTCTACAGTAGTTTCCTATAGTATTAGTCATTGTAGTAACAGTAAATGTTTTTGCAGAGAATACAGTATGTTTAATTTGAGTTTATGTAAAGCAATTATTAGAGAAATATAATAAGAACTTACATATTGGTGATGCTCTCCAGTCTGTCCTTAAGATCATTCTGGACAAGGAGATAGGACAGAAAATAAGATTCTCGTTCATAAACAAGCAAGCAGAAAGATACAGCACATCCCCTGGAATCATAATGTGTTTATTTATTGCCACGAGCTAACAATGTTTAAACAATTCCTGTTGTCTCTTGGAGGTTGGTTTTTGTGCAGTACCACCACATAGTAACCCAATTTAATAACTATATATTTCCCATATTTTCCCACACAACTCAGTGGAAAAGAAAAATTAGAAATCACATTTGATAAATAGGCAATATATGTCAATGAAATGTCTGGTGATGTTAGAGCATTAGGCCCAACAACACCTTACTTGAGTTTTTTATAAGACTTTTGGCATGAGGCAACCTACATGAAGTGGAAGATTGTAAACTTTATAATTTAATACGACCAGGAAAGCACCAAAACCCATAACATTTTTATTACTTACTTAGTCTTATTGAAAGTAAGCGTAAGCAACAACAATCAAATGCTTAAAAAGCAGAGATTATGGGGAGTGACAGGGAGGTGAGGCTTTTTTATATCTCACCACTGAAGCATGAGGAGAGGAGCTGAATGATGGACACAATGGTTCAGGATTTACCTAAAAAGAGAGTTGAAATAGTAAGAAATGGTAATAAGGCACATCATAATATTTCTTGTATGAAAATATGCTTAATTGAAAGATAAATCTGAAATCTGGCTTTAAGCCAGTTTTAGGTTAAACACACTTCAACCAGCTGTGAAGGTGAAAAAAATATTATGATACAGTTCATAGTCCAAGATTTTAAGGTGAAAAAGGACATTCACACAGGGATATGTGAAAATGGAAAATGAATGGCATTGATATAATGATATAATGACTTGCCTGAAAAGCCATATTGATTGGTACATTTGAGCATGGCAACATATTAGTTTCTCCTGAATGTTGAGTTTCCTCCTAGAAGGGGGGAGTGTACAGTGAATGGAATGAAATATGCATTATCATGACCTTCCCCAACAACCACATCTCCCTCCTAAGCCACAGCTTGCCTCTAAATGTATGCAGCAATGTCAGTAATTACATTGGACTGCATAGTGTGTTTGTCTGTTGACCACATAAGTCATTTGTCCTACCTGTGTATTGCTCAATTCCAGTTTAGTTTCCAATAATAAAACTCTGCTCATCAGATTTTCCCAGCTCTCTCTGCATATGGTGATGGTCTCTCCTTCATTCTGAAACAGAATGTGGTAAATACAATCTGGCACTCAAAAAGTGAAAACATCAGATGAGATGCTATTACCTGTTTTGTTAACATTTCTTTACTCCCGTCCAATAAAAAAAATGCTCACTAAAAACTACCTTGTTTTGGTTTCTCCAACTGTAAAGGTCCTCCAGGTGTTTCTCTATGATGCAGAGCCTGTTGAACCCAGACAGTACACTTTCCAGCTTAGTTTCCACCGCAGAGAGCCTTCCTTGTAACTCTGACATCTGAAATACAGAAATGACACTTAAATTGCACAACGTTAGGTCTCTCAAATGTAAATGCACGGATGCTAAGTTGCTGTTGCTACCAACCCCTGGGCCTTTAAGCATTTTAAAAATATCCTGTCCGGACCTACAAACCCCACTTCCAATGAAGTTGGGACTTTGTGTAAAATGAACATTAAAAAAAAATACAATGATCTGCAAATTTAACTGAATATAATACTAAGACAATATATTTAATGTTCAAAATGATAAACTCTACGTTTTTTTTTTACAAATATTCGCTCATTTTGCATTTGATGAGAGCAAAAGCCATATATCAGCAACACCCAACAACACTGCAGGCTTCTTTGGGCCCGAGCTCATCTGAGATGGACTTACGCAAAGTGAAAAAGTGTGCTGCGATGAGTCCACATTTCAAATAGTTTTTTGGAAATCATGGACATCGTGTCCTCCTGGCTAAAGAGGAAGGAGACCACCAAAAAGGACCATCCAGATTGTTATCAGCCCTACGTTCAAAAGCAAGCATCTATGATGGTATGGTGGTAACTTTTACATCTGTGAAGATACCATTAATGCTGAAAGGTACATGGTAAGGTACATGGTTTGTACAGGTAAAGCAACATATGCTCCTCCAAGCTACGTGTTTTTGAGGGAGGTCCATGCTTATTTCAATAAGACAAAGCCAATCCAGATTCTGCACGTGTTACAAGAGCGTAGCATCTTGGTAAAAGAATGCTGGCACTAGACTGGCCTGGCTGCAGTCTAGACCTGTCTCCCATTGGAAATGTTTCGGTGATGTATAACAGGGGTAAACATTCCCCTGCCCCAACTTTTTAGGAACGTGTTGCAGGCATCAATCTCAAAATGAGTGAATATTTGCCACAAAACATAAAGTATATCAGTTTGAACATTAAATATCTTGTATGTAGTGTATTCAATTGAATATAGGTTGAAAATAATAAGCTGATCGTTTTATTCTGTTTTTATTTACGAATTACACAACGTCCCAACTTCATTTGGGGTTTGTAGATAAAAAAAATTGTGCATAAGCAGTAGCATATATTGTTTAATTCATAGGCTTTGTTAAAAGGATGGAGAATAGCCTAAAACTGTATCTGTGGAATGAGTGGGTGCATTAATTGTCATACTGTACACATAACAATTAACAAACATCTGTAAACAAACTTTTAACAAAGTGTTTACCTGAAGCAGGACATCCTTGTCAAGCTCTGTGATTCCATTTTCAGGAGAAATGGTGACATGACGAGATGCCGAAGTCATATTACTGGAGGAGCTTGTTGGAAAAGTGGAATGATTTTCTACGCAATTCACAACAAATGACCTCTCAGGCAGCTGAAACACATACAAACACAGTGACACTGTAATAATTTAAAACTGCTTTGTTTTGCACTAAGGTGATAGTGACTTAATAGCTAAGTATATATATACATTATAAAAGACATCATTTTTTATACTGGAAAAAGTCGAATCACTTTTTATGTTTTAAAATGTAAATATTTGCATTTGGTCTGTTCCAAAAAGAGTCAAAAACACTGCATCGATTTCTTGTTTATTTGTGAATAATGTGTTTTTTTGGGTCATATGCTTAAAAAGAGCTGCTTTTCCCCACTTTTTTCCCCATTTTGAGTTGTATGTGTCTTACTAAACGTACCTCTGTACTTTTCATAGCAGTGTGGCACTTCACAATTACAGTGTCTGCATCAGTTGTTATTGGAAGGTCTTCTTGTCTGACATCCTTGAGCGAGCCTGGACATCTGACTCTGGGCTACACACAAGGACACAACTCTGAAGGCAACATTATGGCAACCGGATTGCTTTTCGAGTTTTTTTTTTTTTTACTGGTTTGTATAGGAAAATAAGAAAATAATAATTCCCTGTACCTTTGTCAGTTGGTTATGTTTCTGCAGGACCAAGTTAATGATATCACAGACAACAGAGATTTTCCTCTGAGAGAAACCCCACTGAAGGAACTGCTGCTTGGAGAGTATGGGTTTATAGTGTAAGATGTCTCGTAGTACCTAGACATACATACGAGGAAGACAAAATCACAGCTTAATGGACCCATATCGGCTAGCAGATTGATTTAATTTAAAACACAGATACAAATAATGTTCGTTACTAAATCACTGATCTTAAATCAGAAAGTGAGTGGATGTGAATTAAGACTATGTACCTTATAAACTGTGTCAGTGAATCTGAGATCAGTTTTGCCAGTGAGCTCGAGTCCAGCTGCCATTAGTTGCTCAACAAGTGGTGGAGACAAGGAGGTGAGGGAGAAGCTCACAATTGGAAGAAAAGCTGAGGGATCTCCTTTGGAAAGACTGGTGGAGAACAAATACAAATGTGAAAGACAGTGATTTAAAGATGGCAAGTGACAAAATACAGAGTCTGAAATTCTAGATTCACACAATCGACTACTAAGCACTCGTTGCTTATTGGAGTGCTAACATCGTGCACACCAGAAATGTGGAAAAATTGGAAATGTCAGGAAAAGATAGATATATTTGACCTAATAAAGTAAATTAAATCTCAGTACATTCCGCTAACTGTTAATATGTGAAGATAAAATTGTTTCACGTAGTCAGTGCTTACATCTCATACTCATCCTATTTTTAATGTTAGAAAGGTCTGTCTACGTGTATATTCAACGGCCGCTTTCTTGAGGTTAAACTGGCGTAGTTAGTTAGATAGTTGGTTATTAATGTGTGGCCCATGGGCCTCTAGCACTGACAATCGTAAATGATCGATGCACATACGATTTCCAAACTAATATTACATTTCAGATGGCTATACGAGAAGTGGTAAAGGTAGTAATTAGTTTACCCATCGTAGTCGACCTCCCCTTTGAACCTAATCACCCGCAGGAGACTTTCCAGTTTACGAAGACAACCTTGGACATCGCCAGTAGGCAGCATCTTTACCTGGAAAAGAGTGGATCGCCAGCCTCAAAGTGTGTTTTCATTGCTCGTTAATTGTTTATGTGACAGAAAACAATAAACTCGCTGTGTTTACCCCGCACGTCCAGTTACTGTCTGCCTGTTGTTGAAACAAGGAGAGGTCGAAGAGAGCTTCAATGACACACTCGTTTTGTTTTTAGTACTCCTGATGTGGCTCCGTTTGATTCTGCCGGCGATCAACAACAACAGGAAGGATAAGATACCGTGCTCAACTGACTGCGTCTTCTTCATCTGCTGCGTCTGGTGTTTCTTCTTCTTCTACTTATGAAGACGTTCCTGTTCGGATGCTAACTTGAAGTATTACTGCCACCAATGGACTGTAACCCAATCAGTCACCAACGGTCAAAATGTATATTCAACAGTTAATAGTCGACAGTTACTATACATGTAGTAAAAAGTAAGGTATTATGTTTCTATTGTTGTATTTTTTATTTAGGAATGCTCAATGTTATAACATAGCCAATTTAAAGTAGATCGTGGTGACTGGTGTAAAATAAATAACGTGGAACACTTGCTGCAAAGCATGTGTTATGGAGTTTACACCTTTATTTATACAGTAACTGGAAATTAAAATAGAGAGAAATCGGTGGACATATTGCAATACTAAACATTTTTTTAAAGTAAAGACCATCATAATACATGTAGGCAACTATAGTGTGTGTATGGAGGATTCGATATGATGAAGAGGGGTGTAAATATACAAGAGGTCTGAGATCAGACTAAAACCGCAAAAGCGGTAGAGATGGTGAACCTGAGGAGGACAACAAAACAAGCAGCAAGAACAGACAATAAAGCAGAATTTCCCAATCAAGTTGTTCAGGAATTGGAGAGGAGTATAATTAATTAGCAGAAATTATGAAAAATTAACTACTGTTCACACCATAAATTATTAAAAACCTCACAGAAAAATAGATATGATGATACAAAGCAAATTCAAGGACAGACCAGTAGTGTTTTGGTGTGGCTCTTCTGATTCCCATTGTACGTTAAAGGGAGTGAAAGGGACACGAGAAAAGGTGGTCCAACACATTACTTCAATACTAAGAATAGGACACTAAGGGTTTAATAAAACACTAAACTTAATGAGAAAAAACTATCAGGAATATGCGAAAGTGGATCGAAAGAAGAAATAACTTGCATGTTATAAGTCACTGCCAGAAATGAAACACGCGGAGAAAAGCTAGTAAAGAATGGGCGGGGGGCTGGAGAAATGAAGAGTGGACATATTGAATCTCAAGAATTGACTTTGTTTCGAGGAATTAAGAAATATAAATACTTGGTTGACTTCTCGGCCACAAACGCCAGCATAGTGGGTGGCGGTAATGCACCTTTAATTCTAGTTGCAACCCGCCTGTAGACAAAACGAAGAAGACGCAACCAGTAAGCACAATGCCTTGTGCCTCTCCGTTTTGCTAACTTCATGAGTTTGTCACAGTCGACGTGCTTGCTTTGAAATGAACAAATGTGGTTCATTATTGTGTAATTCAATAATTTTCTTTTAACTCGACTGTTTCTGGGATGGCGGTCGGCGGGCATGGATAGGAGGAGGGGGGTATGACAGCCGAGATAGCAGTAGAGCGTAGGTACAGTTAGAGGTGTTTTCTCCTGAAGCGAAGGATCAGCTGTTTGGTCTTCATTAGCACTTGGCTCGGTGAAATGGCACCTGGATACGTTTTGTAGCAGGGAATCACACTCCTAGTGTCCCTGTGTGCAGATCGGGTTGTCGGAGGAGTCAATAAACTCAGGTATGTGACGGTATCTTATTCCGCAGGTTACACTGCGGTATTCCAGTAGAGGAAACATGATGGGTGTCGTTTGAGGGGGCCGTACGGTTAACCCAACCGGGCTGACACTGACTTTGACAACTTAAAATAGCCCAGGAAGCTAACTCGGCTAGTTCTGGGAACTGTTGGAGTGAAAATCAACTCAGCCAATGATACTTCATTTTGAGCGTCGCCGTGATGCGCTCGACCAATTGTGTTTAGCGGGGAGGCGGGACTACGGGTCCAACTACCTCGCTTGCTGGAAGTTCCAAGTCTGATGTTTATAAGCGTGCATTGGATTTGTTTATGCAACCCAGCAGACGTCAGACAGAGAGTGCGGCCAGCCAGAGTCTCACAGCATGCGGGAGAGACTATGTGCTTCCACTGTGTTCACTGGACACATGAACTAGACGATTACCCTGCGATAATTGTGAATGTATTCAAGCCCTGAAAAAGCTTTTAAGTCGACAGTGAGAAGGGGTAAGCCTGTATACATACTTAATGTGATGTTATATATTATGTTTGGCAACTTCACATTTCGGTGCTGTTCGCCACACACTAGTAATACTGCAAAACGATTCTTTTTAATAAATAAAAAGGGACTTACGACAGCAATGGAGAAATAATGGCGGATGGAATCAACGAGATAACAAGCTGTAAAAGCCTGCAGCATGCCCTCACATACGATCTGTCTGCTATTCACTAGTGGATAGTGTGAACACTTAAAATACATTATCCCCCGCAGTTAGTATGTTTCTTCATTCAAAGCCTTCAAAACCATCCTATGCTTTACATGCACACACATCCATTATATATATCTATATTTATTTTCAAAGTTTTGTTGCATGTAAATATATTGCTGTAAAAACAGTTGGCTTTTTTCACAGATATCCCCTTTGATCATAACTAGTCCTTTTCCTGAGAAATATAAATGAAGAAACGTGCATGCATCCATTTTTAGGAATCAGACATGAGATGTGACAATGTACTTTATCTCTTTTGCTAAGTAGCTTTCGTGTATTTTGTTTTTGTGCTGCCTCTTAGATGGGCCAAGCATTGTGGAGGCTGTCTCCCAGACAACAGCAACAGCTTCAGGAAGAACTAGCTGGGCAATTGGCTGACCGAGAAGGAGCGAGAGGAAGATTTGAGCAAGGTAATCCCTCCTCTTTCAATGTCACACTCACTCTCAGTTTAGGAGTTGTTGACCACTGCTGCCACAAATGGTTGATCTTATTTCCTTGTTTGCAATGTAAAATATGTTTTTTTAAAGTAAGCTTAATGAATCCTGCCCCTTAATGTGCAATGGGGTGTTCAAACACCGTATAATCACTGTTGTACAAGTGCAATAACGTAATCAAATGAAAACGACATTGCGCATGTTAAAGTCTCCGTTTACTGTCAAAAAGGAAAGTATAATCTGATTACATTACTTAAATTGATGAATACGCACAGGAGGTTTATCATTTCTCTCTTGTTTTGATACTAAATGAGTAAAAAGAAAATCTGGTTATCCCCTAATTTGTTAACATTAATCCCTCACAGTGACCTACTTAGGAAAAATGTGAAGGGTTTGCACTTTGAACCATAAACAGTATATCAGAGGTAACACACTGGCATTACTGCTCCAACTCGGGTTTAATTGTTCACTATCTTGTCCAGGGACGCTTTGAAACATGCAATTCAGGAATCTGAGAGTGAACTTCGTAGTGTTTTCATTTGTAAGTTAAAATATCACAGTAACCAAGGGGTTTCCCTCCTAAGCAGGATTTATAATTATTGAGATAACTTAATGTTTAGTTTTAGGGATAAATCACCATGTGAATTAACATTGGACCTCTAGCCTAACAAAATTAACTTGTTGATACCTGTGTGTACATTCATGATTCTGACCATGTTTTTTTTGTATTTAATGACTCTTTGACATGAATACGCTTACATTTGAGCCAGTTAATAATCAACTTTTTAGTACAGGCTTTTAAGATGAACAACTAAATAAATATGAGATATTCTTGGTATGCCAAACTTACTTTGTAGTATATTGAGCCTCAATGCAAGCCAGGATTGTAACAAAATTATAATATATATATTTTTCTATTTTCCTACGGTAAGATGGAGGTCCCCATAGGGGTGCTCCTCCGCCCTGTTATGGTCCTGACATCTACCATATATTGAGAACACGCAGAGGAGGTATGAAAAGAAAAACTCACTATCTACAACATCTATTTTGATCAGATTCTCTGATACCATTTTCCCCAATACAGATTTATACAATGATAGTACTGAACATCATAAAAGCCATTGGTTTTTCACCTAGAAAAGAAGCCAATATGGAAACAAACCAGTATAGTTGTGCAAGCTTGGAGGCCTATATGTATATGGCCTATTATATTTCTGCCTATTGTATTTATGCTCACACCTTAGAATGCCCTGACCAATTTCGAATTGAAGTCACTGGAGACATCTTGCACTATTCTCCGAAACTTACAATCGTTCAGATCTGATGGGGTGGGGGAAATGGTGGAACTTTTCAAAATCCTGCATGCTTTGTGATGATGAAAGTAATGTGGGATTGTTATCAATCAATAATTTCTTAAACTGAATTAAACCTGGTTTTATTTATTGTACGTATCAGCCTTAACATTAAAACAGGTAACTGGTTTTAATATTGTGGTTTATCAGTTTATATCTATGGCATGATAGAAAGTGTTCATTCTAAAGCGTTAGTAATGTGAGTTAATCTTAACTGGTTGTTTATATATCAAGTGCGATCCAAAGTAGGCTACTGGAATGGTTGAAGATGTGGGTCGTTAGTTTCACCTGAGATTTTCTTTGAGTTGTTGTTCCTGTTTACCTTCCTGGGGAGAGAGCGAAGGACAGCATTGTAAGTGGCTGAAAGATGGAATGAAGCCTCCACCTCTGTTAAGTGATGGTTTCTCTATTCTAGCAAAGATGGCCTATTTTACTCCTCTTTCAAACCATCTGTCTTCTCTGGCCAGAATGTGAACGTTTTCATCCTCAAATGAGTGTCCACTGTGAACTGATTAATGGAGTCCTGACCAGAAGAGGTTGCTCTCCGGTGTTGTGACATGCGTTTGTGTAATGGTTGTTTTGTTTCTCCGATGTATAAATCAGAACAGTCCTCAGTGCATTGGACTGCATAAACCACATTGCTCTGTTTGTGTCAGGGAAGCTTGTCCTTTGGGTGGACCAGCTTCTGCCTCAGGGTGTTGGTGGGTTTGAATAAACCGTGATGTTGTGTTAGTTGAAGATTCTACAGATTTTTTCGGAGACTCCAGCATCATAAGGAATAACCGTGTTTTTCCGTTTACTGCTCTTTTCTTCTCTGTTAGCCCTCTTTTGCCTAGTAGTTTTTACCAAAGCCCAGTTCGGGCAGCCACAGGTTTTGAGGGCTGCCTTGACATGGTTCTGTTCCCTCTGTTTACCTTTAGTGTTTGTTGGTATTGTTCTGGCTCTGTGATTTAGAGTCCTGATGAGTCCCAGTTTGTGCTCCAGAGGGTGGTGGGAATCAATAAACTCAGGTATGTGACTCAATTGGTCTTTGTGTGTGGGTTTCCTGTAGACTCCGATGTTGAGGCTTCTGTCTTGTACAGTCCAAGAAGGCCAAGCTGTTTCCGCTCGCATCTTCACGGGTGAACTTGATGTTGTTGTCCACATTGTTGACGTGCACTGAGAGAGCTTCAACTTTCTTGATTTTGACCCAGGTGTCGTCCACGTCCCTGAACCTGTGGGTGGGAGCAATTCCTGTAAATGACAGGGCTCTGCTTTCACCTCCTCCATGTAAAGGTTAAATACCTGAACCTGAGCAGCTAGTTAGAACTGATGAAGCCTCTCGGATGAGAAGTGAAACGTCTTCAAGAAATCTTCAACCAGTCCAGTTGCCTTCTTTGAATCGCACACGATATTATCATGACCTGGATGACTGAGAACCTTCACATACAAACTGGTTGTTTGTTTTATTGTTGTGGCTGTTGTGTATAGTCATGCTCTTTTCAACGTTTGATGTATTTAGTTAACTGACCCTAAAACCCCTAGTTTTTGTGGCTGTTTAAAGTTATTCTTATTTTCCATAGTTTTTTCATGATATGAATTTTCCTGAAATACTTTAAAAATGGCATGTCAGACCGATTTCAATAATATTGACCTTTTAATGGCAATATATAAAAAAACTATAACTCAATGTTTGTTGGGTTTTCTCTTTTCTCTCTTTTTTTCCCTCTGTGGTGGCAGCAAATTACCAGCGTTTTATAGATTTGGAAATGCTCCCACCTGAATTAGGCATTACTATACTGTCGTACTTGAATGCTACTGACCTGTGCCTGGCCAGCTGTGTGTGGCAGGACCTAGGAAATGATGAGTATCTATGGCAAGGGTAAGGAGCAACACCTCTATATGATGTCATCTTTTTTGGTGATTAAAGTAATGAGCTTGTGATTTAATTGTCCATAAATGCTTCTTTGTGACCAGCAATCATTTTTGTTATTTCGTACAGCTGCTGTCTTTGTTGTTTTCTTTGAAGTTTTAGACAAGCCTTTTTTCGTCACATGTTCACAGTAAAGATGTATGTTTATGGTATCTTACTATGACCCTTGTTTTGTTGATCTGCTAGGCTTTGTAAGTCCACATGGGGATACTGCTCCATCTACAGCAGAAGACTACCTGCTGGTTTCTCCTACAAAAGACTATACCTCCAACTAGATGAAGGCAGCCTGACATTCAACGCCAACTCACAGGAGGTAATACATACCTAAAAATCATCCATATCTAAATATGCAAACTGGCTTAGTACTTCTGCAAGTTATTTGTTTTATGTGTGCGTGTGTTTGCATGTGTGCGTGTGTACGTCTGTCTATGGGTGCAAGTAGCAATTTTGGCTTGGACTTGATTCATGATAAGATTAGATTAGGCCTAATTTAATCTAATCTTAAAGTTAAGGTTGGGGTTAAGGATGTGCATTATTTGAGTGTCTGAATATGTGTGTGTCTGTGTGTATTGAGTATACATTCATGTTTGTTCCCGAAGTTACCGGTGATCTTTACAAAATTGTGTTATTATGATGTTGTTATTATATGCATGTGATATTTCACTTTACTATCAGTTCAACATTTGTAATTTTCTGTATTTATTATTAAAGCCTAAAATAAGAAAATACAGAAAACATGGTTTTCTGGTTTAATTTAGTAACAGATCAGTTTATTTTTCACATTGTCAAACTTGGAAGCCATGGAAAATAATTAAAATGACAAAATAAGCTTGAAATCAAAGTTCTGATAGATAAGTGCTCAACTCGGGCCACATATTTATTGTGTGTGTGTGTGTGTGTGTGTGTGTGTGCATGCGTGCGTGCGTGTAGGGTATCAGTTATTTTATGTCTAAAGGTATACTAGTGGATCACCCGACCGAGTTGGCTAAGTTCATCTTCTATACCAGGCGCCTCAACTGGAAGATGCTGAGGATATACCTGGACGAGAGGTGAACACATACACAAACAAAAACATTAACATAATAGCTCAGCTCTAGATTTTATGATGTAATATTTGAACAGTGAAGAGTATACCATACCATAACCCAAGAAAGTATTAAATATAAATGCAGTTGTAAGAGGTGAAAACGATTTTGCTATGGTGATTATTATTTAGTTATGACATATTTAGTGGTGCCCCTTTCCCTTGATAGTAGAATCAATAACATTTGTCATTGTGTACGTATTGAAAAATGTTCTATCATATCATGAAGACTGTATTTGTGTACGTCTGTTTATGTGTAGGAGGGATGTCCTGGATGAATTGGTGACCCTTCATAACTTCAGTAACCAGTTCCTCCCTAATGCTTTGCGGGAATTCTTCAGGCACATCCATGCACCAGAGGAACGAGGAGAATATCTTGAAACCCTCATCACAAAGTTCAGCCACAGGTTTTGTACCTGTAATCCAGGTCTGGTCCGAGACCTTGGCCTCAGTCCTGGTTAGTTCATACACACGCATATAGTAAGGAACACCTATTGTATGTAACTAGTGGTTTGAGAAGTTGTTTTGTCTATTTCCCAAGAAATTGGCTTTTGAGCAAGCAACAAAAGAAGCGCTGTTAAAAAAAAAAAAAAAGCCTTGTGGAAAAAATAATTCCCTTGCTTCTCGTTGCTGAATTTAACTCTATCACCACAAAGTTGCCTTACAGGTAATTCAAATCAGAACCACACACTCGCCTCAAACAGAAATAAAATAAATCTCTGATAATAAACTTAATAACTTGATCAATAGTTGGCAAACATTGGAGGATTTGGAGTTCTACTGGAAAGATGTTGGCAGTATTTATTCACCCTTGTGCCACCTGGACCAGCCATATAATAAAAGTTAGTAAAAGCTCAAAACAAATATTTTTTAATCTTACCATATTCTGTGCGTGCCGGCGTGTGGCTACTTATTAACCAAAACTTACACATATAGCTGTATTCTGTAACCTATATGGGTTCACAATGCTGTAAAGTGACCATTTGACCTGAAGGTGGTGCTAGAGGAAAGCTCATGGATTTTCCAAAATGAGCGAGGCTTTAACTTCTTGAGGGAAAAAAAATCATTCAGTAAATCTTTGGGCAGTATGACTGGATTTTTATTTTTCTGTCGTACAGGTGTAAAATGTGACCTTATGGCGACGATTATAGAGAGGCCAGGAGTTCTTGCCCTCTGTGAACCATTAATGTCCAATCCACCCTCACCCTTTCCAAACCCTGCAGCTAGATGATGAATTGTAAAAGTGACCGTTCATTTTGAAGCTAGTATACTTCCCATTTAATTGCATTGCTCAAGCAGAAAATGAGAGAAATCTTCAAGGTTTTATTTTCAAGTAATCCCTGGCTTGAGTCTTGTCAGTGAACCATATATTTATAAACTGAGGGCTTTGGCATTGTTAGCAGACTTTACAGGAAGCAATCCCTGACTCTGTTACTGTTAAATCCTTAAACCTATCCCTATGATTTGTTGTATTAGTGGGATTAGAGTAGTTGTTCCAGGCTTAAGGCTACTGATGGTTGGATGGCTGCTCTCTGAGGTTAGTCTTTTATCTACTGCTATTCTAGCCCCACTCACCATCCCTTCTGGACAGGGCATTCATTTATTAGTAGCACTGTCCACCTTTTTCTTATCATTATATTTACAGTCACACACTTTTCTTTACCCGTGTCCTTCCTTTCCTTGTGGTGGTTCCTCTTGCAGAATTTGCAAGCATCGTTCTGAAGTGTTGACATATATGCCTACAGTGCAGTCTTTATCTTTTCTCCTCATCTTTTCTATCATCTCTCTGCAGATGCTGTTTATGTGCTGTGCTACAGTCTGATCCTGCTGTCCATTGATTTGACCAGCCCCCACGTCAAAAACAAAATGTCTAAGAGGGAGTTTATCAGGAACACTCGCAGAGCAGCACATAATGTCTCGGACGACTTCGTAGGGCACCTCTATGACAACATATACCTGATTGGCCATGTGGCTGCATAGCTGCACCTCTCTTCTGCCTTGTGTAAATCCTCATACTGCACTGAAGAAGACTATGTGGTGATTAGGATCTTATACATGGCTGCATATGTATGGAACTTTTCGGAAATGGAATTAACAGTATGGAACATTTTGGAAATGGAATTAACAGTTTTAATTTTCTTCAAGGAATATAACGCAACTTACCTAAAGGTTAGTAAAACAAACACAATTCACCATTTCACTACCAGATAGTAGTAATGATATACCAGATTTAAATCTCATGTGTGATTTAATTTGATATATCTTTCAAGACAAAGGAGGTGGAAATATGAAGAGAAGCTCTGGTACTGCACTGACAACTGGGAACTACTTATTGGGGGGTGGAGGGTGGAGGGTGGAGGGGAAAGAAGATCACTCCCTCAGATTGTCCCAGACTCTGGGGCTGTCTAGCTACTGTCCTGTTGGACATTCACCAGTAGGATAAGGACTGGCCCACCCATCCTTGTGTGAAGGGAAACAAGGTGTCAATGGTAGCACGAGATAACTCACCAATATAGTATTTACCAGTGTATCAGATGCATTGGAACTGACCTGGATATCAACTACATGAACATTTTTTGAAATTTCATTCTAAAATTCTTGCATTTTCCTAATGCGAGCTTGAAGATGAAAGATGAATGAAAAAGAAGCTGTGGATAACACAGAGATTTAGATCTTTCTGGGAGAAATTAACAGAGACAAAAAAAAACAAGACATGTAGCTGATTTTGACAAAAAGCATGGTGACAAAAATAAAGGAGGAACCTGAAGTTAGTTGCTGATAAAGGAGAGCGAAGCATACACTGTAAAAGTTCCTGTGCCAAAAATATACTGTATATCTAAAGTGAAAGTGAATTTGAGGCCATCATATGTTGGACAGAAAATGTAATTCGCATCAGTTATTTAAGCTGTATAGTTTAATATATTTAATTTTGGTGTAATATAACTTAAGTTTTTTTTCCTTTAAAAACAGAAAAATTGTACATGTCTGTATTATTGTACCTATGAGAAGTTCTAATTCTCATACATTCTGTAAACATTGAATGTGTGGTACTTGTTTAAGGCCCATTGCCTGCACACTAAAATTATTTACCACTCATGTTAATCCTTACAACTCCATTCATTCAAATAGTTTGTCTAAAAACAAAATGGAAAGTCACACAGTCAGAGCCAAGTACAATACACACTACGTATGCTCATTGTGGGAAACAGCTAAACATCTAAAATATATGGGGCTTTTATCCAGATGTGTCACTGCTATTAGGCAACAATCTCCTCATGCAGCAGTTTAATTATAGTAGCTTTTGATGCGTCTATGCTTTATAAATAGTTGTAAATATTATAGTTGGAAAGGCTTGCTTTTGTGATGGACTATTCTGGCATCTTATTCAAGGTAATAGTGGAAGTCAAGCTCAGTAAAAGGTGGGGAAAAAAGTAAGATTTACATCAAGCCATTCTATATTTTTTGGTTCTTGAAAAGTCACGGAAGGACCAAACTTCTGTTCAGATATTTCATATTTTGCACAATGCATTATTGTGCCAAAGACACCACATTCTTTTATGAAGTGAAAGACCTCAGCCCTTTAAAAGTAGCCAATGAAAACACAGCCACTGCTGCCATGACATAATAGCATAATCCATCAATTCAAATTAGACATGCAGTTTTGTAATGACTTCATAACACCACTACCACTACAGCTGTAATGGGGTCATTCTTCCAGAAATGTTTCTGCATATTTTTGTCATTTAGCACTGTTCCATCTCTCCATCAGTTTGGGGGTCCATGGCCTGAAAAACATTGAAGACCCCTGCTCTAAGGCGGTGTTTATGTAATCCAGCCAATTTGGAGAAATAGCATTTTTTCAAGTACATCAAACTAACAATGATGCCCACCGGACCTTAAAGCAGCATTCTATCTCTATGCTACTAGGTTCCAGTGTCTCAATGGTCTGCGAATAGAGCCATATCAACAGACTAGATGGTACTGAGGCAGTATATAAGTAAAAATTGTAATTCATTACATAAAACGGACTATAGCTCAAAATACCAATTTTATTGAAGATGAAACATTTCTGGTGATTTAATTGTCGAAGCAGTACATTTACAGGCTGTACATATTTAACTTCCAAAAGCTGGGCTTGACTGCACTGATACCGCAACCTGCAGTTAAACTGGGTGAGATATAAACTAATTTATTCTTGAATGTATGGCTACTGTAGCTAATGGTAAATTATTATTATTATTATTATTATTATTATTATTATTATTATTATTATTATTATTATTATTATTATTATTAAAGACATGTGTCATATTATTGCTATTATGTTATTAACTATAGTAGTAGCTGTTATAATAATAATAATAATAATAATAATAATAATAATAATAAATTAAGTATATGCATCTAACTTCTAAGGAACCTGGAATGTAACCTGATCCAACCTAATCAACACAAATCCAATTTTAAGGGCACTAACGGAACAGATGTTATTCTGAACCATGTCATTTGACAGCAGTGTTCATTTACCTCTTCAACATGATCTTTGATGATTTTAAGTGAACAATAGAGGTTACTGTCCCACATGACTGTTTACTGAATGAATGGCCTGACCAGTGGCAGGCATCTGATAAGCTGTTAAAAGTCACCTTTTAACTCACCCGATGCTGACGTGATGATGAAGGTTTTGTATAGGTTTATTAAACAATTCATGGTTATGTTTGAAATTAAAATGAGTTCTGTTAAGATTAAAGGACCTTTCATTTTAATTTTAACAATATTACAGCTGGGAAAGTGCACTTGAACATAAACATATGACTTTGCTTAAAGTATTGATGCTATCTCACAATACCACCATTCACAAAATTGTAACAATCAAACTGTGGGTTGTAGTACATTTCTTGGATAAACAAGTTTTGGAGTCTTCCAAATGTGTTTTTGTGAGTGAAAGAGTTTGTTTTTATATCCAAGTTGGTACAAAGGGATTGGTAACACTCATCACGGGACAAAGTTGAAGTCTGGGGTACAGACTGCTTTTGGGCAAAAGACTTGGTTTTAAGGTTTGGATAACAGTTAAGTTTAGGGTAAGGTTTGGGGTTATGCGTTTAGTTCTGATGAGAAATACTAAGAGTAAGGGACTATTATGAGTCCCCATGGTGATAGTGAAGCGCGCGTGTATGTGTGCGTGCTTGGGTGCGAGCGTGTGTGACAGAAAGAGCGCTTGTGCATGTTTAAGATCATACAGGCAAAACAGCATATCCTCTCCAGACACAATATGACCTTTGACATGACCTGTGTGTGTTTGTGAATATGGCTGATGGTTGGTGTTTATGTTCCGCAAATGAAAGGAGTTGAGAGTGTAGAATCCTGACCTTTTCATGACGCACTGATTTTGTGTATATTTGACCAAGTCTAAAATAAGAAGAATAGAATAATGTCTTGGAGGAGCAGAACTACCAATTATAATTTTATAATTTCTACCAACTATTATTTCATCCTTGAAAACAGCCACTGCTGCCATGTCATAATAACAAAAAAATATTGTATAGCTGCAATGTCACATGCGATGAACTGATTTGATTATGACTCATGGTTGACAAGACAATGCATTTTTTATTTGAGTGTTAATTAAGATACAGAAGGCATCAGCAGAGAGTCTGTCAGTCTGTTTTATTACATGGATGTAAGAAACTATAGACGCTTTTTTTTTTTCCAGTATGTAGAAATGATTTCAGTCAATCTCATCCTTTGACCAACACTGGCCAGATCTCGGAATGTGGTGGGTTTAATGTTCAATGTTATTTTATTGTTAAGAAAATAATATATATTACCATTCAACACAGTATAACCCAACATCTGCTGCTGTTGACCCGTCCAGGAAAAAAGGGGCTGGCATTTATTTCGTCCAGCTCAGACTGGTTGGCCCAACTCGCTGTCTGGTGGTGTCCCAGTGCAGTGCCTCTCTTAAGGTTGATGAAGATGATGGATGGCCTCCCGAGACCCCAAAACCTCTGCACTTCATCAGCATGAGCAGCCACTGCTTGTGACACTGCAGCAGGTACTGCAACAAATGCACACATACACCCGCCTACGGATTTTTCACAAAATGCCACCGTAACACCCCAATGAAACTAAAGGTACGGCTGCTATACTTTACTGCAGAATGTATGTAAATAAATGTACCTTTAATTATTACATTAAAGTTGTATTTGTACACATTTTGTTACTGTGCTGCAATAAAAAGTGACTTAAATATTATTTAACCAATATTATACAATACAGATTAAGATATTATCGTAAATTACATTTGACCATTTACAACACAAGTTAAAGCTTGTGAATTTAAAATAAGTAGCCTTTGAATTTTTCCCCATATTGCCACACAGTGAAACTGTTAAAAGATTATTCTGATGCATTTGTGAAGGTACAATTTAAGTAGAGATGTATTATGTGTAAATCAGAGGGCATGGAGGATTTTAGATGAAACGCACAGGCCCATGAAGCAGAGATGAAGAATCAATGATAAGGTAAGATAATCCTTTATTGAAAGCTAGAATGAAAACGCAAGCTAGGACAGAAAAGTCGAGAGGATGTTGACCCCTATCCAGTGACACAACACAGGTAGCAAGAGGGAGAGATCGCTAAAATACTGAAACACACTATAGAAAACAGGAATTAATAAGGGAGAGCGGTAAAAAGTGAATGCAAAGAAAATACAGTGTGTGCGTTTTGGGCAGCCTCACCTGTTTACAAGTATTTTAATGAATGTTAAGAGGATTTTTACTTTAGCTACAGTATATCTTAGTATTAGAATTAAGATATTTGTCACTCTTTTTTATCTTTAATATTTTTTTCTCTTAGTCCAACAAGAGAGCAACATTTTAGTTTAGCTTTATTTGAGATGACATTTTATTCAAACTTAACTAAATCTAATTATTATTAATTAAACATTAAGGGAGTCATCTCTTTCTGTGCCAGTTTAGCAATTTCTTGTTTTTGTGATGGTTATACATGTTTACTGTCATCATTTTTATCAGTCTTCTTTATATGGCTTTAGAAATACATGTTTTTTATCTTTGTGTGCTGTGCCTTCAGGTTTGTGTTTTCCTCACGCCTTTTGATGGGGTTTCACTCCTGACAGAACTACACGCTCACTTTTTCTTTCTGTGGGGCTTATGAAGAATATTTGAAGTGGGTCCAAATGCCAGCCTGTTTATTTTCTGCCATGTTCTTTTTCCTTGACTGTAGTCTCGATTATCTGATCTCTAGCAGCCATAGTGTTTGAGTGCATAGCCATGTGTAATACTGTCAGTGTGCCCATGTTGTGCTGTTCTTGTGCAGAATTAACAAAAACATGATTGGAAAGCACACATTTAAATTGGTAGTGAATCCTTTTAAGGAGGAAATGTGTGATAACCCGTAAGAACCAAGACCCATTTCAGATTCAAGGAAAATTCTGGGCTACATAACACAGACTAAATAGGCCACATAGGACATACACATTTTTCAAAATGTCATGTCAACGATCTGAAATAGGACATATGTCACATTGATCCATCGCTGTTTCCACAGAAATGATGGTTCACAAAAAAGACTAAGTAGACCTCATAGAACACATTTTCAAAAGAGTACTCCCCTACTGTCAAGTATCATATGTGTCAGATTGGGCATTAATGGTACATTACTTCTTATTTGAACAGGCAGATGTACCACCTAGGTTCTTCCTGGTGTTGCATGCAAGTTGGAGGTCACCCCCAATGAATGGGTTCTACTCCTTCACAATGTTGTCCTGTTAACTTCCACAAATGCGTTTTCTGATATGGTCCTGCATTGATGCATGGAGCTGTGTTTTCATCATTGTAACAGACTTGTTATCATACGTTTTTTCATCTTTAATCTTAAAACCAGCCAACAGATTGCTGATGAGTGTAGTTTCTGCTCTATAGTCTATGGCTGTTAATACATTTGCTAAAATGTCAATGGCTTATTGGGTGAAGAATAATGGTCAAAAAAGGCAGTTTTATGTATCAACATTTCTACAGCAAAATATGGCAAAAGCTGGTGCTTAATGCAGCAAAAGAAATGCAGGGAAAGAATGTCTACCATGAGTAGGAACTTTACTTAATGCTTGTACTAAATCTCATTTGTTAATACCATCCAAGGAAAGTGGACTGAAAACAATTGCAAATCTATATTTGAAAAAAACTTTCTCTAAATGTATTGATTTAAAGGCAGTAAAGTAACTATCAGATCTAACCTCTAGTTTAAGTCCCTCTGAAGTTCTCCATTACACCTGACTCCATTACAAAATAAGTTTTTGGTCACAACCAACAACAACAACAACAACAACAACATTTGTTTAGTTTAAAATCTATAATCTATATTTTTAAATCTATTAGCACCTGATTTTGTATTGTATTTGAAAAAATTAGACCTTTAACTCATTTTTCAGTTATTGCTAATTAAAGTCGTTTCTAACGTCACAGATGATCAATCTGAGTTTATTTTATTTTTAATTAAATGATATTTGTCCTAGATAAAACAATGTATACCTCATATGCCGGTAATGGTGCATTGTAATAAATTATTGGGTTGCATGAAATATTATCTATCTTTCACAATATACACGGACACATAGTTCGCAATATAAGAAGTGTTCCAATGCATGTAGTTCCTTCCAGAGCAGAATGACAACCGTCATGCAAAACTGCACTGAGGCCAAGGTTCAACAGTTCAGACCAAAACCTACTTATAGTCTTCAGACTGACCTTATGTTTCCCTCAAGATTGAGACCTTTCTAATTATGTATTTTGTTTACTTTACTTTGTTTGTATTTTTGTTGGCCCAGAGATACATTTCACTTATACTATTAATATTTCCATGACTATTCAAGTACTACACTTATTTATGTCTCATAACCAATGATACAAAAACAAGTATCTATCTAATGACATGCTGTTTGATTAATTAATCATGATTAATTGGACAAATCAATGTTTGCTGTGAAAAGCATTTAAAAATATATGCGTAGGCCTTATAAACATTTGGTATTTTATTTACCATGCAATCAGAATATCTTTTTTCACTGTTCACATTTAAAAAAAAATCCAAAATATGAAACATTCCCTCTAACCTCAATAATATTTCTCCAATAACTTTTATGCCAAATTATACACAATTAAACACTATCTATTAGTTTAACACATAGTGCAATTATAAATCTGACACATATCATCTTTTATAGCACCATATCTTATTATTATATCTCCAAAATGTTGTTAGCAGTTTGATTTATCAACATGTAATGGAACTAAACAGACTGTTGGAAATGTTAATGTTAATTGCTGTTTAATGTGTTTCATTGTGAGAGTTGAAACGAGTAAGGAGAAGTTTGATCAGAGTCTGATAGAGTTCAGGCACCTACAGTATTCAATCAGTGACATGTGGTCCATTTTGGTCCAATTGTGGTTTAATTGCATTAAACTTCCTGAGATCAAACAAAATTAACGTGTTAAATCAACACCCCTAATAAATACTCTTCTCCTGTCCTGTGCCAGTTCATCTTGTGCCATGTGTCAAGCCTTCAGCGATTCCTGATAGTGAATAATAATATATATTAGATTGGACAAACAGCTCCAATATGTGTTCAGGAAGGTGTGGGTTAAAGGTTATCTCACATTGTCCAACACCTCATTCAGGATTGCCCTTCACATATAACACAATATAAAACTTATGGTTGAATATTGAGAGGAAGAAAATATGCTTCAGCATAGTAATGATGATAAGACAGTTGTAAAACAGATAGTGAAAGGGAGTATAAGCTTAAGAACCAGTTGAGGAGTAGCTTGTTCTCCTGGGGGATTAATACATCAAATGCACTAATCCACACTCCCATAGGGGGCCAAGTTTTACTATACCATTTTTGATAATTTGCAGTTAATATCCTTCTACAATACTTGACATACAGACTATATCAGTGCCTTGAAGATATGATAGAATGAAGGCACATATGAAGTTATACCTTTACCCTTAGAACAGCGGTCTCAAACTCGCAGCCCGCGGGCCAATTGCGGCCCACTATTTATGGCCCCCGACTTGACATCGAAGTTTAACGTTAATGTGTCCCCCGCACTGGGAGCCACAAAACCCTTTTGACATTTAAAATGAAATAACACTGCATGTAACGTTTTTTGCCTTTATACTACGTATAAACAAACCATAATGTGTTGCATTTATGAAATCAGTCTGGTCAGCAATGAAAGCATAGGAATCTGCCCAAGTAGCATTAAACGTTCTGTTTTCTTTTCTTAGAATTCTCCATAGTTGGCCTACCGGGGGTCGAATATGTTGAGGCATATTAAGAGCGACACAATCTTTAACACATTTTATTTAGATTTTATCACAATCATCTTCAAATTTAGAATTACATCTTAAAAACTAACAAACTAAAATAAATACATTTTAATTAAATACAAATTATTTATTTTCCAAAGCCCCAGGGAGCCGCGGGTTGCCGACCGCTTATTTTTTTATCACTTATGGATACAATAGCTCAGGTCCGGCCCAGCCTCACCTAAACTCTACCCCCAGCGGCCCCCAGGTAAGTTGAGTTTGAGACCCCTGCCTTAGAATGACTGATTGTCTTATATGTTGGACTGTCCGAACTTGATATAGAAGTCAACAAGGCATTGAAGCTTACATACTTTTTGGCACAAACACACCGACTGAAATGATGATTTGATGTCTCTTAGTTTTGGTTAAGAGGCTGGCAGGTGGGTTCTGAGTCTGAAGTTGGCCAATCCCATTTTAAATCACACAGATGAGAAGGCTGGTAAGGGGCTCTCTCTCTCTTTCTGGGATACCAGTGCAGATGAGGATCTCAACCTGTACAAACAGAATGTTGGAAATACCTCTCACAGGGTAAAATGAATAATGCTGAACAGAAACACTGTGGTAAACATCCCACACATAAGCATTTCATAGTTGTAAAACCCTTTTTTACCTCAAATAAATGATAACATTATATCAAATCCAAGGTTGATTATGAGGCATTTCTCTTAGATTTCAAACACACCTTTGACCTCTAAACTACTGCTTCTGTCAGTGTGAGCTATATCAAAGATGGAGCCCCTGAAGCAGAGCTATTAGAACCACAGAAACCACCTCCTCCAAACACACAAGTATTTAAATCATTTCTGCTTTCTGTTTCTCTTCCCGCAGCCCTTGTTTCTGTCTCAGCCCAGCTGTCAGCCCCTTATAAGAGAAAGTTTTTACTGTTGAATAAATATACTTATCATTGTATTAACTCATATTATATTGTCATTATGATTAGTAGCTATCTAAGTAAAGAAGTTAAATATGATGATTCTGGTTACTGTATGTGTAAACATCTAACCTTTCGCCTTTAAAGAACACAGTGATTCCAAGACAATAATTGCCTCTGCATACATAACTTAGCCAATTGAAGTACAACTTGACACATTCCCAGTTTATAGACAACAAATTATAAAGTACCAGTGATAGGATAAAAAGATCTTAAGTAATATGGAAAACACCTTAAGTAATATGGTTATCATTAAGCCACCAGTTAGCATAAATTCCTACCCAAATTAATCTTAATGAGTCATACCTCATCTTTTACCATGTAAATTCCGCAGTTACAGTTTGTTTCAGGTGTATAATTGTTGTTAGTGAGCACTGATGAGAGAAAATAATAATATACTACTGCTGCAAGGGAACAGCTTTATCACAAATTGCAATATCCAATCAAGTTTGATCCTCCAATATTATTCTCATTTCTATAATTGCATTTGTCATTCCCTTCCTGAAATTGTATTATGTAATAGTTATTGTAAACTTTACAAACTTTTGTGTCAAATTCTTTGTTTTAAAGGTTAACTCAAATACAAATAATACTATGTTTTGAATGTTGAATGTTTTTTGTATTTTATTTAGAGCAATATAGACTATAGAATTTAACATGAGGAATAGCCTTTCCTTTTTGGGTCAGACAAGAAAGTATTCATTTCAAGGAGGAAGGCCACCACAAGCCGCTTCTTATAGTTTTTATATTGTTCATATTGCCAATACTTGTATGATTAATAATACAATTTAAAACAGTTAACTGACCGAAGTAATCACAATTTAAAACAATTTAATCCAGGAAAAAAAGAAAAAAGAGAAAATAACATTTAGCAGATACTTTATGTTCTGATTTACCATATTTAAAATGTATTGCATGTTTATTTTTGGTTTTTACTTTGACAGCTACTCTGACTTTTAACTAAAAATTATGATTTTTACATGTGTTGAACTTACTTTATACTATTTATAAATACTATGTATTCTAATATAATATCTCCATTGCTGAGCTCAAGTATAATTTCATATTTGCCCTTTCCAAAAATATATTTTTTTATGTTTGTTTTAATTTAACAATGTGATTAAACCTGTGTAACTAAAACATTGCAAATGTTGAAACACATGTAAAGAACAAAACCTATTTTTCCACGTTTTGGTTAAGACGCTTCTCAACTATAATCTAGGCAACGTCTTTGTCCAGGCCTTCAACTCAGCTGAAGAATGCCGCCTATGTCTTGGCTCATATCAGATGATTTGCAACACTCAGCAGCAGCTTGAAGGGCATTGCAGCCTGAGCAGAAACACACTCAATGATGATTTATTAGTTTGGAAGAAATGCAAAGGCACGATCCCTGTTAGATCAAGATTTCTCTCTGTCTCCCTGTGTCTGTCTGCAGGTTGATTTACTGCTACTAGTGCAGCTCTAGGACAGCAGAGGACTGCTAGCTTATGTTTTCATTATGGACAGGAAGGAAGGAGGAAATTGAACGAGGTGACCACTGAGCATAATGTGAATGAAGAAAAAAGTGCCCCTTTCGGCTGAGAAGCACAGAAGGAAAGGTAGTAGCCTACAGTCTCATGAAGTTTTTGTAACTTTAAAGTTTGCGCCTCTTTGTTCTTTTTGTCTCAGTGCAATATGTAATGTAAGACTGAGTGTGATAGTGTGATATACATAAGCACCGGCAAAAAAATCAAGACCGCAGATTTTGATACAACATACTGATTATTTTGATAATACAAGTCTTAAATTTGTCCTGAAAGTCACACAAAAAGGATATAAGATTTAAATACTAAAGTCAGCGCGCTAACATTCGCTATTAGGTAGTGTGCCTTAGGCTCTTGGGTATGGTATCTAGAAAATAATTATATCCATTTAACTGGGCATACAGTGCAATGGTTTATGTTTATCCTTCATAATCAGATTGGTTTCCAACTAAGGAGAGGTGGGAGCAAGCAACCTTTGTATTTGTTGCTCGCTAGCTTGATACAACGTACATGAGTAAATGTCACGCAAGTGTGTATCAGCTCTGGCCATCTGTTAAGCAGCTGTGAAATTATGTCTCACTCTGTTGCTCTGTGGCTCTCCCATTCTCTCATTCTATCTTACCCCTCCCCTTGCACAGTTAAGTGAGCAAAGTGGTGAAGAGATGCATTCTATGTTTTAAAAAAAAGAAAATGTAGTGTCTTGCAAATTATTTTAAATTCAGGTTAAATGCTTTTCACATGTTATGTTTAGCCTTTCTTTTTAGTTTGGATGTTTTTAGTTTTGGTTCATGTTTGGCCTTTGTTTTGTCACGTATCGTCCTAGTCCTGTCACACACTCACTAAGTACTTAACTTATTCTCATTTCAAACTCATTTACTTCCTGCCTTTGTGTGTTTTCCCGCCATTGTCAGCGTTTGCCCCGCCCCTTGATTGTGTCCACCTGTTCCCACTTACCTCATGCGTTCCAGCGATATCCCAGTCTATTCTTTCACTCAGTTTTTACACAAGTAAGACTAGAGCAAGTATAGGTTGGTTTGAATCTTTATTACTT
Source organism: Colistium nudipinnis (assembly GCA_016785305.1). Taxonomy (NCBI): domain Eukaryota; kingdom Metazoa; phylum Chordata; class Actinopteri; order Pleuronectiformes; family Rhombosoleidae; genus Colistium; species Colistium nudipinnis. The sequence continues at coordinate 468,517 of JAFBJU010001070.1, forward strand.
TTAGTTTAGATTATTCATATCTTAATTGTTTGGTGTTTATTGTGCAAGTCACAATAAAGAACATTTGGACGTGACCAAAAAGTTGTAGCTTTAGGCTGTTGTGGGTGTTCAGGATGTGAGGCCTTATTTATTACAACAATGTCAGAGAGTTAAAATCTGATTGAGGACAGTGAAAACTGTTGTTTGCATAGATCCTACAACTACTTGGGTGTTAAAGGGGTTGTTAGCAACTATACACCCATAGTGAATTGTTACCCTACTCAAAGGTTTCCCTGTATTTTTCAAAGGAGGCAAGCAGCTGCTTATTGGGAAAGCTAAATAACAACTACCTGTTCGCACCAACCAAGAAATCCGCTTTTATGTTTATAAATACACATAGTAATTATAGAAAAATATTTAGCTTAACAGGTAATGAAGACCAAAACGGATTTACAAGAATAGTAAATAATGGATTGTTATTCTGCAGTAGGGGAAAAAAGGCTCCAAATTGTAAAGTCAATCTGTAGCTGTTTTCAGACGTGAACGAAATGAGTTTGTCGTCCATGAAGACTTGCCTGGGTCAGACGTGTTCACATCAAGAAAAACACCGCAACATTCAGGTTAGGGGTGGTGCCTGGGTTGCGCACGCACGGGGCATGACGTATTAGTTTTTGTCTTGCCGTCCCTGCAAGGCCCACTGACTCGTAATGAATTTGCATGACGTTTTCCTGCTGTGTTCTCACATGGGCTCTCTCTGACATTCTCTGGACATTTTGCTAGAGGGCTTGCAGGAAATGTTCTGGAAAATGTCCAGGGTGACATTTGAAGACATTTATGATCACATACAGAAAATGTTCGAACTTCAGTACATGTCTGAAAGCAGCTTCGTATTCAGGCACAATAATAATTGGTTAACTTTTGGAACAGTTTTTGGTTTGTGTTCAAATAAGTACTTAGAGTAGAGAAGAGGAACTTTGTCGCCATGGTTATGAAAGGCAGTTAAATATAACATCCGTTGGATTCACTAGGAAATCTAGCAATTGCTCATTCATGGTTCTGGCATTAATATAAAATAGCAGAACTAGAACCACCAATATAAAAATTTGAACTCTCAGCAAATTACGCACAAATTTAACTGATGAGTACTTGTTTTTTATACTGAGGCTCTTGTTGATTTGATGTGGAATGTTTGATTGTCTGTACAGTGGAAGTATTCTTGGATGAAACTTTGTCCTTTTTATTTTAATATGGTTGTTGGTCATCGATGTCATAGTATCAGGAGTGTTCTTTGAATGCTATTTTAGATTCCCGATTATCAGCTAGTTACTCGGAAGATGTAGCTCTGCACTGCAAAGTTGTCAAAAAAGAAATTGACGTCTTTGTTATGCAGCATTCAGAGTTTTTGATTCGCAGGACTAGACAACAATATTATTTTCACAGTTCATGAGCCACTTATTAGCCATGAAAATTCTCTCACCGGTTAATATCCCTCTTGTTCAACATTTTACATACTTAGATAAAGAAATATATCCCTCTCTGAACCGCATTGTAAAATACAACTATACTGAGACATTGAATGAGGTTCTGAGTGACTTGGAGAGATGGGCAATATCCAATTCTCTCCAGGCCCAAATTAGCCATAATAAAATGAATGTGTTGCCCAGGAGGAATTTTGTTGGTTCCATGGTCTCTCTCTGCCCCTACACTGGTTATTTGGATCAGCTTCATGCTTCAGTTTCCAAATTGTATCTGAAAGGGCAAACATCCCTGTTTGAGAGCTTCAACTACTGAACATGCCAGGATAGATGGGGGTTTATTGGTACCTCACTTCATATTGTTTTATTGGTCATGGTTCGATCCTCAAGTTGCTTACTTAGATTCACTCCTGATATTACCATGACCTGGATGACTGAGAAGCTTCACAGACATTCACCAATTTGATTGGATGGCTGTTGGACCAATGCCAGACCTTGGGACGATTTTTGACCTGACCGAAATCGCCCCAAGGTGCTCACACAGACTCCAACGTACAATGCTTATTTCTCGCTGCAGACCCTGCAATGCGTTTTCTGTGAGTTCTGAGAGGGCGAGCACTAACGTGCTTTCGTCATACGCATATGATGCAGTCACGTCAGTTACGTTCTATTCGGATGATCCCGCACAGCGAGCACGCCCCTTTAAGATCAACATGGCAAGCTTTACATCAACGCAGAGGAGCAGCCCCGTTGAGTCTTGAAAGGAAATACCATAGTATTTCAGGGCTGAATCGAATCACAATTGCTCCACCTAAAATAATTGATCAGATGTCTGCAATCTGAATATTCTGATTATTTCAAAGCAGGCCTTATTTAACTTTGAGGCATTTTTCTGTTCCCTGGCGCTGATCTATCCACCTCACCCTAACATCTCTACATAATAAGTACCATGTATTTGTATGTGGTTGTTTGTATAACTGTCTGTAGTGTACATCAATAGGGTGAGGAAACTGAATTTCCCCATTGTGGGACTAATAAAGGTCTTTCTTTCTTTCTTTAAGATTACAAAGGCCCAACAAACCTTAGCTTAGAAGCAAGGAAAGCACAACTCAACCGGAACATACCTCAGATGAATACTGCTGTTTCAGAGCCATTCAAAACAGGTAAGTCTGTGGCCTCTAGTGAGCCTAAGAAGGTGATGGGAAACAGTCATTTTACACAGTCCTCACAGGAGATTCATGCAAGGTCAAAGGAAGGCTCAGTCATCAGCCCAATCTTGCACTTAAATAAACCAAACAAAGAGCCAAATTGCAGTCAGATAGTCAGATGTGTTAGATGGGCATGTGTGCTTCTCAGAAAGGAGTGGTTAATGGGAGGGGGTTCATGATAAGAAATGGTGCCATGTACTGCCCAGATCAGAGACTGTTAAGGAGAGTTGGGAAGCAGATATAACTGCCAGAAAAGCTGTTTGTACCTGTCAAAATTGCTCTTGCTGATGACTCTGGACAACTAGAATCTAAGATGACTTGTACATGATAAAAAGAGATAATAGACAGAATATTTAGTCGCTTCAGAAATCAAGGGTTGGTGAAAACGATGGAAAACGCTGCCTCACAAAGCTACTGCTGGGCTTGGGTTCCCCTTCGACACTATCTATAGCAATGCCCCCACAGAGCTATTGTGTGTTGACTTCTTATCTCTGGAAAAGTCAAAAGGTTGCATAGAAAAGGTGCTACTTGTTGTTCATCACTTGAACTGCGAGAGACTAGAATGCTGACAAAGTGCCTTTGGTATTGTGAAGAGATGTCTTCTGTGAGTTTGGTAGACGAAAGACCCGCACGATGCACTAGCATCGACAAGGCAATAGGACTATTGAACTGGTCAACTGGATGCTCCAGATTGTGCTGGGAGCTTTAGAGCCTCATTTAAACCCACAGTTGCAAAGACTATCTGGATGCAATAACACATGCCAACAGCTGCAACGACTGGCTACACTCCTCATTATTTGATGTTGTGTAGGCTTCCAAGGCTCCCAGTCGGCCTGATCATTGGGCAGTGAGCATGTCCACACTTAGCATGACGGTCTGTCACACGCTTATGCCCATGACAATCAGACATCTTGAGCTGCCATGAGGCAACAAGAGTGCCGTTCCCGAAAAGCAGCCGCTGACGCTGAACTGGAACAAGTCAGTGAAATGTCAGTGGAGGAGGCCGAGTCGGTTTCAGGAAACGGGAAAGATAAAATTCAATAAAATAGGGTTTATTCATCACATGCACAATTATACATGGAACAATATGCATCCAGTTTGTGAAGACAATATAAAGATATAAATATATGCATACTTCAAAAATAAGGACCCTAATGTACATGTATATATATACTTGGACTTATTTTTCAAGTTTTGAAATATCTTGGTTTGACCTTCTCATTAGTTTCAAAATTATGAAAACCCCCTGTATAAAATTTCAGGGCAAAATAACATCTTTAAATTTGTAAGCTTTTTTCACCTTTAGAATAAACATGGCGACTGTCAGCAGGGGTATAGAAATCTACAATTTATACTGTATTCCTCTATTTTTTTCTCTTAAATATGCAGATCTATTAGATGCTCTCATCTCAAAATTATATTGATAGATTAATATGAATTATATTGCAACAAAAAAGGGTCTAACATTTTGCAACAAAAAACCCAATCGAATTACTTGAAGCTTGATATCTTAATGGAATTCCTCAAGCATCCACAATATGTTAGGGAGAGGTGGAGCAGTGGCAAAGTCGACCAACCAGAAGGTCGCCGGTTCTCGACCAAGTCGAGGTGGAAAGATGTGGATAAAAAACATCTGAAAGGATGGATGAAAACCATCTGAAAAGATGGATGTGTTGGGGCATGCTCATTGGCATTAGGTAAAGACTCATTGGCAAGAGACTCTACCTACTGCCAATGAGCATTCCCCAACACATCCGGAGATGTGTTGGGGAATCCTATTTATGTGTAGTTATGTAAATAGGTCAAAGGTCAGCATGTCATATTTAGACCTAAAATGACCTTTTCCATATCATTTCAGCTGAATGACAGTTAATGTGTCAAGTTGGTAAAACGGTTCAGCACCATCTTGTCAGAAAACTGGTCTATGTAAGAAATGTATTCCTACTGATTACAGATGTATTTGATAGTTTTAGCATGATGTTATTAAACTTCTAGTGCTTTGAGCAACCTCTAAAATATTTTCAAAATATTTCGCGAGAGGCGTTTTTTAACCAAAATTTATCTTTTCGGGGGTCAGAGTATAGAAATTGTTGATTATTAAATAAGGACCACCCTAATATACATAAATAAATACATTTAAAGGGGGTGTGCAATGTTTCAGAGAAACGTAGACACACAGGAAAAAAAAGAAACCATTAAGCTGGCTACAGAGGAGTGCTCGGAGGGAGACAATATAGCATAAATAGTGGTCAGACACACTGTAGCTGCTGCCCTGTGTATTCATTACTATTAATTCAAATGAAAAAAACAATAAGACACAACCTAGAATGTGCATACGAGTTAGTTGGCAGTGTTTATTTATTTAGTGACTGAATGTATCAATAGTATCATAATTCTTCCTACAGCCTCACATGGAAGCTTTTGTCATGGAGTTATGAATTATAGTAAGAAAACAGTTTAAAAGTGAAAATTGCTTTGTTTTTATTCTGTAGTAAACAGACACAAGAAAATAAGAACGTATTCATATGATTCTACGAAGTGGCCATATTTAACTGCGACAGTGCCTCATCATATGTAAACTTCACTGACAGCTGCCCAACTGTGTAGATAAGAAACAACAAGATCACCTTACAGTATGCTCAAAAGGAAAAAGAAAACAAATAGTCTTCGCATCCAGCCTGTATTGTAGAGGCATATAAGAGCTATTTATGTTTATATGTTGACTTCAGTGTAATACTCAGATTCAGTAAAGCAGCATGATGGATATTTTCCCCTGCTGGATAGGAGCTTATACAAGAATCAGTAGTTACCTGGAACAAATAACAGCCAGATTGTTAGCCCATGAGTGGGCTCCAACGAAGCAAAATAAAAGAAACAAAAAAAACAAAAAACTTTGTTGATTGCATGGGAAGCCAAGCAGCGTTTCCCTTTTTCCGAGCTTCTTCACTTAATTTCTTAAATCAAACACCACAGCTCATCGACATCAACGCACGCACACACGCACACAGGCACATTCGCTCCAACATGATGGATCGTGTTTTTCCGCCTCACTATGTTGATTTTCCCTAGCACGAGCCAACAACCCGTTCTTTACAAGTTACCGCTTACCTGCACGGCCGCGCGTGTCATCGCGCACGTGCGTACGTGTTTATTTTCGGAGTATCAACCGTAATGGACTTTACAATGTTTAGCAGGTAAACGTCTCTCTCTTCCTCCGTTTCTCTCCCTCTCTCACCCTCTCTCTCAATCACTGGAGGTCAGCTACTTAAACTTGCCTTAATCACAGGCGCTATTATCATCATCATGGTGTTACGTGGAAATTACGCTGACACATAAACTTTCACATTTCAGACGAAAATGCTCTAGTTACCGTTCGACACGTACTTATCCCGCACTTAAGTCTTTTTAGCAATAGATCCGCAAATTATTTATAGAGTTCTTCTGTTTCACGCATACTTCGTATTCGTATCTTGAATTTACCCCTCTAAATATTATCCTGATAGCAAAATAGACCTATCATTAGAGGATCTGTCAATGATAGATTTTAGGCAGAAAATAGTCATATCGGATAGGCTTTAATAAATAAGAAATACGAGAATGCCTTTGTGTAACGGCGTTTTAATCAATATTTTCGCCTATTTGCAAATAATGTATATGCATACCTGAACATTTGTCATTTAAAATTCTGGCTAGCATTTTCAGTACTTATTTATTTTAAATTTGTATTGTTTTCTTATTGAATTGGCTGTAAATACCAGAGCTGGTATCATCTGAGTCAGTAAAATCCCTCAGATAGCTTAAATTACATTCAGTTTTTGTGATCGTGTTGCTATAATTTCACTTAATCTTGTCTTGGTTTTGTCTGATTATCTGACTTTCCTCCAGACAAATCGTACGTAAATACATTCACAATATTTGCAAAACCTACGTGGTAATAACGTTGATTTACTTGGCATTACATTTACAACCTCTACAAGTACGTTTCTGAGAAAAGACGCGCTTGCAGTTCAATTCCCTTGAAAGAAAAATAAGTATTGTACGATTTTTTTAAAAGTCCAGACCAACCTTACTTTTAATATGGTTAATATAGATTTCTTTTAGACCTTCGCGAACACCTATTTTTTCCGGCTCAGGTTAAATGAAAAGACAGCAGTCTAATCAGAGTTATCCCTAAATGGAGTGTGTGGAGATCCCTATGATCACCACGGACCTGTGTGTGCGCTAAGGACGCGCGGCAGAGCACGTACACAAATCCCCGTCTGAAAGCATAATCGGAGCTATTTGGTTATTAAGTCACTTATACCTGTTATTCATCACGCCAACTCCTGCTCTCTATCGAGAGGCGAAGAATTATGTTGGAATTAATGAATGAGAAGTCTAATAACGCCCTTTAGACATTAGAGCACATTCACTGATAGGAGCAGAACAACTGATGCCCCGCTGCCCACTGGCATCATCCGCCCTTCTTAATGTGTGTTCGCAATTGACCTTGGTTACGCATACTATTAATGTTAACATTGTAATTGTAATAGTTTCTACAGTATTCAATCGCATGCTGTTTGGTTGGTTTGGGACCTACCTTCAGTTTTGAGTGTAAGACTGGAGCCAGTGCAGAGAACTGTACAGAGTGGCCTGGACACACAAAACGGACACGCAGTCCAGCACAAGACACTGTAACAAAGGACACTACTTTCTGAGACGAATGGAGGAATGAGTTTAGTGTCACTAGAGACTAACTGTACCAGAGTCGCTCCTCCTCAGTCTTTATTTAATTCTGCTCAAACTGTATATAACTATATATTTATAGAACTGTCTATGCAATCAATCTTTTTTTTTTTATGTAATTCAATCAGGACACCACTGTGCCTTTTTTCGTTTCCCACAGAAAATATTTAGCTGCATTATAAGATTTGCATGTTTTTCTCAAATTAATTTAATATAACATAAAGAGTTTAATTTTATGTTGTAACAACAATCCAACTGACATAATATTTAATACAAGGATTAATGATAAAAGCGTGTTTAATTGTTAAAAAAAAAAATCATCTTTATAATCCAGTCTAACGTAACTTTTCAGCTATAAGTTCTATCACAATAGAGTTCAGTACAACTCCCCCACTAACCACAACCTTCATTAAGAATTATAAATATTAAGTGACCTTACACCTTATAGGTTTTAACAAAAACTAACATTTTAAAGGGATACTGTTCGGAAATGTATGAGATTGTATAAATGTAGCCAATATCTGTTTTATAGCTTATTCCTCCTGAGTCACCTCTTTTTATAATGAATAAGCAGAAGTATTCATTTGAGTTAGGATTTAAGTCTACATCTTGTCACTATCAAGTTTGAGTCTTTACCTTATTTTGTCTCTTGTTTCAGTGTTCATGTTTGTGTGGAAGTGTGTGTGTAAGGGATATCCTTTTGGCCTTGGAAAAAAATTGCCACAGACTGACAGAAAGCAGACTGCAGCATAGATCTTCCTCTCTCTGAATTCCTGGTCACATTTACACACACGCACACGCACAAACACACACACACACACACACGCACACCCACACACACACGCACAAACACACACACAAATGTTGTCGCTGCCAGCCTACAAGTATTGGCGAAATAGCTATCAGGCAAAACATTTCCTGTTGGGTCACTACAATCAATGTGAACCAAATAAAAAATATAACAGATAGAAGGAAAGGGAGCAAGGAGAATGATGCTGATCAGTGCAGCACACTGTGGTTCTGCCCCTCCTCATTTCAGTCCTGTGACTCACTTACAGATTGTTTTTATTTTTTATTAAGGGCTGAAGACAACAGGAAAGTTGTTCGAGATTATTCAGCAGGAAAAGAATGTCCTATTCTGGTTGCATCACAACTTGTAATTAAAATGTGCCCAAGCATTCAAGTGAGAGTGAAATAAAATACAGTATATTATGAAATACATACTTATTTACTTGTATAATTGTTAGCCGCTCTATAAGTCAGTTATACGGTCATATTTCAGACGGTCATATTTCTGCTTCAGCAGCGGATTGTGGTATAGAATTTAGGTATTCTTCTCAAATTACAGCAATCATAGTGTGATACAATCATTATCTTAATATCTAATTGAATTCTAAATGACATAAAAACATAATCATTTCATTATAATATTTATCCGCTACTAGTGTGGTGAGGTGGTACTAGTGTGGACTATTCACCACAGCACATTTAAACAATTGCAGACCCAAACCATAGCCTGGTTGCTATTTTCTTTTTTTTGCAGAAACCCACTGTCTTACTCTTATTGATTGCAGGTAGGGGTGCAGAATTAAAGGGATTCACATATGGCTCATGTTCATTGAGGAAATACAATGCAAGAAGACAGATTCTCTTCACTGGTGGAATCATGTGAGAGGTCATTGGGTGCTGTTGTTGGTCATTGTGCAGTATCCTCTCTGACCAGTAGGGAGCAGAAGAAACTCTGTCTTAAATCATTAGACGATGTTACTTGCAGTGCAAAGTTAATTCTGCTCCCTATCACTACAAGTGAGCCAGTTACTGCTCCCACAACAACGACGACTACTTCTACTGGTACAAGCATGCCTGTTACTGCTACTACTACTGGTACTGCTGTGATGCAACCTTTAACCTACTCGTGCTAGGCTTACTTCAAATGTAGCTACTAGCTGGTTTCTATTTGAACTATTACTGCTATCTTGATTGCTCATCATGAAAGTGGAGTGTTACTTAACTTATTGTTACTTAAGAATTGAAATGAATATGTCACGTGAAAGACAAAGGAGCCAAAGGAAAATAATTGTTGTCCTAATCACAGCAGAAGTGTTTATCCTGATGGTGATTATTTAAACGCCATACCTTTAATAACAAACTTTCTCCAGTTCAATTATGTGAACATGTCTTTATAAATCGAAACTCCAAATCTACCTGCAGATTTAAGGTTGGTGTGCTTTCATTTGTCTTTCTTTTAAACCATCCATACAAACAATATATTTACCAGAATTCTCCACTGGCGTATATAAATGTTTCAACTAAACTATGCAAAAACGTGTTTCCCTTTTCATCCACTATGGAAAAATTATCTAAATACACAAAAATTCAAGTGGCAAACTCAAATCTATTAAAACATGTTTTTTTTTTATGTTCATGCTAAGACCACATCTGCATAGCTATGTGGATGCAAGCCTCGTTTACTTCTCCTTACCAGTGCCAACCCCTTCAGGTGATTTTTGCAAAATTAACTCACAATATTTAATTTATGAAAGGTAAAGGTAAAAAATAGTTAATTCTCTTCTCAGCCTCTGATGTGAAAATAATGTTAGTTTGCCAAACATTTTCAGTCACTTTGTTTGGTTCAGATCAAAAGATCAGTTGACAAAAATGTTCTTATCATATCTTATTCTATTTTGTGACTGAAAATAAGATTTACATGAGGTTACGAATGTGACTTTGCAGAAAGGATGTCTGGTTTTTATTTTCTAAATTTAAGCAATTTGTATTGACACCGGAGAGATTAGACAAAGTGAGGTCTGGAAAGACAAAAACATTAGCAAATTAGCTTATTAATTAAATTAAACCCCCCCAAAAAAGGTTTTACAGGAACATTTTGCAACAGCCCAGCAATAAATCCTTTATTTATAATATCCAATTTTGTTAACACTGTGGTAGCACTGTCTTGATTGTATTCTGTCATTTGATAATTTGTGCTCATGTTTATACTCTCTTTTTACACTCCATATATAACCATGACATGTTGCACATTGATATATTCTTTTGCAAAAATATCTTCCAGCTGATGACTCTGCAGCCAGCCATGCTTCTACGCCTTGTCCCTTCTCTGAGGCCATAGCCAGAGCCAGAAACTCCCTTGTCCCGCCTCCTATGCGAGAACTTTCAAACTCTTGATTCAACCCACCGATCCCAATAGACTTTAGGAACTGCTGAGAAGAGGTTACAGTGAAACCTCTGCAGCTAACTTTCACTGGGTAGTTGAATGCTCTCCACCCTGCATGTGTGCACACAGCTGCAAGTTCTACGTACTTACGGTCGGGGACCAGAGCACGATGTCTGGCCTTAGAGAGGGGTAACTGGTACAGCTGTGTCCTAACAGTGGAAATGGAGCAAACATGAATTGGTTATCACGATAACGAGCAATAAGCGCATAAAGACTATGAATAACAATTGTACAATTTCACAGAAATCTGGCCAGTAGTTGTCAGGAAATATTTGTCTGTGTTGGAGAGACATAGGGACTTACCCAATAGTGAACATCAGCGGGAACAAACATTTAAATATGTTATATATATGCAAAGAAATAATAACAAAAAACGAAATATAAAAATTAATTCAATAACTTCATATTAATTATACATTCTGCTGCTCAAATTTCTCTTTATAAAATATAACTTATAGCTCTTATTCCTACATGTACATGAAAAATAATAATAGATGCTCCTATTTTATCCATGAATCATATGATATTTTATACACTGCAAGTAAACATGACAGACAAAGACATCGAAAGACAATCAGTCAGTACTCAAACATCTGCTAGTGTACATCTGTGGCTTGAAGGTCTGCTTTATGAACTACTGTGCATACACTCATACACAAACACATGGAGAGGGGATCCATCAATTATATCTTGACCAAATTCGGTTAACCTTTCTTTCTAGGGCCAGAGAAACATGGTCAGGACCAGGGGCCAAACAGCATACAATAAACACTCACAGATATGCACAAAAAAACACACATTCAGACAGGCCTGTAGTACACATTAACTTAATTACCAAAGGGCCAGAGCCTAGTCTGGACATCGTCACCGACTCATCTGGTCAGCACTGCTCTCCGCTGCTGTTGTCTATGACTTTCTCTTATTTATATAAGTGAAGCTCAGCATGATCTAAGATTGTGGAAATATTTATTATTATTATTATTATTATTATTATTATT